>OX155958.1:22815384-23198736 GCA_944548615.1 Micropterix aruncella
ATTAAGCTCGGAATGATAATCTCAAAGCGTGTACGATAGAAAAATGCGATTTTCTAGATAGTACGCTTCTCCGAGAAAAATCCATTTTTCTTCATATTCTACGTATAGTCCAAGTATATGGGGGTTTTCTCAGGAAAAAAATCCAGATGTTTTTTTCTCAACGGTTTTATATATATTTTTGGACGCTGAATCCGATTTTCATCATCGCGACATCGCCAGAGGTGAGTTTCAGGAATCGCGAAAAACCACCAAAAAATGCATTTCATTTTGTTTTTCGGTTATAATTCACGAATATAGCATTTTTGATGAGAAAAATACTTCCGGATTTTTTTCCTGGAAACGACACGCTTAGATCTCATAAGCTTGGACTAGTAAGGATAATAAGGATATTCGTAAAAAATTGAAAATATTTTGAAATATTTTCAATTTAAAAATTTTAACTTCTTTTCAATTTAAAAAATCGGATATTTAAGAGCGTATATATATACGCTCTTAAATTGAGGTACAAAATTAACGTGGTGAGTAATACAAATTAATAATAGACTACTATAAAATATTTCATGTTTTTGAAAAAAGATTTTTGATTCGGTACCTCATGGCGACGTAACAGATTTTTTTGCGGTGTAAAATGCGGCGAATATAAATTATACCAAATACATTTAGTCGTGCTAGATGCCACTGGTATGTTCATTTCTGCTATTTATCGTGAATTTTCACAATGGGCGGGTTTTTATTATCATACGATAATCTCTTACAACCAACCTTTTCATAATGAGTTTTTTTTGTATGAGTGCATATAACATGCGTGTAAGTGTGTATCTTGTTATTGCATTTGATCGACAGTATTAAAATGCAATTACGTTAATTTTATCCCGGCGGAAAATGGTGACCCGACCGGGAAACCCGGAACCTTACAGTGGAAATAGTTAACTGTTCATATTAGCGATTTTAAAATATGTGACATGCATTCAAAACGGTTTTACATAAAGAAAAGACTTACAAGAAGAAAAATAAGTTTAACACTTATTGTATTCAAAACGGTTACATCTTAAAAGTAGAAGACTATTAATGAGGACACTAAGAGGTTATATTTTACCATTGACTTTTACAATTTACAAATAATTCCGTAAACTTCCACTAATAGAACTTTTGAACAAACACATAAAACTTTTTGCCACTTATAACAAGAAGATACCTACTTTTCTTCTGATTATTTTTTCTTTATAATGAAAAACAGAGAATAAGGAAATATCTTTGATAATAATGTTAAACATTCAAATTAATCAATGGACCTACTGAATACTGAAATTATTTTGTAATAATCCGTTTCTAAAATATTCAGAAATCTAATTTTCTACGTCCAAACATTTATTGTTATGTCACGCGACACGAAAAAATCCGTCCAAACAAATTTGTCGTATAATAAATACCAACATTGTAATTTTCAATTAAACGAATGCTATTTTAATTGATATTTAAATGACCGATATGTGTTTTTACTGTTCCTAGTGTCGGGACGTCATTACTTTGTGGTGGTATTGACCCCTTAATTTGTATAATAATATCGCTTTTTACAACTTTGATGGCTTAAAAGCGCACTTATCACGCTTCATTATAGGCTCTTCCTAGGTTTCATTCGATCACCCCCGCGAACGTGCTTCAAACAAACCTGAAATAGACTGGCATCCAGACCACCGGAAGTTATACAACTTTACTATAATTTCTTTGAATCTCATCATTATTATACAATAGATCAAACACTAAAATGTGTAAACAAACTACATTATATTTACATCAATTATATATTATTTTATCATAGAAAAGTGACAAAGCATTTTTTTTAAATGTACGAGTAAAATATTAAAATTTTTGCCACTCTACTCTATGCGTGAACTGAGTAGGACGGCTGAATTACTAAAGTATTCCTACTGTACAACACAGCGGCAAGTAGATACTGTGCTATTTTCATAACCCATTTCCCAAAAACTCCGATAGAACGGTCCCCCTAATGTAGATACAGCAGCTCTAACAGCTCATTGAAGCGTCTACGGGCGTCTTCTATTATCCTCAAGATGACAGATTTGATATATGGGCCGTATGTAAAATCGTGATACAAGTAAATGCCTTTAGCCGCCTCGTGTCATTAGCCATGAATCAAAATGCTTTTACTAAACGATATGCGCACAATTACATCATCAGCAAGGATAGCAGATATGCCGCTAACGTTTCAGAATGATTTATGTACGTCCGACTAGGAAACGCCGCATTACGAATGCTCTAGGATGTACATGAAATTCCATGGAAATGCTAAAATACATGAAATACCATGCGATTCGTGTTGCCACCAAATTCAAATTGCTATTTAATAGCAATCTGAAATCAGTAGATTCTTCTCCTTTTCTTATTTTTGTATTATTAAAGAAGGTTTGTTTGTTTGTTTGTTTCTATTCTTTATTGTGAAATTTCACAATCGGCGGGTTTATTGCCATATGACAATTTCTTACAACCAACCCTACGTTGACGTGTTTATATGTATGTGTGCGTGTAACATGTGTGTAAGCGTGTGTCGGCGACCCTCGTTCCTACTTGCATTATATTATATAAAACACGGCACTTAATAATTTGCGTCACTCATTACGTGTCAAAAACGGTAGGGATGTTTGATATCAAGGATTAGGTAGGTAGTTCTACTAACCTGCACCTCATGTGCGAGTGTGGCCCGCTGATGCGCAAAAGATACACCCACTTGGGAGGTCAGTACCTCCAACCTGAGGAGATAAAACAATCTGGTGCCAAAAGCCTGTTTCGGTTCTTAAATGACACAAAGCTTAGCGCAGAACTGTAGTAAGTGGCGAACACAATAGATCAGCAATGGTCGCAGTGTTACAAGGCTTATAAAGACCTTAGGAAAACCCCACACAACAAATAAAAAAATTGGTAGGTAGTTTTACTCGTTCAATTCCATTACTAAAATAATAATCACTCTACCCATCCACAAAATGGAAAAACCACATTACTGAGTCTTGCATATGGTCAGTGTCAAGATTTTTTGCTTTCAAAATTAATTTCGAATTTTCCTATGCACTTCGCTGTTGGTAAACTTGTGTCGTTTGTGTCCTGCTGCGATAATTCTGATAATATTATGATTTATGAAACAGAATAGTGCGGTAGTGCTGCATCCCCTTCCATGGATAGAATCTGAGCTATTATAGTATTTCTGATAAGATCTTCTATGATTTATTAGAATTATTCGGTTTTAAGAGTATGCAAGAATAACATCGGGTATGATGGATCCTGTTGCTTTTATCTTCTTCATGCCGGTCACAAGCTTAATTTTCATTGATGTTTTTGTAAATTTGTTAAACACAAACGAGATCAGAAAGTCCCTCTTCGGTTGTGTTGTCGGATTTAGCAGTGATGCGGTTGACACGATGGAACTGTTTGTTTAGTTTTTCATCGTTCGTAGGTTGCCTTCTTGCAATTTCAAGATTTTTCTACGTTTTAAAACGTCCATCGAGCTCTATTTTACTTTTTACTAAATAGTTTATGTTACCTGAATCTTGTCTTTTTAATTGCTCTCGTACGGCCTAATTTTCTGCTATGGTAAACCATGACTGTGGTCAAATCTGGTATGGTTATTCTAAATTCAACAAAACTTTAAATTTCTAATAAGAAATATAGAAGAACAAGAAGTTTAACTGCCATCTTATCCTATAAAAATACATTAATAAATTTGGTAAACTCCTCTGACCGTATCTTGTTAATCCATTCATGCGCGTCACTAATTAGACGACAAGGCATTTGGCTATTATTTTTCAAATGCTGGAGCGTCGCGAGAAACATCGAGGTTAAGAAACAAAATTGGTTAGGTTATTTTTCGCTCACCGTACATCCCCTCATTTAGTTCGTTGAAAATATATTATTACAATTTTAAAACTTAAAGTAATTTGAAATGAAAAATGTATATATATTATAAATTTCTCATGATCATTATTCTTAGTGATGGCTCGCGAAATGTCGCTTTTGAAAGAAGCAGTCCGTATCCTAATAATCGGCAAGTCACTGTGCGGATAGCCAGAGATTAATTTAATTAGCGCCCAACATCGTAATCTCCGTTGTATCTGATGATATGTAAATCCGTACATGCGCAGTAATGGCATCAATAGAAGCGCAATATATTCTCCGTGCCACTGCTTCATTGGAATCGTGCAATGCGAATAAATGTTTGCCTAATAAGATTTCAACGTCTGGGAATTTGTCGAATGTACGTCACGGACTGAGAGCTCTTCCTGCCGAGCTTCGAAGAATCTCGGCTACGTGACTCTTTACTCACATGGCTTTTATTAATGTCGGTGACAACATACGCCGAAAGTATGTGGTTGCATGTGGCAGCAACTATGCGGACCAGAAACAAATTGGAGCAAGCTCAGACAATGGCATACCGCTTTGTCAAAAAAATATTGGGAATTGTTAAATAAAACACAACATATTGGCTTAGTCATCTAAATTTTAAATGACTATTATAGGTGTGTAAACCTTATATCAATATGTAATTGAGTTATATATAATGTGTATATTATTTCAGTTTTTATTTTTATTTATTTTAGTTTTATTATTATTTTCGTATACATATATGTATGTGTATGTGTGCATATATGGATATATATTTCATCTATAGATGTATATGAGTATCTATATTTGTATATGCGTAAATATTTATAGTTTCATATTTGTCGATTTAAAAATAAGTATTAACATATAGTTTAAATTGACAGTGCACAGTTAATATCTAATCATTAAAAGTCTGCCTTAGAACAGGCCTAGGCCTAGTGAGGCGACTGTGTCAAACATTAGAAATAAGTCGCATCAATTTCTTGCTAACATCTTACTTACAAATATGACATTAATTGTTTACTAGATGTGTTACTAAATAAATAAATAAATAAATGTATTTTATTACCTTTAACCCCCCTAGCTATACGAACGTACGTGATACATCCGTTATCACGTACGTTCGAGTACAAAACCCACAAAGGGTACGTGATACGTCAAATTCATTGTTCCTACGATTCTAAATACAAAAAGTGTAATAAATTGGTCTATTGTTAAAGGAAAATTGTCGGGTATAATTAACCTGGAAAATTGTCTGGTGGAATAACAAGTATTGTTATTAAGAAATCTAATGAAGAAACCAAACGACTTTTTACCTACTTTTTTGAATAATAACCTAAATGTAGGGCGGTTAAATTAGACCTCATTTCATGTTTCATTTAAATCCTCTCATTTCAGACCCAACTCTAATGTCTTCGACACACTTTTAATGGGAATTTTCTGATATGACCTTTAGCTCCCCCTGCGAATAATGTTTTATGTCTTTAATGTGCTCAGTTCTAGTCAAAACCTAATTGTTAGTAAAAATTTTGTGTAGATGTGCCAAATAACACATTATTATGGTTCAATATTCAAGTATTGAGCAAAAACCTTTTATTCTTTTGCGTTTTCTCACAGTCGCTTCGTAACTTTCAAAAAAATTGCCTCTGCGGCTAAGAAATTTATTTTGAATAGGTAGTAATTGGAATACTGCGATAGTCAAAAAAATGGTCAATGTAACTTTGATATTCGGGCGATTTTGATTATTCCTATTCTTATAATATAGGTATAATTTAGCAAGCAAATGTTCTGGCTAGGAGATCCTAGAAATTGTCATCGTATGACCATTTGCACACACAACAATATAGACACTATCTTCTTACCCATTATAGATCCACGTATGCCGTCTTTCATATTTTTAAAGTTACTTTACCACAAAGTGTTCTTCTTCTTCTTCTTCTCCCTGACTTTATCATCCGGCACTCGAAACAAGCATGGATATAATAGATGTTTGAAACTATTCCCATTGATTACGAAGCCAAGATATTCTTCTTTGTCTCGTACCTCTTCTTCTGGATATTTTTCCTTGAATTATTAGATGCATAATGTTGTATATTTCAGGATGACGCCTGACATGAGCGAAGTATTCGAATTTGCTGTAATTTATCATCCTCTATAATTTTATGTTCTTGCTCATACGCTAAAAGATTTATACGTCTTTAGTTTAGGTGGATGTATCTTCTACAAAATACCTTTTTATACGACTGCCCAACAAAAAAGGAGTGTAATGTGTTCAGGGTTTATCTATGTATGTTTCCCGTTTCTTTATTCTACCACGACTTCTAAACACTTTAACCGATTTAGAAGTGTTTGGTATTGCTAGAATCGATATGTCATCCCGAGTGTTATGGGATACCTTAACTGTCAATATTAATTAGGTAGTTGTCTAAATGTCCAAATGTCTAAATATTAATAAATTAACATAATTATATCGTGTTTAGTGTCAAATGAAATGTTTGATTGAGTACATTCCTGAAATATATATGTATCTATATGGATAAACACAAAAACCACACATATTTCACAAAATCACGTAATAAAAATAATTATAAATACAATAGTTTATTTTCTGTATCGGCAGTCGTGTTTTTTATTTTTTTTGAAATATATTTACTTATCTTCTTAAAGAATGCAAATCACGAGATAATGATGATCATAATCATGAGCCATGTGATTATGATCATGAGTCAAGAAATTATATCTCCACGGCGTTTATTCTATGATCCCAGCGATGTGTCGGTGTGAGCTCCGCTCGATGCCATTGTTTTCACGGCACCCGCAATTAATTTACAATAACAAATTTCGCTGTTCGCACAAAGTTCGAAACTTTGCCGCAAAATTCAACGTCCTGTGCTGCCAGCTCGAGTGGACCCACGTGGCTAAAGCTAGATTAACTCAAATCAAATTAGCCCACGTTTGTGGCATAATTGAATTCTCTGCCAGTGGAAAATCTCTGCCTTCGAATGTTTCATATTTGGTTCCCGCATTATTTTCGCAGCGGAGAACAGGAAAATAAAATACTGTGCACTTTAGATTGGACGAGTCTTTGGCTATCTCTATTGAGCCATAGTCACTTTATTGAGTTGAGAGTATTAAGTTAGTGGCTTCACGCATTATGTTAGCCAATCAAAAGAATGAAATTTAAAGAAAATACAGTTTTATTATATAGGATATATTTCGAGGATAGGGATAGGAAAGCCAAATTATGAATGAATTTAATAATAACTCATTACATGAAACAAATAGCTTAAATATAAACAACATTCAAGCATATCGAACTAAGAAGGCCTTATCGAAATACCTTGGTGGACTTGTCGAACGGGTGATCAAACTGCAGAACACATAATTTCGACGTGTTCGATTCTAGAGGATGAGGAGCTCTTTATGTTTGCTGAAATAAGTGAATGTGTATTTCCGGTTTGGCATGATAACATAATGCAGAATCAAAACAACTTTCCGCTGTTCTGCTTCCTTGTTAAAGCTTGAATTAAAAAGAGAGAGTTAAAAAAGAAGCCCAAGAAAAAAACGTGGTAAATAATATTTAGGTATTAACGTCTCTTATTTTACATTTTATATTTTTATATTCTACACTCATGAGCAATGAATCCGGGTCACCAACTTAGACCTTCATATATCGTAAACTATTAATGCTTGCTTATTCAGTAATTACCACATTTATAACAAATATTGAATACCAGAAACGCTTCTTATTTTTTTTTGTGACAACAGAAACAAAAGCAAAAACAAATGCGGTGAGTTCGTTGTTTGATTTTCAAAAAAAAATATATTTCGCTTTTGGCCTTTTTGACATATTTACTTTTCTGCAACCAATAAGTTGTATTATTTTATAATAATATAATTAAATAGCCCATAAAGTGTATTTTATTTGAATACGATAGCATTCTTAGTTTAAGAGATATTAGGTTTATATTGGTGACCCGGATTCAATGCTGCCGAGTGTATGTTTGCTCGTCATTGGTATTATATTATTATGTGATTTCTAATTATTTTTTTTTGTTTATTTAATTTACATGTTGTGTCATGTCAAATATATCATGTCAATATGTGAAATACGTATGTATAATTTTATAAAAATCGATGAGGAATTATTGTCATAGTTTGTATACTATTATAGGACTCAAATGTTAGCATAATTTCTTAAAACAGTCCAATCAGGCGTTACTTAAAGAAATAAAAAATAAAAGCTGTGAAAACCGTAGTGAACGCATTTGAAACAGACAAATCACAACGCCCCGCGATCAGTCATTCACACGACGACGGCTTTCCCACTATACGTCAAAGCGTGGAAGCTGAGCTTAATGATTGAGGCAAGCTCACCTTTATTGCGCACTATCAGTTCGAATCTTAACGATGAATTCAAGAGTCAAGTAACTGTATAGTTCAATAATTACACACGACTGTTAATTAGCGTACAAGTTTCTCGTACGTTGAACATTAACGTTTATTGCAGGTGGCGTATAAGTTACGATTATTAAATTAATAACTTGACCTACGTATAAAATAGAATTATTGAGTTTTATAAAGTGAGGGAATAAACATCTGTTGTCTTCAAGTTTATTTACTAATTATTGTTTGTTTCTTTGTTTCTACTCTTCAATGCTAATATTCAGAATGGGCGGGTTCATTATTATACGATAATGAAGCGTGTGTCTTGTTATTGCATTCGATCGACAGAATTAAAAATGCAATTGTGTTAATTTTATCCCAACGGAAAATGGTGACCTAGCCGGGAATCGAACCCGAAACCCTACAATGTAAGATCAGGCGACCTAACCACTGTGCCACCATTTTTTAACACACTTTTTTTCTGCTCAGCTCACGTTTTTGATAACCTCAAGATCCAGTTCTTTGGTCGCGCGGGAAGAATTTCGAAAGCGCTATCGACCCCCTGCTCGATGACGCAAGCAAACAATCACGAAAGTTGAATGCGCTTAGCAACGGACGATGGTCTATTTTTATAATGTACACGCCACTTCGCGTTGCAACCCTCGGACCACGAGATATACGTAGTGGCGTTTTTTTTTGTATTTTTGTATAGCCTTTTATAGACGTTTCCACGGCAACATAATGATAAATCTTTTCTGAACTTTCTGTTCAGGCTTCTGGATATATCTAATAATTTATAAATACTTTGTCTCACTAATTTTTAGAATAGGCGGGTTTATTATTATACGATAATGTGTACGCGTGTGTCTTGTTATTGCATTCGATGGACAGAATTAAAAATGCAATTTCTTTAATTTGATACCAACAGAAAATAGGAACTCAGCCGGGAATCGATCCCGAAACCTTAATGTAAGACGATCTAACCACTATGCCACCGTGCCCTGTTACTGTGGCACGATCAGTGTGACATTACATATAATAGTGCTGTCTTCATCTTTTATAGGCCCGCCATGAAGGTAAAATCTACACTCATCGATGAATAAAACCGAAGTCCAATATTCCAGCGTTTATTTGATGTTTCCTTGAGCAAATCCTTGTCAAAATTGTCGTGGAGATATCGTCAGTTGTGGACCTATAGCAGAGCAATAGGTAGTCAATTACTCTTCGTACAGCCTTCGTGTCCCCATGGACATGACACCGTTATACGTTTTTTATAGAGGTCGGGTCTTACAATAACTCTCATTGCTTGCCTCCATCTTGATTTCTTTATCTATTCTTCACTCATCCTCTTTCAGATTTGTACTGAATTCCAATTTGTGCTCTTACCTATGTATATCAATCAGGTTAAGTCTATTTATTTATGAGATGCGTTCTATTATTCAGAAAGGCCTGCTCTACGCACTTACTGCGAACTGACGACATGAGTTGCGAGCTGCTCCTTATTCACTGTATAGTTAGTTTTTACTTTAGTAATTTCGTTTTACCTAAACTTCTATTTTTCTTCTAATTCTATGATTTATTGTTGGTTTCTTTATATTTACTTTAATATATACATTGAGTTATAAAGTTGTAAAATTTATATAGTTAAGTAATATTAATTTAGAATAATATTAAAGTTCCTATAAAATTTGTAGTTAGGTATCTATTTAATTCCTGTTTTTAGTGTAATTGAGTCAATGTATGATGAAGACTTTTGGTACTTTTATCCATAATTAAATTTTTAAATTTAAAAAAAAAGTATGTAGGTACCTACATAGAGTATAAATCATCAATATAACAAAAAGGACAGTTCGGCGGTGTCGACCACAATGGGCGAACCTGTCACCCCAGGCTGATATAACGATATGTGATCGTTCTTTCAGCTGTGGGATGAGCGTAGAAGACTTATACAGTTGACAATACACTATCTAGCTACGCCAAATAACCCTCGAGAGACCAATCACTATCGGCCGGAAGCGGGTAGTTAACCCAGCGGGCATACCCTCGCTACCAGTTATGGCCCGATTTCTCCGGCCTCCCAACTGGCTACAGGTTCAAAGTCGCTTGCGCGATCCTCTCCCTAGCGTAGCGGTGATTCGATGTTTACCGAATATATCGTGGACTACGGCATCATTTGCCCGGCTCTTCACCCGGTATCGGGTAGTCGAATGGTCGTTCTAAGAGCGGCTACCACTAGGTAAACAACCGCTCCTCTCTATAGAAAACAAAGTAGTTTCCAGACTCCCCCAACTGTAATTCGGAATGCAAAGTCGGTTGGCTAATGTTGCACGGTGCGCAAACCGACCAGTAGCGATTCATAGGGAAACTGGAAGCTGCCGGACGGGTGTTGACCCGTGAGTTTGGCCGACCCTCACACATGGGTCTTAGTGGCCAAACTGTAACAGAGCCCATAAGGTAGGATTGTTCGCCCTCTGTTTCAGTGTATGTTAAATTATACCGTATTTCGAAACGTCTTATCTTTTCTACTAATACTCGATATAATACTCCGATTTGGTAATTGCGAGCGAGTGGAGATTGGCGTTATCTCAGTCGCTGTGGGATTCACCTAAATCCGTTACAGTAAATTCCCGCCACGGAAAATCCAGGGTCCGGTAATTTAATGAGGACAAGGGGCCATTAGGGCCATTTAAAGCGGGGCCAAAGGGGAGCCGTCCGTCTATGCTGATTCCTCGCGTGGGACGACTGCCGGATGATAACAAACGCCCGGAAGTTGCTACGGTGCCGCAACAAAGATAATATTATGTAGTTATTATACCTACAGTACAGGTTTGCAGAGATACAAGTTTTTATATGTGAAAGGTGTTCACATAGTAAAAGGTTTCTATTTTATTAATTTAGTATAAGGTTTCTATTTATATTTAAAAAAACCTTATACTAAATTAATAAAATAGAAACTTTTTACTATGTGAAGACCTTTTACATATAAAAACTTGTATCTCTGCAAACCTGTACTGTAGGTATAATAACTACATAATATTATCTTTGTTGCGGCACCGTAGCAACTTCCGTGCGTTTGTTATTATAATATTTATACTTTTAACATATTTTTACTTACAATATATTTATAATAATATTATATTTATATTTGTAATATATTTATATTTATAATATATTTATACTTATAATATATTTATACTCATAATATATTTATACCTATAATATAATATTTATACCTATTTGTGCATAAATTGTCTTTTTCTATAAAACCAGTGTAATATTCATTAAGTAATGTTTTATAGCACAATAAAGTTATTCTATTCTATAATATGATTATACTTATAATGTATTTATATTTATAATACATTTATATTTACGTTATATTTATATTTATAATATATTTATATTTATAATACATTTTTATGTGTAATATATTGATATTTATAATGTATTTATATTTATACTATATTTATACGTATAATATATTTATGCAATATCTTAAAATAGTAAAAGGTTTCCACTTTTGTATATTCTGTAGAAAACTGGCTGTCGATTATAGTATATACTAGGTATGCAATTTTATTCAACTATTTGGAAGTCATATTATCTCAATGCATATTTAAATTATTTGTCTTTCATAAATTCTTGCCAAATACCGCAAGTCCATATTTTATTTTATATTTAAATACCCTATGGGATGTGTTTTTTTATTATTACCTACAATCATTAAACTCCTAATACAGAATATAATGATGCATTTTAAGAATACGTTACCAAATAGAAAAATATAGCATTGCAAGCTGAAGTAATAACTACAATACTAGGAAGATTATGTCTAACAAATTCAAATATCTCGCAAAGTGGTTACCTACCGACATAATTTACTAAATAATTTATTTAGAATAATAAGTACACAAACAATACTCTAACAAATACATTCATTATTGCAAATATTTTCTCATAATTCTTATTAGAGCATACTGTTATATGTGTACTCCGCATGCTATTAATTATATTTTCCTATGTGCCATTTAACCGACGATTCATTAAAAACATTATTATTAACATTATTGAGATCAAATAACAATATCATAAAATACATTTTATGTACATAGTGATAGAAAATCAACTAATAATAACATTAATAATTAACATACTGTTTGAAGGTTCATACTAACCTAGATGACCCAAATGACTCATATAAGAGCGGTGCTTTCCCAATTCGACGCACATGTATAAAGAAATGTAAATGAAAAAAAAAAACAAAAAAGAAATTAAAATCAAAGTGCATGGTATAACATAGGAATTGCATTTGGCAACAATCTGGTGTAGGAATTTTGTGAGGAATTTGGCAGCAAACAAAGTAGGAAAAATATATCATCATGAATGTACCACTACCCAAAAATAGGTACTAGCCTCTTTTTGATTCCTACTAGCCTCTAATTAGATGTTATCTTTCATTTCAGGTGAGTGATCGAACGTATTATTATTCGAAGTGCATGGATGGTAAGATTTTTAAAATAATTGAATTGTTTAGGTTTGCAAACCCTATTATGCCGGATAAATAACAAATATACTACTCACGGTCATATCCATTCACATGTCACTGGTCGCAGACATTTATTTCTTTATTTATTTGTTGAATAACTTTTTAAGCTGTACAAAATTTCTGTTTTAATAATGAGCACAATGTATATAACCATAATATTAAAAGTAATAATGTGATAGGCATGAAAATAGATAATCGTATACTAAAAATGACAACATTTAAATTAATTGTCAAATCCAGCAATACCTTTGTTGATAAAAATAAATATTACAATCTTTAAAAAAGGTCAACTATCAGGAATTTTCCTTCATTTTACATTGTGATACTCTTGGAATATGGATTTAGCATTATCCAGATCTCTTAAGTCATATACTGGTTTCTTGACTAAGCTATTAACTATTATTGTATTTGTTATTATAGATCCTTTCTTGCCACTCACTTAAATGTAGTTATAGTATGTACTCGGTTTTTTAAAAACACTCTTCACTGTAAAATACCATAATTATTACCCTTCTTGCGGAAAGACTGTTTTTAAAATCCTAAAAAGACGGTCGTAAAAAACAGAAAATATACTTCACCACATTAAAAACTCTTAATTATCCAAACAATTGTTTGTACTTAATCAAATTCAAGATTCTACAGACTGATACATTTGGGAAATAGCCTATATTCTAACAATTTAATGGAAAGAAGTATTGATTCATCAATTAATCTTTATTATAAAAAAAAACAGTGGCCACGACTATGATATTTTGAACATGCTATTTTTATACTTTCTCTAGAACTCATTATCAGCGAATCGGAGCTATAACAATTCGACTGGTCTTCCTAGTTCATCGCCCCTCATTTTGCTCTGTATTCTCCAGCTTCCGTCGCAAAATGCCGCCGGCCCTCAATTCTCGTCTCCTCATTGAGCGCGTTGCCATTGTTTATTTCTAATTAAGCCTCATTTTGTCTTTTTAAATAAGCTTCCATTCATAGCCGTTCTACATCCTAGGTCGCACAGTGATCACATAGGAGTCGAGTAGTTAATAACGGAACAAAACCAATATTCAATTCATGGAATTCCTAGTATTAACGGAAATTGTAATTACGTTTACTAAAAGTTACACAAGGCGTGTAGTTGTTTGATTAATTGCAAAATGTACCAAAAGAGGGCACTGCCGGTCTTTCAGATCGTGCTGTAGGATTGTTTTTGTAAATGATATAACAGTATTATTCAATATTGTTGGATCCTCCATTTTTGTTCTATAGTCACTTTCAAGAATGCACGTGGTGTCATCTGCAAGTTGGACAGTCTTGGCACAAGTTTTGTTAGTTGCTAAATCGTTACAATAGAGTTTGAAGAGGAGAGGTCCTAATGTTGAGCCCTGAGGCACACCGATGTTTACTATTTCACAACTCGATTGCTCAGCCTTTTCCTCAATTCCATCAATTATTTTAATCTCCACCACTTGCTGCCTGTTTTGTGGGTACAATTTAATGAGTGAATTGGCCACTCCTCTAATTCCATAATGGTTTAGCTTGTCTACCAGGGTATTGATGTTTATACAGTCGAATGCTTTGCTTAGATCGCAGAACTTTTATACACTTTTTTTATACACTGTTAGCTTAGATCGCAGAACTTTTTATACACTTTTTTTATAATTTGAAATGTAATTTCATTTGTAGAAATACTATTTTTTGTAATTTCGTAATGTTATTATATGTATAATAATTTTTTGTAATGTAATTTCTATACCCAGATCGGGTTTATGAAAATATATAAAAATTTTCTTATTTCTTATTTCTTATTTCTATCAAGTGTGTGTTTCCTTGAATGCATCCGCAGCGCATTGAATTAGCCAGTTTTGGTGTCTTGAATATTGCAGCCGCACCGGACGTGTACAATTTAAAAGAATGTATATAAAATATACCAGATGAGTACTCTATAACTAAATAATATTATCATAGAAATTAATGCACCAGAGCTGAAATAACAAAAGACGCTGCTTTCAAGCACTTTCTCCACGTTAACATTAGTATCCAAAGTTCCTTGAAACATACAAACATCATATTAATGCTAAGTATGTATGTAATTGAATGTATGTATAAATATTATGTATGTATGTATGTAAATGACACATGATTGTAATAGTAATGTTCCAGAAAAATCGTTTAATTGTTGAGAAAAAAATATTTATCAGTTTATCAAATCGGTAATTAGTTTCTGTATCGAACATATGGGGTAGGGTTATACCCAAAAATTCTGTAATTAATTAAATGGGAAACACTGCTATAAATCTATTAGGTGAAACGTCGAAAGGTAGCAATTACTCCGGGCGAACCCACCACCCAAGGGAGTTACAAAGACATCAAGAGATTCTGTATTCCACAGAGTGAAGTTAAAGACTTTGCTTACAATATAAAACACAGTCAGCACTTAAAGACTTTGCTTACACTATAATACAAGCTACGCCAACAGCACGGAAGAGTCCAATGCTTTAACACGAGGCAATGGAAAGTGTTACAACACGGGCCGACCTCGCGCTCTTACTACCAGATTTGGACGAATTTCTTCATCCTCAAGTCTTGAGGTAATTTGCCGTAGCGTACTTTGCCCGTCAAGGTCACTCGGGGTCGGGTGGCCAACGAATCGCGTCTAAGGAAAGGTGACCCCCGGTGAACAGCTGCTTCCGCTTCTTAGGAGCGTATGTCTCCAGCCAGACTACCCCGGTTATTCGCCGGATTGCGAAAGCTAGATTGACACAGCTCGGTACCCAAACCGTCCAGTTCCGCTCGAGGTGTTGCCCCAAGTTGGCACTTCCAAAACCAACTGTCTTCGACTGTATATTGCAGCCGCTGGCAGAGTTCACGGCGGCCTTTCCATGCATCGATATATAAGGGCCTAGACAGGCCTTTAGCGAGCGACAATGACCACTTTAATACCAATACGGATCACCGTCATAACTTTCCGGGTGAACGATCCCGCGAAGAATATTGGCGTGCTATTCTAAATTTTACTTTAATTTGTGTAAACAACACATTTGTTACATTTAGAAATATTTGAAAATTGATCACCTTCGTCAGTTCGCGAGTTACAAACATATAGTTAGTATAACACAGCACAGCCAGAGATAGATCTTCTAGGTCTAGTTGGTTGTGCGATTTCGCCTCATTCGGATATGCTAGCATATTTATATGCATAGAGCTATGTTTTTCGCTATAATAATGTTTGTTTTTAATTATTCCTCATGTACAACAGTATGCATGTCCTTGTATTTTTTTTCTTGTACGTTATAAATAAATAAATAAATAAATTCTCTATTGTTCAATGTATTGCTCTCTGTCTCTCTGTCACATGTGTTTACCCGCAACGGTTTTATGACCCAACACGTTTGTACCTGAAAGCATATCTAGCCCTTATACATCAATGCTTCCATGTAAGTCGCTCTTCGAGGAGGCTACCAGATAGGAGCTAAGCCGTGACTTGACTCGATTTAAGTAGACACAGACAGGCCATCAGGCCCAAGCTGGACGGAACCATTAGAAACCAAATTAGGTGAAACACTGTGCGCCGGTGTCGAGATGGAGCGGCACCCGGCGACGCCTGCCGACGTCGTAACCGGTGAAAATAATATCTCGATCTTTAATAGCCACACTTTTTGTCCCATTTTAATTGGGAGCAGGAAATTTAATTTTGGGCTTGATTACATTTTTGAGCCGCCCCTGCGGGCGCGCCCCGCCTTCAACAATATACGCCCTATTAAATCCCAGCTTAATTCTAATATTCCTTTACAAGAGCCTTGTTTATAAAAATATTCGGTACTAGTAAGTATAATGAGCTAGTCTTGTAGCCCTTAGAATTGTGTAGAATTTTCGGTAACGACTACCTTTTTTAGGCTGTGGCTCGGGTGCCTCTATCGGCTCTCGAAAATAAAACTAATGAAAGCCGGCAGTAGATACGAGTTCCTTAAAAAAATACAACTGCCATCTATCGGCGGACGCTTAAACAAAATAGAAAAATGCAAATGGCTGCCAGATGTCACGCGGTCGCCGGCACTCATATTATAATCCATGAACGGTCTGATTGAGTACATTCCGGAAATATACATATATCTATATGGATTGTATTGAGGTGCAGTCTACTCGGGACAACCTCTAATTGTCGCTGGTGAGGATTGCAGGATTCCGTATAAAATGCCTTGTTCCAGTGGTTGCACAGATTTATTGATCGTTTACAATAGAAGCGCACGCGAGCTAAATACTGTATAAAGACAGGAAAACAGTGGCAGCGGTATCGACCGTCCGATCCGATCGATTGACAGGCTGACGTGTGTGGCGGCGTTCGACCAGTCCTCTCTTCTCCCGTTTGGTCGCGTTCGGCTGTCGTATTGGCACGGGTTGCCACACTATAAGGTTTGAACTAAGTACGTATAAGTAACATCGATAAATACATAAACCACTAATATTTTATAAAAAGCCGTAAACAAATTTATAAATACAATAGTTCACTTTCTATAACGGTAGTTGTGTTTTTTATTCTTTTTAATATATTTAAATGGTTAATCTGATTAATATCTTAGCTATACCTTCCAGTATGTATATATTTTAGTTCCAAAGAGCTTGTGCCTTACTTTCAGTTTTAATTTAACGCCCCTCTGCATCGTATTTCCCATATCGAATGCATTAATTCTCCTTTCCGATTGTTCTTGTAAATTGGAATTCCGCCCGCGTTAGGTTACAGTAACGTTAGAGTAATAAAGCGGGCTTAATTGCAGGAAACCACCGCCTAGAGCAAGGTGTCGTTGAGGAATGCCATTTCACTTGTAAGGGCATTGATCACGGGAATGCGGAACCGCAAGCCGCGCCGCGTACAATACCGTACCACCTACCATCGTTAAGAACAAATTAGTGAAATCATCCGATGCACCAGATCTTTACCTAAACTAATTTGTACCGACTCATTCTTCTTTATATTTCACTAACTAAACCCGACCACGCTTCCCTGTTGTTCGTATATGAAATGAATGGGAAAGGCACAAATGTCGAAGCGAACCGAATATTTTATCGGTGCGAGAAGACTTCACACTTCATTTTATAGTGCGAGCGGCAGCGACAAAAAAGTGCAAGAGTTATGCTGATACTTTAGGATCAAACAGTATTTTGGTCATAGAATGCTGGGGTAGAGTCCGCAGGCCAGACTCCGGTACACCTGGCGCTGGCTTACTAGGAAAGGTGTAATTTTAATTAGTAGGTACCAAGCTGAAAATTTATCAGTGGACAGTGAATGCAATACAGACATTAATAAAAATAGGCAGATTGATTAACATTATAATGCGTGGCGTCAGCATTACTCCATAAATGTCACAAAAGTAAAGTCCATTATATTGCGCGGCACATTAGACCGATGCGTTATAGTTACCGACAAATACGTACCGGCGTGTTTGCAGGGAATTTTCGCATAGTTGGGAAGCCTCTAACTCGAGGAAATAGTACGACTATCTATCCACTGTCTTCTCCACTCTACTCGCATTTTTACTAACTGAAGCACTCTATCGACTGTTTAAATGTGTCGAGTCGAGCAATTACTCTGTCGAGTACCTACTCGATTCGTGTAAACTATGCATGTGCGTCGCTACTGTTGCACATACTGGGCGTAGTAATTTTCACCTAATTTCGCTCAAACGTAAATCACTCGAACAGTCTTCTTTGGAGCGTCTATGGGAAAATCCGTGATAGCAACACGAGACCTAATTTATGTAATAATAATACATTTTATTTAGTAATATACGATATTATTAGCTACCGTATTGCGAAATGAACAAAACATTTTCAATTACTTGAAGCTATCTGAATTAATCGTCAAAACAGTTTTCAGTTTCCGCTATTAGTTCCAATACAATCGTGGATATTTCACTTTCTGAACGCGACAAGAATGTTATTTAATTTACACCGGTATTGAAATTAGATGAGTATAATAAGAATTGCTATGTATCTATGAATATGGTATTGTATTTTTATACAATCTCAATTGTAGTGTTAATGTTCTAATCTGACGCTTTTTAATATATAATAATAATATGTATATAAATGGAACTATATAATATAAATCAAATGATATATATAATAACAATAATAAACGATTAGATATAGAAATATAAGCCAAGGACTCATTCCCACCTGAATCAGCGAACAAAACACAGACCGTCTGCATTGTACCCACTAAATTATACCTATACGGATAACTAGATCTGTCAACTACAACGGGCGAGCCTGTCACCTCAGGAAATTTTAACCGTAACTCCCGTGAGGTGAGCGTAGACGACTTGGGATTAAACAGTCCACTGCTAGTTACCCCACTCGTCCTTAACAAGCCAACGCCTTACCGTGAGAAGCCGGGTTTTCAACCAGCAGGCGGATACTCGCACCCTTTTTTCCAGTTACGGCTAGATTTCTCCGCCCTCCCGACTGGTTACGGGTTCCAGGTTACCTACGCAGTCTTTTACGTAGCTGTGATTTGGTATTTACCGAATCTATCACGGACTACGGCATCCTTTGCCCGGCTGTTCACCCGTTATCGGATAGCCGATTGGTCGTTTCAAGAGCATCTGCCGTAAGCTTAACAACCACCTCCGCTCTATAGGAAAGAAAGCCGTTTCCAGACTCCCCCCGGTTATCAGTCGGAATCCACAATCCATTGGCTAATGCCGCACGGTGCGCAAATTGTCCAGGAGCGCCCGAAGTACGATTCCTAAGGGAACTACACAGAGAGAAGAGTTCTACCCTGGCTCGCACTTCTGCATGGAGACTGCCAGATGGGTGTTGACCTGTAAGTTCGGCCGACTCTAACACATGGGTCATAATGGCTCAACTGCACACTCTGATAGGGCGTCAGTAGGTAAAATATGCGGGTTCTTGTGCAACATATCTGGCGACCTTTACTTGGCTGCGGGCGCGACCGCCCGCATCTCGCTCTTCCTCACTAAGACGTCACATGCCGTACAACAGTTTGTGCATCGCTATATTTCCAAAACTTTGACTCGTGGTATAAAATCTTATACAGCTTTATTGTAGAGAACTTCAAATTGTGAACATTGGCCAAGTGTACACTTTGGTCTTACATGATATAACATTTCTTGCATTACAGTGGCTCAGCAGGCCCATGGGGCCTTATAATAGTTGACTAGATACCAAAGTTGGACTTCTAGGGTAGGACTGGTAGGACTTCAGTTGCATCCCAGAAGAGTTTTCCACTGCGGTGGAACCGCTAGGAGCATTGTGTTCATTATGTACCAATGGGACTTCTTTGCAGAATGGTTTGTACGTTTGCCTACCAAAGATAGCATGGGAATAAAACGTTTTATATTTTACTTTAATAATGGGACGGGTCTCCACAATATATGTTTTTATGATACTGTCGTCTGATAATAATGATCCAAAGTGGGAAATTCCTGGGACGCTTCGGTAATTGAAAGTGCGCCATATGGATGAAGGGTTTGGCATAGGAGGTACAGAGCGTGTGTGTGGGGGCCGCGGCAGCTCGTCGAACTCTGAGGCAATTTGGTAAAACTAATTTGGTCTGAGGGTGCGGTGCGAGAGCGGTGCGGGCGCGGCGCCGCACGGCGGCTTCATTGTCAGGCGGTGTCGATTGTTCGCCAAGTCGGGGGCGTGTGTCGCCTCGTCTTGGGCAGGTGGCGCCATCCACCTTCCGCAATTAAGGAGCGCGTGCCATTATGCTAATTCAACTTTAATTCGGTAATTGATACGGCCCGGGCGTAGCTAACATTCCGCCAGAGAATGAGGTTGCCACCTGTCTGGGTTTATCCTGACTTAATCTGGATTTTAGGGACAACATTGCAACCGTTGCAACAATTGTTCTGCAGCGTCGGGCGTCGTCAGTACTTGGATGGTTGACCGTCGGTGTACTTCTATAAGATGTTTTAAAAGCCGGTTGCCTGCAAAACAATTATCGTTAGACATCAAGGTGAATGTGTATAAACATAATAAACAATCAAACATACTGGTCGCTGCGCGTCAGCGTTTGAATTCAAATATTTCGTTTGATCGCTGCACGCCATGACTACATAAAATTTTATCCTCGCAAATTAAGAACGGCCCGTAATTTTGATGAGTACACACACATCCCTAACTTTTTGCATTGACTCTTCTTGCTAAAAATGTTGCTTGCCAAACAACATCTAATTATTATAGATGTAGATATTGTATACGTAATACAACCCCACGATCTAAATAATTAGTAGACTGGCTGGGTAAGCCGCAAGTGTATAGATTCGGTAGCCTTGTTTTGACGCTGGGAAATTATGCTATTCGCGTCAAAAGCGGCTAATTTTTCGGTGGAACCCAGGTATAAAGCAAGTCAAGCATCACAGTTTTTTGTAAACGTTTGAGGTTACTTAGTAAATCGTCAATTGCTCAGTGGAGAACTCATCGCAGCAAACGTGAACCAGTGATTATTAGCGGTCTCGGATGAATCTGCTGCACAGCGATCGAGGACAATGAACACGTGCACACACACTGCTCCCAGCGATTCCACCATAGCGGAAAATATTTCTGGAACGCATCTTCTGGAATGGTGTTCAACTGGATCGTCGTATCATGCATAACGTCTTCTCTAAATCTTAACGGTCCCTTTTAGGTGCATTTTCTAGTTGGGTGATTAGGCAAAAATCACTTGATTCTATGTCTAGGCAGTAGGGAGCCTGATGAACCACTGGAGTTCCCGAAATGTGGGATCCAGTAAAATCAAAGTCACTGATAGTATTCAGGTGTCGCTGATAGCATTTACGGCGAAACTAATAGCAATTTATTTGACCGTCTATAAAAACATTGATAATGAATGTTTTCTTATATAGGACAGATTGATTATAAAAACCCAATAATTGTACGATTTCAATTTAGTGCCATGTATTACATTTTCATATAGTCTGATTATATCACAGAAATAATACGGAGAGATAGAGATAGATATACTAATAGTAGTATGTCTGAACTTTACAGCGCCTCATATTTAAGTATTCAAACGATTATATTATTATTTTATACCATATAGGCATGTTTATAGCGCCATCTTGTGGCCATTGAGTTTTTTACGAAAGCCTGTTAGATCTTCTAAATGATTTCCACTTACATGTTGCAAAGTTTTTTTTTTAAAACATACAATTTTTAATAAATCGAGCAACTGAAACTTAACCAAAGACTGTTACTTTCAGCAGCTATTAAAATAATACGCATTCGTCTTCTACAGATCACCATTGTACTGAAGCACGCTTCTCTTAATTTATTTGTTTACGGGAAAAAAATAAGATCGGAGGCTTGTTCAACAAACACGCATACGTCGATGAAACTCTAACAGAAATACGTTTTCACCAAATTCCCTTTGCATATTCTCCTCTTAGCTTTAATGGTCGTTTAGCAAGTCGAGACATCTATTTAATTTGCAATTTTGGATCATTCCAATACAATACAATTCAAAAACTATTTATTGATGACAATTGTTCAGAAAATCTGACTTATAGACTAAGCCATTTCTTACGGCGAAAATTTCGTAATCTTCTAAATTTGAGGGTGTTTAACACTTCCGCCCTGTTTTATTAATAAATTGGTGATGGCAACCCTAAATAGCTAAGACGAGACGGATCATTCCCGCCCGCTTCGAGGATTTAGCGGAACGAAATGTTCGCGTGAAGATAGTTAAAATATAATTACGCAAGGAGCTCCGTCTCTTTCCATTGTACCGGAAACATGAAAGAACCAACTTCACTAACGAAGTCAGGTTTGATTAATGAAGCTTTCAAGGTTTTAGTGCTTAGAAAGCCATACTCCGTAATTTACAAATGTAGCGGTGCCGTTAACGTGATGTCATGACCCTTGTAACTAGGCGATGACGGTGTCGGAGGCATGTTAATCTCATTTGCGGTGCATCGCAATAAGCGGAGATTTCAACATAAGTTAATTTAGGGTCACGAATATTTTCGATGAGTTTATAACCTGATCTGATTTGTGAGCTACCTATTTCTAGAGCAGTTCAGGCCCAACAGTTTCATATTTTGTTCTCTTTAAACACGATTGCCCAAAAAGAGTGTTAGAAGTTCAGCATTCATCTATATATGTTTTTCGTTTCTTTATTCCACTATAACGTCTAAACGCTTGAACCGATTTAGAAGTGTGAAGTATTGTTAGAATCGTTCTGTCCTTCCGAGTGCCATAGGGTACGTGCCGCAATTCCTTGCCATAGGAGCTACAAAACTAAAGTCCTTTTTTTTAACATGTTTTGCTGACGCACAGCCTCTCATTAGGATTATGTGGTCAGTGATGTTATGTGAGTGCGTATTGTTGAAATTGTTTGTTTGTTTGTTTGTTTGTTTATACTCTTTATTGTCACAATGGGTGGGTTTATTGTCAAGGACAATCTCTTACAACCAACCCTACATGACGTGTTATATGTATGTGTGCGTGTAAGATGTCTGTAAGTGTGTGTCTTGTTATTGCATTCGATCGACAAAATTGAAAATGCAATTCCGTTAATTTGATCCCAACGGAAAATGGTGACCCAGCCGGGAATCGAACCCGGGACCTTACAATGTAAGATCAGGCGACTTAACCGGGCCGTGTAAATAGTAAAGTAAAGTAAGTAAAGAAACTTTTGCAAAAAAAAAAAAACGAATGTCCAAAAGTCTCAGGTCATTAAATACGTTTGATGGATATCGATGTGGCTTTCTAGTCATGATCCTTAAGAAAGCTTTTTACGCTTTACCAGGCAGATCTAGAGCCGATTGTGTAGAACCTCCCCATCCTAATATACTATATGCCAGTGGGTCGAGACCCACTGATGGGTCGCGAAGAGACCCCCGGGGGGTCGCAGGTTATCTAAAAATATTTTTTTTAAAAATAAAAATATATTTATGTATCTAATGTGCCAACATTTACAGTTTCGAAACAGAAACATATGTGTTATATTTTTTTATTGTTTTTACAAAACTTTATGTTGATCTAAGATGGAAACAATTAAGTACATCTCCGAATGTGTAAAACAGTTAAAATTAATGTGGTTTTCGCCGTTGTTTTTACAAAAACTGTATTTATTCGATGCTTACAGTAACTGCCGTGGAAGAGACTACGGAGGGGGTGGGGGAGGTCGAGAGAACTAACTTACAGTCTAGGGGGGGGGGGGGGAAGTCGCGTAAGGATTTATTTTTAACAAAAAGGAGGTCGCGATCTATAAAGGGTTTCAAGACACTCCCATATGCAATCGCGCTGTACTAGCATATTATAGTAGATTGGTTTGACGTAGTAATTGGTTTGACGAGGTATCGAAACACTCGTATAGAGTGTCGTAGAAGTCGGCGATACCAGACGATACCTTATCTGAGAAGGTAGCTATTATTATGCAAAGAAGCTATCACTCCTGCTTTAAAGATTTTGCCAATGACATTCACTTCCAGAATTTGAAGATTAATCACATCATTAGTGCATAAGTTAATTTGATTGATGCAGCAATTATATTTGAATCAGTATCGAGTGCGCCCTCAGGTGCTAAATTGATTTAATTATCTCCTGGATAAAATGCGAAGTACCTTGGCTCCCGGTAGCGTCGATATGCGGGTTTATGTTTACAGTTGGAGCTGACTTTATTAGGTAAGTGGTACGCTAGGAAAGCCGTATTTTACGTGCACGGACGGCAAAATCATATAAGTAAATTATACCGCCGGAGACTTGTCGACCGGCTCATGATTGTGTGGCCAGATCGCAATTTCTTGACCTCTGTTTGGAAACTTATTGGAATTGGTAACTGAAACTGCTTTCAAAAATTTTCCTTATCCTATACAATACAGTCCTTATTTTTTTAGGGAGTTACTGGACCCTTATGCAGTTAGGCTACTAAAACCCATGTGTTAGGGTCGGCCAAACTTACTGGTCAACACCCATCCGGCAGCCTCCACTCGTAAGTGCGAGCCTGGGTAGGAGGCTGGCCCCCGGGCCAGTTCCCCTAGGAATCGCTCTTCGGGCGCTCCTGGATGGTTTGCGCACCGTGCGGTCCCAGCCAATCGACTGTGCATTCCAACTATAATAGTCTGGAAACGACTTTGTTTCCTATAGAGCGAGATCGGTTGGGGGGCGTTCAAGTATTACGTAACGCAAGTTTTGAAGATTTTTTCCCCTCCCTCCCCCCCGATGTAACGCGCCCTAACGTTTTTCTTTACCACCCCCCCCCCCCTAAACGTTATGTAACACTCAAGTGGTCAGTTTTACCTAAAAGTCACAATTATGTTGCTCAAAATACCGGAGAGTTCAGTAACTCACTTTAACAGCACTGATTACAGCAATGTGCTTCTGCGTATTATGTGTTTAAAACACTAACGAATACTGACAACGAAAACAAAATTAAAATGACGTACAATATAGTCGAGGGATTTATGAGCTAGCAAAAGTTTTAAAAAAATGCTCTCTATCGCCCAATAGTTGCACAACATTGAATATTTCACATTTATTTCGTTCAAATGTTGTTTTCTATACAGATAGACGATAGGTGTGTTTTTAAAATAGCATGTTTTTAAAATTTTAATTAAAGGACATAACTTAGCTGTTTATAAATTAAAGCTACTAAATTGTGATTATATTAGCTGTACTTCGACATACGCTTATTTTTGTACATAGTTATTTTTTCATCTGCCATCCATCTTTGAGGCAATAACTTAACTAAATGACCTCGGAGAGATGCTTGCCAATATCCAGACCGGCTAGTCTTATTATACGATGAACAAAACATGCGATCAAAAATGATTAGCCTTACCTTATTATGGGAAGCTAACGCATACTCGTTTAGATAGTCGATCGTGCGAACTTGGTCTTGCAGCGGCGAGCGGTCGAGCGTTCATCGAAGATCAAGTTCGAATTCCTTTTGCGGTTTACTGCACGACGCGATGCAACTGCGAATGCTACGCAGTTGGAGGGAGATTGGCAGTTATTCCAATCAATTTAATTGAACATTGATTTTTATCGTAATGCCAATATCAGTGTCATACGTTAAGTTGTATACGCTCGAGCAATTCACTAGTGATGGTTAAATTCACAATGTTTTTAATTTTCACAATTGTTTCAAATTAACTGCTCTTAAAATTTTTAAATGATTAAAATTATTTAATATAAAATTGATATATTATTACTATTTGAATGTCATTGTTTTTTGATTAATTATTTACTATCGTTACTATTGATTGAGTTTTAGAGAAAAGTTGTAGAGCTTGATAATCCCTACAAAAAAGTCAGCGATAGCATATGTCTAACTTTTATATTTAGGTCACAAAAAGTAGTTTTTCATATTAAAAAAATAATTTAAATCGTTAGGTTATGTTTATTGGTCATATTATCAAAATTTATGAAATCTTATCAAAATAAGTAAATTTATCATCTCAAGTGTTGAAAACAAAAGTCTTTTCCCTTTTACTGCATATAATTTTCCTTTTACTGCATAAATGGTTAAAGAGATAAAACGACGCGACTGTATCTAGGGTTGGAACTCCTGAAAGAATGGTACCTAATAATAACATTACATCTAATATAGTATACTGAGAAGTTTTTAACAATTAAAATAAACATGATTTTTTCAATCATAATCATTTCATTCACTCATTTGAAAACCGGTAATATAGCCAAATCGGCATGCAAATACGTATATACATATGCAGTAAAAATATAACCCTCCTTTTGGCAGTCAGGAAATAAATCATAGCACACAGTACTAAACGAACGACACTCATAACTTCATCACAAGTAAAAATGTTTACCGCCCAACGAAGTGGGCACGGGTCAGCTACTATTTTATATGATGATTTAATTGTAAATAATAAAATTATTTGTAAAATGCTTCAAATTAATACAATGTTTTTCTCAACGAGTAAACAATTGCTAGAATTTTATGCATTATTTAAGATAATTAAGCAAATGCTAGCATTAAAAAGGTATATCGGACTTGACATAGTCAATTTTCTTTAAAAATGCAGGGCTTGAAAGTCTACTCAACAATCTAATCGCAGCGATCTTATAGGCATCTATTGACAACTTACTTTCGCCATACGCGCTCCCTCGCTGTATGGATATACATATGTACATTTTTTGGTGTCAAACTGGTAATTTTAATGGTAGCGAACGGTTTCGTGCTGCTTGGGTCATAAGATCCATTATGTTTTCGGGGCAGTCCAAATCACGATTCAGCTCCTATTTAGTACCTTCCTCGTGTGGAGAACTACCCCGGGTAGGATTCTCGCGTCTCAGGCCTCGCGGCTGGTAGACCAGTCTTCCCTGGAGGAACGCCTCCCAGCGCCACTGGAAGGTTTACGGCGTCAGCTAATCGGTTGTGCACTCTGACTAATTACTGAAGGAGTATGGAGACTATGGAAATGTACTGTCTTCTAAGCAGCGAATGTGGAAGTTGACATGTCCTCAGAGCTGGAAAAAAAAGCTATTGGTCCGCGATAGTTTCAAACTCAATCACCGCTGAATTTACGACAGGTAGAGGCCGCGTAAGCGACTTCGGTCCCGTATCCAGTCTGGAGCATGAAGGTATCCTGATGGTTAATTCCAGACGGAAATATTCTTCCAAACCTGGCAGTCGGGGGGCGAGGCTGCCCGCTGTTTACCTTTCGCTGGTGCCCAACATGCCCGTCATAGGCGTTGGTCTCTGACGCATGTTGGCTTAGTTAGACGGTAGATTTGTATTCGTCTCTAAGTCTTCTACGCTCACCTCACGGGAGATGGAACGATCATTATCGTTAACACTTCCTGAAGTGACGGGTTCGCCCGTTGTAGTTGACATCCCTAAGTGGTAATTTTGATATTTTCAACATAGATGCTCTGTAATAGATAGCTTTTTGGCTTGTGGTATTTTTTTAATTTCTGGATCCGGATACATCACAGACCATCGTCAAACTTTTTTCAAGCGAGTTTTCTGTACATCGACCTGATTAGTAAAGTGATTTTTTAAAATATGTTTGTGATTACATTAAGACAACTTTGTCCAAGGAAAATTATTATATACGAACCGAATGAAACATCATATGCGACTTTTCTTATTGTACAGTAATATTATCTAAACAAAATCTAAAAAAAACTAATATAAGTAAATAT
Source organism: Micropterix aruncella (assembly GCA_944548615.1). Taxonomy (NCBI): domain Eukaryota; kingdom Metazoa; phylum Arthropoda; class Insecta; order Lepidoptera; family Micropterigidae; genus Micropterix; species Micropterix aruncella. Next base: position 22,843,334 of record OX155958.1, read on the forward strand.
ATTCAAAGCAAAAAAAAATACGACTACCGTTAAAAACAGTGAACTACTGTGTTAATAAATATTCTAATTACGTTTTTTTTAATGAAATATTAGTGATTTATATATTTATCCATATAGAGACATATATATTTCCATAATGCACTCAATCAGACCTTTCATTGGCACTAAACACTATATTTTTATGTGAATCTATTGACATTTGCAGATTTAGACATTTAGACAATTATCTAAGTGACATTTGGTCAGTTAGGTTATCCTGTCATATATACCTTATGGCAGTCGGGATGACATAAAGATTCTAACAAAACCACATACTTCTAAATCTGTTCTAGCGTTTAGATGATTTAATGGAATAAAAAACAGAAAACATGCATAGATGAACCCTAACCACATTACACTCCTTTTTTGTTGGGCAGTCGCGTAAAAGAAGGATTTTGCTGTTGTAAACAATCACCATTTGTTATATCACCGTTTGATCAGTTTGATGTACAACTAGAGTTGTTAACTACAATGGGTGAACCCGTCACCTCAAGAGTTTTAACGAAATGTAACGTTCTATGTCCCGTGAGGTGAGCGCAGAAGACTTAGGACAAAACAATCTACAGTCTAGTTCACCAGCAACTCGTTAGAGACCAACGCCTTACGGCGAGGCACCGGGAAAAACACCCAGCGGCAGCCTCACCCCCTAACTACCAGTTTTGGCGGGATATCTCCGTCTGGAATTAACCTTCAGGATACCTCCGTCCTCTCAACTGGTTACGGGTTCGAAGTCGCTTACGCAACCTCTACCTGTTGTATTACAGTGGTAATTCAGTTTTAATTTATCGCGGACCTGGGCGTTCTTTGCCCGTAGTGCCATACGGGATCGAGTGGCCCAAGGTCATTTCAAGAGTGGCATGACAACAGGTCAACATCTACCCCCGCTGCTTAGGAAACAGTATATTTCCATAGTCTCCAGACCCCTTCAGAAATTAGTCAGAATGCACAGCCGATTGGCTTCGCGGACCGCCGAGTGGCGCCGGGATGCAATCCCGCCGGGAGAAACCGGTCCACCAGCTCTGAGGTCTGAGACACGGGAGTCTTACCCGGGGTAGCCTTCCACTCGAGGAGGTTTCTGAATAGGAGCTGTATCGTGAGTTGAGCCGATCCAAAAACAAAATGGATCTTGTCGCCCATGCTGCACGAAACCGTTCACCACCAGTTTGATGTACACAATCATCACTTGAAAAAAATACCACATCATCGTTAACGCAATGTATATATTATTTATTTTTATTAGTTAAAATGTTCGGATTCAGCCAGCTAGGATTGATTTCCTAGTTTTACATTAATTCTTAGTGAATTTGTTTTTAATATTATAACTAATAAAATTTTGCATTTAATTAAGATTACAAGTATAAATACTGATAGTACTATTGCATTAAAATTTTATACTTGTTACTCGATCTAAATACGCGACTAGAATACAGTTCTCATGTTTTATAACCAAATATATTCTCTCAACGCCGTTCTGTGCTTTTTCTGTCAACAAAAGTCTTATTTGACAGTCACAAAATAGTCCCCCGAGACGGGTTTGCACACTGAAATGCAAAATAGCATGGTAAATATAACGTAACCTTTCGGAAAATGCAGCGGTGCACTTTGCGTGTCAAAATTTTATGAGGTGATGCGACGGCCTCCTGTTTATTGAGGCATTACGGAAGGCGCAAGCTTCGTAAGAAAGTGGGTTCAGCGAACAATGGGCTATGCTCTTTGTGAATGTGCTTTATATGGCAAGATCTGAATATGTTAAACGGTGCATATGCGGAAAAAGGCAGCTAAGCAACATTTTTGGCAATGCAAGCTGATTAATGAGAAGACTATCTCATCTAAACCTCGGGATCAGGACATGTATAATACTATAAAAGTCTATACGGACAATCAGTGTGTTAAAATGAACACGACTTAAGGACAATGACACTATACATGTTTAGCGTCAAGGTTATTCAAAAACTGACAACTGACATACCTTGCCCGACGTATCGAAGAGTGGTGGTAAGATGGCTTCTAAATAAATCAAGGAAAAAATGAGAGGAATTAGTAAATGACACACTTAAGTAAACATAAACTTTCACATGTATATTATTATATAAATACAGGGTTGAGTTTTTTATTAGTGACATACTTGTAGTGGGTGAATCAGTATAATAAAGTAAACAGCTTTTGTTAATCATTTTTGAAAAAAAAACACACAAAATTTCTTTTTTTGGAAAAAAAAATGTTGCTCAAATTTGTAAGTTTTATGTATTGAAAAAAGTTTTAGAAGCATTGAGCGCGCTGCGAGTAACAGTAAGTAAAATATCGCGAATAATCAATATTCGTAATATATTGCCTACCGCTAATTGGCGCAACGTGCTCAACTCTTTTGATACTATTTTTCAAAACTAAAAAGTAAAAAAAAAAGTTTTTGTTTTTTAATCAAAAGTTGCTTATTTGCTCGTACTGATACTCTGTATATAGCTTTAATATATAAATATTCGCCTATTCTACTAATACTTTCACTTCTATAACATTCAAGACTTAGCGTTTTCAAAATACTATGTTTTTTTATTACGGGTCATCTTTATATGTAAGTGTGTATTCATAAACTGTATTGTATGAAACCACTTATTAATAATAATCATAATATGTTTATGTAATATAACTTTATTTAACCTGTAGTTCTTGTATGTCAACGATTTTAATATATGTTTAATCTGTACCGTGTTTCTGATCGCACCAGTGCTCGTAGAATTCACCATAGTTATAGCGATCCTATGTCTTTCAAAAAAATAACCTCTTTATCGAGGAACCCTGCAGGTTAACGACAACTATTGTATAATATATTATTTCAAATCTAATTAAAAATAATTGTCGAGACTTTCACTCCCACCTGGTATCACTAAACGATGTTAGGTACCTCTTCAGCACAGGTTAATTCCTACGAAGGCGGTAAACCATTATTATCTAATGCAGCTGAATATCTTCTTAAGCTGGGTTTATTGTATTAAAGATTGTTTTGTTATAATTAAGGTAAGGATTTTTTGTACCTACTTTTTATATTACTATTATTGATCAATAAACTAACTACCTATACAATACCTAAACGGTCACTAATACCTAAACAATTAAACATCGCATAATTTAAAAAATATCATTTCAGTTTGTTTTAATGTATTTAAAAAATATGTAATTCGTCGATTGTTTTATTAAATGGTAGACGCCGCATATATAGACTTCAATAAAGAGTTTGGAAAACTTGATCATTTAAGAAGTTGGGACTGGTCTGTCTACATGGTGAATTTCTAATGTTGTTTACCTTTCATATAGCAAATCGATCTGAAAATGTAATATTAGGTGAAAAGTAAAAAGGATAGACAAAACTTTTCGGAAGACGGGGCGTTACAATGATATTCCAGGCATCAGCCAGCATGGCAAGATGTTTGAGAAGGGTTAAAAAGGCTCACGTTAGGTGAAATGTTTGTTTTCTATTATAATTTCAAGGAAATGTTTCTTTTGTAAACACCGATCATATATTTTATCTTTTGGGGTATTTATTCGGTGATATCCTTTAGGGGTGACAGCGTCGACCAAATTGAAAACCGCTATTATAACACCGAATGACTGAGCCTCAACACTGAACCGAAAATAGTGTAATAATACTATAAATGTATTTATTTATTTATTTATTTACATGTACATATACATTTAAATGCATGAACAGAAAATGAAATGACAATTTAGACAATGCCGTTGTATGCTTTTAAAGTTATATACATATCTGTCTAAGCCTGGGTTACAGAGGGTTTAGCAAAGAGCAGCCGAGCCCGCCTTGCTAGGCAACGCTGTGTTAAGGCGAGCTCACTTTGGGAGTCACACTAGAGTGTCACGGTTGTGTCAAGGAAAGATCTAAGATATATATTTTTTAATTATTTAAATTTTAATTTATAATCATTATTAATATTATTATTATTATTGTTATTATTATTATTATGTTTATTGTTATTATTATTATTTTGAAAACAGTTGGGATGTAGTTGGCAGTTCGTGTAAAAATAGCGTAATTGAATATAAATTGATATACTCAATGGGCTCGATTGCGTTTCTTCGTGAACTAATAATGGAAAATAATTCATGGGAACGACACCGGAGCAGAGCAGAGATAGTGCCAGATCAGTGCGTACTAAATGTAACATGAATAATCGTATCTTTTTCTGCACAAAAACTCCCTACCGAACATAAAACCAGCTGATTATGCAGATTTATGTTCGATTGATTTGTGCTGGATCTGGCCTGTCTCGACGTGAACAAAATGGATGGCCAATGAGTGCGACGTTTAACTTTTATTTTGCGACATTGTTGCATTTAATAAAGTTGGCGGACGCGTCTTTCGGTGTCTCGCCCGTCTCGCCTTTGCCGTAGAGCTCCGTCCTTCTCGCCACCCCAGCCGATGACCGATAGTCACACAATCATGAAAATTGAATAGAATATACTGGTAAATATGTCTCACTTACTTATAGAACACTGTGCTATAAAACTAATGGGAACTAATAAGCTCTTTTGCAGTTAGGCCACTAAGACCCATGTGTGTAGGGTCGGCCAAACTCACTGGTCGACACCCATCCGGCAGCCTCCACACAGAAGTTCGAGCCTTGGTAGGACTCTGGCCTGCGAAACAGTTTCACATTCGAGCGCTTCTGGACGGTTTGCGTACCCTGCGGTGTCAGCCAATCGTCTGTGCATTCTTACTGATAGTCGGGGAAGTCTAGAAATGGCTTCGTTTCCAATAGAGCGGGGGCGGTTATTTATCTTGTGGCAGCCGCTCTTGAAACGACCATTTGGCTACCCGATACCAGGTGAACAGTGGGGCAAAGAATGTTGCGTTACGCGATAGATTCGGTAGACACTGAGTCACCGCTTTACAAGGAAAAGGATCGCGCAAGCGAGTTCAAACCTGTAACCAGTCGGTAGGCCGGAGAAATCTGGACATAACTGGTAACGGGGGCGCTTGGTTTGGTCGCTGGTTTAACTACCCGGTGCCGGGCGATAAGGGCTGGTCTCTCGCGAGCTAGTTGGTGGAGATAGATAGTAGATTGTCATTGTCTAAGTCTTATACGTTGATCCCACGGCTGAAAAAACGATCACATTTCGTTATACCAGCCTGGGGCGACGGGTTCGCCCGTTGTAATCGACACCGCCAAACTCTAATAGAACAGCCTTCTATAGCACAGCTGTCGATGTCCTGCTTGTCACTGCCCCCCTCCCCCCCCCCCCCCACCGCCGGTTGCATAAAGAGAAATAAAGCAGGCGGCATACATTCGCCTCCTCGCTAAATCGCCCCTTGCAGACATAAACCACAGACTACGTATGACGCCTATTCTCGTCTGAATGAATATTCCATCGTAATAACAGAAGAGCAAACAAACGCCAACTCGCAGACGAGACGTCCGGAGCACAGATTAATCGAAAGGTTGCTGTATTCACAACAGATGCGATGCGGGCGGTAATGCGCCGATCGACGCGCTTTTCTAATCTATGCGTTTAGAGGAGCGAGTCTTAAGGCTGTTCTCCGCGTATTTTTGTCTTTTAAAGTGTGTTTTTTTTATAAATAGTTCAGCCCTTAGGATATCAGTCGCATAGTGTTTTTTTCCCGGTTTCCCGATCTCGGGCCTTCCCGGTAAACGTATCGATCCTGATCCTGGTATATTTTAATCGGAAATTCCCAACAATCGGAAAATAAGATCGGCAAAGTTTTATTTTGCGCTTTTATTGTACGTAAAAAGCTTTTTATATTAGGTACGTGTTTTCATTTGTTATTCAGTATTGTGTTAGAGTGCGTAGACTTTAAGACTTATCATTTTACCGAAAGAAGGTAACGATTTCATAAAATCGTGAGGTTTTTGCAGCAATCATGGAAGCACCTCCTGCTATTTCAATAAGCTATTATATCAAAAAGCATGGAAATGGATATTAATGCGTAAATATTAAAATAACATAATCTTATATTTTTACAGAGTTTTTACAAGGGGTAATTAAAACAAGAGAATTATCAAATAATGGCATTCAACTTTTTCAACAATTTCATTTTGCTATAGGAAGGTATCCGTACAGAGGCTAACATCCTGTTTTATATTTCCATAATTATTCTTTAGCATCGTGATCGAAACAGGTGCAGTCATCGTCGCTTTATCGGACACCTTTTTTTCTCAGTTTCTGATTTTGAGGGTCAAGGGCTTTGCGTTCCTCAGGGTTCTGTGTTCAGGGTTCTAGGTTCTGGGTTCTCAGGTTTCTGGGTTTTTCAGGGTTCTGGGTCTTGTGTTCCTCACATATAATTCGGGTTTACTCACAGTGAAATTATTCAAGGCCCAGTGCAATGCAAAAGATACTCGTGACGGTAATTGTATCATTCTTACTAAATGATTCCGATCGGAGAAGACCCAAGTTACGATGCAAATAAACATTTATAGGCGAGAAATTCATAGATGAGATTCGGCAAAAATGCTCAAAAAGTCTATGCCTGTAAAAATCATAACAATCGCTATAGATATACAATCAAAAATATTTCGGTTATCTCAGAGTTAAAGAGTTCAAGAACACTACCTAAAAATTTTAAACCTTTCGATAATTAGTAGTTTTTATAATAAATTTAACGAATTTTTAAGATTTCAAACCTATTTAGAGGATTCATCAACCTATCGACTTATATTGAAACTGATCTGTTATTTTAAAATCGCAATCTAAATTATATAGTGTTTATTGTTGGATCGTTATTATCAATATTTCGCTGTATATTTCGTCCCATTCCTATTAGAGCCCCAAACCATGATAATATTATCAAAAACGGATATGGCCCGCTAAACTTAATGCCAAGTCGTCGTTCTTGCATATGAATGAATAGATAAATTATAATTTCTTATCAACTAACGGAGTGACTGCTGCATTATCGGGTTTGCGTTTCAAGGTTTCGAAGTGTTGACCAATATCTAGAGAAATTGGTGACACCCACTTCTTTTGCTATCAACTGGTCCATCTACTTCCAAATGAGACGAAAATAAATCCTTTCATTACAAAAACTTGTAATTGAAATTGCGAATTTTTCCTCGGACCTAGAAAACATCGCTAACAACTTCTTACAGTAGAGTGACAGTGCTGGAAATTGGAAGCAGAAAATTAATAAATCAATCTGTCGTCACTTAAAATTCTTGACTTTTATTCGTATAACATTTGTAGTTAAACATTAAAATTTGTAATTATACGTTTTATTTTGATTTTTCGACGTGGGTTGTTAAAAGTAAAAATAAATAAGTTAATAGCAAAACCACATTACAGAGAAGCTTTTATTAAAATGCTTTATCCCGAGCCAACTTTGGGTGCAGCAACCATGTCATAGTGGAACTTATAACGGGCTATCATAATTTAATGCTATACAGAATTCAGTGTTTGTGCTGTTGGCCGTTAAGTAGCCCCCTCGTTAGAAGGTAACCCTAAGTGCAGCAGCACCATTGCGGTGAATGCATACACAACATTTCGTTCCTGTGCTGTTGACCATTGAGAAGTCCTCACGTCGGGAGCCATTCCTAAGTGCAGCAGCCCTGTCATGATGATATTTAGAACGGGCTATCATAATTGAATGCGTATACAAAATTGTGTGTTTATGCTTTTGGCTGTGGAAGAGTAGCCTCGTCGCGAGCCGATTCTTAGTGTAGAATCAGGTCATGCTCACCATAAAAATGCATTGTCATCGGAACAGAACGAAAATGTAAAATTTGTGAGGGACCACCCCTCACAAGACTCCAAATTATTCGATGTGAGGTGGCGGTGTCAACTTACTGGTTATCTCCGTATTTAATTAAAGGTGGTTTTGATGAAGCAGAAGATATTTATTGATTGAATCGATTGAATATTGCCAGTTATAACGCTTGCCGAATTAACAAGTGCCCGGATTACTTTATCGAGACGCGAGGGCTGCGCGACGGAGGTTATGTAGGAAAGGATGAGGGTTGTATATGTGCTTCTAGTATCTTGTACTGGGCACGGCTCGAATCTGTGGGATTACAGACTGATGTTTCGACACTCAGGGAAAATGAGGAAAGGAAACCAAGGAGCCGGATCCGTTGAGCGACCTCGTAGAAGTGTTACCAGATATGCCGTCGCAACCTTGAGGGAAGGTGATCAATCGGGGACTGATAATTTGGTTGCTTTTTGGACGGTTTATATAGGCCGTGGAATGATGCAATTCGAAATATTCCGAGTAAAAGTATTGTTTCATCGTGCTGATTCATAGCTTCACGAGTCAAAATAATAGCTGAATTGTGTCAGTGGATTTAACTGGAAATCGATGCATTTGTTGATCTTATGTAGTGGACTTAAGGTTCGTTACAAATTTAAACTTTATTGGATAAGAGGGAGTGGTTTTTATTCAGCTTGCAAATTCTTGCAAGCTCACCTTTGAAGTATTCAGATTGACCTAAACAAACTATTAAACAAACTAACAAACATTGCAATGTAAATAAAAGCTTCCAAAAATAAAAACAAAGTATGTCGTTTAGAAATGTGTGGGGTGACAAATCTGGTACAGTTAATATAGACATATTATTTAATAATCTGTGGCCATAGGGCGACTTATTCCCGACCGCGACCGTGGAACATAGAATTCGCAACTGTCATGTGTACCGTCCGCATTAATAATTCGGCAAAATTCGCGGTAAGTACCTTAGCCTGAATATTATGCTTTATTACAAAGCTTCTTCGTTATATGACCACACCTGTGTCAGATAATAACGTCGAAAATTATGCGGTCGTGGATCGCGCGAGGCGGCTCAAGGTAAGATTATTTTAATTATCCAGTTTGCACAACGTCATTAGACACACGAATCAAAAATTCTGACATAAACGATATTGATAAACAAAATTCGGTCGATACCTGCTTAGGTGAATCTGTCAACATTACGTTTGTACATATTGTGGAGAAACCGCATATTTATACTTATATTCATGTGCCGCATCCCAACAACACAATAAACGATACACTGAGAAAGATATAACGATGTAATACACGGAAATACGCAAGGATCAACCAGGATAACGTATATAACTCGGACTATGGTACATACTTATGAATTAACATGACGCGTAATAGTGTTGTCTTGAAGGTAGTTTCTGTGTCGTAATGTTATTTCATTACGTTGCGACCAGGGATCTCGCTTTCAACATGACAGCATGTAGGTTACAGTCGGATACATAAATCACGTTGAAACTGCAGTATACTGTTATTTTCATATTAAAAGTAAGGAAAATGTTTATACATATAATCTAGTAAGGAAGTTTCAACAAAATTCCTAGTAATTCAACAAAATCACGATTTAAACATCGTTAATATGTATAAAACTGTAGTAACAAAATGGTAATGTAAGAATCAATCCAATATTTTTCTCAGTGTAGGTGTCAACTATTTGACCCTGATAGCCCGACCAGTAATGATTGAGTCAATATTCATGATTAATGATCCATTAGTTTTTTATGCATTATTCAAATTGGGTTAGCAAGTGCTAAAATTCAAATTTTGTTTCGCAGGCAAATTGCATTTGTCATAGTCTTCTTCGCGATAAATTGTAAGCATCCTGCTAGCCATACACGCTGTCGCTGTTTATAATATGTAGTGTTGTTGTGACCACACTGGTATTTATTAGTATTTTCAATATATATACACAGTAATAGATGGCAAATTAGCATCTGGTTTTAGTTTCTTGTCCAGTTACAAGATAAACCAGCGCCAATCGATTGATATGCCGCCCGCAATGCGACCGAAACAAAAATAAAATTTAGGTAAATAAGGATTTTTTAAAAGAAGCTTTACGATGGCAACCTTCCGGATCCATCTTCAGATCCTCGCCATCTTGTGTAATGGAAAGTACTCATGACAACAAAACAAACGAGCCTAAAGTCGACTATTTTAGCACTTTCTACCAGTGACTTCCAGTGGCAATATCACGGCTTCATCTTCATCATGTGTAATAGAAATTAGTCATGGAAACAAAACAAACGATCCCAAACTCCACTATCTCAGCACTTTACATCTGGACGTTTCAGTGGCGATCTTCCCGCTACATCTCAGACCCTCGTCATCGTGTGTGATAGGAAGTACTCATAATAACAAACATACTAGCCCAAATTCGACTATCCTACCATTCGCCTAGTGTACTACCATTCGCCTAGGTCTAGTTTCTTCTAGGAATCAACCTTCTGGCGCTCCTGGACGGTCTGCGCACCGTGCGGCGTAAGCCAATCGACTGTGCACTCTGACTAACAGTCGGGGGATTCTGGAAGCAGTACTGTTTCCTATAGAGCAGGGGCGGTTGCGGACCTTACGGCGACGGCTCTTGAAACGACCATCGGCTACCCGATTCTGGGTGAACAGCCGAGCAAAGGATGCCGTTGTCCGCGATAGATTCGGTATACACCGTTTCACCGCTTCGTAAGGGAGAGGACTGCGCAAGCGACCTCGAACTCGTAAGCAATCGAGAGACCGGAGTAATCTGGTCGCAATTTTAAGCAAGGGCGTGAGTGTAAGCCCGCTGGGTAACACTCCTGGCTATCTCGCGGTTAAGGTGTTGGCCTCTTGCGGGCATGTGCCGGAGCTTGTCCAAGTCTTCTGCATTCACTTTACGGGAGATAAAACGACGTTAAAACCTCCTGAGGTGACGGGTTCACCCGTTGTAGTTGATAGCGCTATTTGTCCTACCATTCGTCATCAGGGAGTTACAGACCCTACATCCCGGCTCTATCATCAAATCAGCTCGATGGTACCATAATATTGCATTATCACCGACCTTACATTAGGATGTCAAATTTCAGATTTATCGGATACCAGCAAGTAGTTAAAAAATGGTTTGCGAATTTGAAACGGACAACTTACATACGAACATTTGCAACTTAATATAAAGCTTGTAATATGAAGTCATACATCCGGAGTAGGCTGCTAAACTCATGCTATTAGCATCTGAGTGATTTAACGGGTGTCCGATATGATATGATATGATATACTTAGATTATGATATGATATACTCGTACGAGTATATCTTACTGGTGTTATGATGTATATCGGAGACCCGTACCGGATTAAAAATCACTAAATCGAGGAGAGGTTAGAGACAAGAGGTTTGTTTTACACCACTTATTAACAAACGGTACATTTCACTGTGCAGAAAGAAATATATTCACAAGTAAATATATTAAATGGAATAAAAAAACACGACTTCTGTTACAAAAAGTGAACTACTGTATTTATCCATCTACAGATACGTATATATTTTCGGAATTCACTCAATCAGACCTTTCAATTGACACTAAACACGATATATTTATAGACATTTGGAGATTTGGACGTTTAGACAACTATTTACTTGATATTTGGACAGTTACGGTACCATGACACTCGGGTAAACATAACGATTTCAACAATACCACATACTTCTAAATTTGTTCGAGCGTTTAGAAGTTATGGTGGAATAAAGAAACGGAAAAGATACATAGATGAACCCTGAACACATTATTCTCCTTTTTTGTTGTGCAATAATAGAAAGTAATATTACCCTTTGCACGTACTCGTACTCACGGTCCATACTCGTACACACGGTCCATAATAATACCTCAAGGTCCAAATTGATTTAATGTCCGACGACGGTGACCTCCGCCTTTTACTAATAGTTTACTAAAGGAGAGGTTTGATAACAGAACCCCTGAACTATAATAACCTAACCCATCTAGTTGCCAGTAAATGCCCGATACTACAAGATGTCCGCTACTATAAGTTGTCCGATACTATACGACTCTCCTCTAATGTTTGCTTCATTCTATATAGAATGAAAGCCTTTATATAAAAGCGTATTGTTAAATAGCTTTTTGTATTTATAATAATTTAATTGAAGGCGTCTGAACATTTTTGATGAAATAACTGGTCATGTTTTTTTTTCATGAAATTAGTAAAAACTGACTTCTAGGCAATCTAATGTAGCTCTTTCGGCTGTACATGGTGAATGCAACCCTATCACAGTTTGGTGCGAGTCACGAGTGGCAGCAGCAAATGGAATCATTACTGGCGAGCGCACACAGCACGACACGTCTAGCAAAAAATACGGGACCGCAAAACGCCGCAATGCACAAACTCGTCCGCGCCGTAAACCGCAAAACACGTCCACAACAGGATAAAGGTCCAACGCAGTAAACCCAGAATAAACAAAAGCTGTTTCGTAATAGCTCAATCCGCCTGGGATGCACCGCAGACATATTATTCGCCGTTCTTTTGTTACAAGCAATCCTTTATTTTTACTTTCCTAACCCACCAAGCAACGAGAAGGGAAAGTATTGTAACGCGCATTTTTTTTTCGTGATGAAAACGGAAAGAGGTACTGTCTATCTCGGAAGATGGTCCTTATTGTAGAATTAACTGTTCCATTGGAATCAAATACCCCAAAAGACCACTAGTACAAACTAAATAAATAATTAAATAAATACAAGCAAGCTGACTAATGGCTAAAACTCTTTTAGTCAGTAGTCAGCTATACATACTCTAGCTGATTGCAAGGTAGCCTTAGATCAACTTTACTCATTTTATAAGTTTGTTATGTTAATTTAGTTGCAATTATTATTGCGCTGGTTTATCTATCATACCAATAATAAATGATATATATTAATTTTACTAGAATAAAATTCGAAAAACAAAATAGGTATTACCAATAAAAATCACAGTAAACAATCTTCCGAAAGCATTGAAATGGACTGAAACAACATAATGTTTTACAAAAGATATAAAATAGGCATAGCTGAAAAAAGATAAGATTAATAAAAACTGATCCTGGAATGTACAGAAGTTTTAAGAGAAAAGTAATTTATCAATAACAATAAAACATATAAATATTTCTAAAATAAAACAGACAAATTATAACATTTAAAGTTCATGATTTTCATAATAAAAAAAATAATATGGAAATCAACAATCACTTTAAAATATCTTTCAAACCCACATTTAAAATAAAAATAGAAAAATTACATAGCCTATTTTTAAAATCTTTTTTTTAATTGATCTTAATTTCGTTTAAAAAATGACAATTTTTTAAACGAAATTACTGGTACAGTATTCGTAATGTTCATTTTAATGACCGAGAATAAAAGACCCTACACTCCCAGTAGTGGATATAATAGATATGTATCTTACGTTAATGGTAGTTTTTAACTCTGTTTTTTTTTAATTACAGGTAAGAGAGGTTCTTTGATACAGCGTGAATGAAATATTTTACGGTGAGTTTATTTAATTATTATTAACATCGAGTAATTTGAAACAATATAGAAGCAACACCAAACTTTTCTGCAATGTGAAACATAACACCAATAATCTGTTCAATAACCCACACAGGTGGTTTGTTGAATGCGAGAAGCACAATTTGAAAAATAATCATGGGAAAGACAGTGTGAAACATGTAGAGAAAGAACAAAGTTATTTGGCACGATAGATTACAAGAAAAATGCAAATTACAAAAAGGTGATGACTTCAGATATTGTTTATTTTTATTAGGAAAGAAAATAAATAAATTTCCAGGTTAGTACCTCTTCGTGGAGGCTACCGGATGGGAGCTGAACCGTGAGTTGGGCTGACCTTAAAGAACACAGGCAGGCCGTCAGTCCCAAGCTGCACGGTCCCGTTAGGTCTCGGTCGGATCAGATCAGACTATCTGAGACTGACCTTTGCCTTGAGGAAGCGGAGACATTCATGGAGAATGGAATCAATCAGAAAAGAAAATTAAATTAAATTATACATCATAGTTACTAAAGAATAAAATAATCGCTACAAGATTCAGGTGAGCGCAGGATTCGGTTAAAATTGATGACAAAATGTCAATTTTTCACTGGTTATGAGAGGTAGTCGCCTTAAGGATTCTTACAACGTGTATACTTGAAAGTAACACATTAGTAAACATGGAAGAACGAATCAACGTGCCCTTCATGGGTGAGAAGATTGGTTTAATTAAAGCAAACAAATTTCTTGAAATATTATTAAAACTAAATATTTTTTCACGAAAAAAAGGTAATAATTTAGATCTCAATTTCTCCATAAAAAGAAAGGCTTACTAAATTTATATATTTTTATTTAGACGAGAATATGTCTGAGTGGAAATTACACAAAGACAACGTTAAAGCCAAGCTAGTTTCGGCCGGATATCCTATAACTAAAATAAGGCATATTATGGAAGAAAAAGAAGTGCATTAACAGGATCTAAAAAAAGATATGGTACATTGTTGTGGGCTAATGCGATAGATGTAATTTATATTTTATACTGCAAAAAAAACGGTTAGAAATTGCCCCCTTGATCAAAATTGCACGAATCTTTGCATTCCGTTCCTATGTAATAAGATTACAAAAGCAGTAAAATTTTCTTAACATTTGTCATCCAGGATACTGCAGACTTACTCTCGATGGCCATAACGTTACGCGGTGTATTACTCGACCAAATAGTTTGCTTCTATTATCTATTGATTGGGAGAAGGCAGTATTTTAGTAGTATGACTTTCTTTTCCCAAAGTATTAATCAATAACTGTACATATTAAAACAAATAGATATTTTAAAAGCCGATTTCGATGGTAGAGAGCTAACTCTTCCATTTTGATCGACAGCAATGGCCAAAAAAATATAAATGCAATACATAACATAGCTGACTCATCGACATACACATTTGACGTGACGAGTAATCCTATGTAAATTGCTTGAAACCATCAGCTCGTTTGCTTCTGATAGTCAGTAACGTAACATAATATGTATATTTGAATAAAAAATAAGCATAGTCACGAATAAAGTAGTTTTTTCTGCGCATATTTGAATACTAATCTCTGCTGCAATCAGACTTTCACTGCACGAGTTGTAAATGAAGGCTTTCACGGGGTATGACCTCGTGATGCCTTATTGTTGATTCATCAGAGTTCGACGGCGAAAGGATTATCTACTAATGAGAAATTCATTGAAATACATTAAAGATTAGAAAAGAGGGAAATTATACGCCAAAACTGTATACTTGCAAAATGTTTCTTTAACTACCGTCTCCCAATATAGCAGGTCACTATAAATTAACTGGTTTGAGATGAATCTAATATGTTTATTAGGCCGATTAATTTATTAACCCTTGGAGTAAATGGGTATTTTCATGGATGCATCTGCAGGATTTTCGGCGACATCGACGGCGCTCGACTTAAAGTACTATAACTACGAAACTACTACACCAATCATAAAAAGAACAACTGCACAATGATTGCATTGAAATTTCGAATATAGAATATTGAAATATCATTTTGTAAAACAATTAGATAATTATGAATAAATATGAGAACGTCAAAGAAGTGAAAAAAACGCGCGACCAGATTTGGTCGACTCGTACTCAACGGATAATTGTTTCGCGACCAGATTTGGTTGACTCATACTCAACGGGTTAAAATTACTTAGAGTAAAAAATGTAGAGTTAAAAATAATCCATACAAACTGTTGATTGATTGATTTCATTTCAAGATATAATGTTTTCAATATTTTTGGAAAATTTTCTAATACCTTTTCAACCACTTATTGAACATACATTCTATGTATGTATATCATTATAACGCAATATATTTTCTTTTTAAATTTCTAATACCTTTTCAAGAATCTTATCGGAAATACGTATATTATACATATTTTTAATACGCGTTCGTTATTAAAATATCAGTATTATACATTAACGTATTGTAATATTATTAACGTATAAAATATCAGTATTGTACATTAACGTCGCATAGTGATTATTATAAATGTATTAAACTTTTTATTTAAGTATTTTCTCTTCTACCTAATGTTTCCAGATGATTTATTAACCCCTAGAGCCCCAATTGGCCGATATCGGCCACAACACGATTCAGCGTGACGGCGTTTTAATTTAATTTTAATTTAATTTGTTTTATTTTATTATCGTAATATATTTTATTTTAAATATGGGTACAGTGGTTTGGCAGTAATTAATGTGTTGGTGAGACAGTGTCATAATTCAATTTTTTACAAATTTTTACAAAAATTTTTGGGACATCAACTTGTCGATCGGCTGAGGAGCCGATGTGTGATGGGTAAATAGTCGTAGACTTTACATAGGTTTATAATAAATGAAATTGAGGGAAGATAATGAATTGACTATAAAAGATATGGATTGTACGGTAACGCTTCAGGGTGTACGGGCTCAGCCTGGAATAATGCATTTTGGCTCCCGACACCCCAAATGTACCGAAATTAATTAAAGAATATAGTTTGGAGAATTGTGTTTGGTTTTAAAACATATACATTGAAGACACGACTAGGCAAGGTAATCATTCGTCGTAATCCTGGTCCCGCGAGATAGGACGGGACTGCTTGGTTGACGAGCCGCGATGGCGACCCCGCTCCTCCGAATTTGGATCCGGGTGTGGGGCGATCTCATCTCAATTTGTCCCTGAATAGAAGTGGCCGCTCAAGTCGTATAAGCAAGTCGTAAAAGCAAGCGCGTCGTCGTTCGGAGGGCGAGATTCTCCCCGTGTAATATTCCGTGGGACGCTCCTCTTTGAAGTATGGTGTAACCGGGCGACGATCACTGGGCAGACCTAAGAAGGCTTTTGTCGCTAAGGCGTCCTCTTTCCCCGGAGGCCGTTCCCAATAATCATGCAATCACAGAATCATCAGAGCTAGATGCGCTTCACACGACTCCTCGAACAAGTAGAGGATATGATGGAAGGTCCACTGAGAGAAATGGCAAGAAAACCTCATACGGCCATTTTGACCGCGTGATCCCCATTCGGGGATCAGATCAGATTCAGATCAGATTCGGGGACAGATCAGATCAGATTCGGGGACAGATCAGATTCGAAATTGGGGGTACAGATATTATCGTCAAAACTTCCTGGGGTGACGGGTTCGCCCGTTGTAGTCGACACTACCAAATGTTCTAATCGGATATTTTTTCGGTATTATGTAAATTAAAAGTTTCTGAGGAATGGTTTGATGTCACAAGTTAATAACTTCAAATGTTTTTCTCTCTTAACTTCATAGTTCATAACGTCAAAGTTCATAGCTTCGAATTTGCCCAAAATTGGCCATTATATACAATTAGTTTTACCTGATAATTCACACCAAATTTCTTATAACAACAACGCAGTAATTCATCATATCTTATTATTAATGATAAATAAAATACTTTAAAGTATAATACGCAGCCGAGCAAAAAGGTGTCGGCCTTTGGTTATTTTTAGCAATCGCGCTATCTCTGTATAGGTAGATTTTTAACAATGGCGAATGTTTTGATTTCACACAGGATCGATTTTTGTGCTTGAATTAGGTATTCTGGACAACGCGAATTCGGAATCTCGTCGTCCGGAACATGACAGAACAGAGATGTAAAATTATAACCTGTCGCTCTTAATTCCATAAATTGCTAAATCCCAATGCTATTCGTTGCTTACGTCGAGTTACTTATTAGAACACTCTCAGATTCTTAGATCAGTTTTTTTTAGCAGTAATTACAGTATTTCTTCAACTTACTAAGTGCAGCCAACTTACTAACCTAACAAGGGCCGAAAAAACATGTTTTTCATGTTTTTTTTAAACCTAATTTTTAAATCTGATCATGAATCTTTTATGTCAGTTTCATTAACGTTTGAAAGACAACAATATTTATTGTAATAGTGAAAAAACTATTTTTAAAATATAGAACTGAAAATGTTTGTTTCTTTCTACCGCTGCAGAAATGACGGTATCTGCTTGCGCCGCTAATAGCGAGCATTATTTTTCCCTAAAACAAAAAAACGAAGATATTACTTTTTACAGTTGTATTTTGTAGATGAACTAATAATTTTTAAAAAATTACTAAAAGGAGTAATTTTTAAATTTTTCAAGGAGTAAAGAAATAAAATCGATTTTCGTCCCAAAATTTTGTGTTAACTAAAGGGTCCGCCAAATAACTTTTTTTTTTTGAAAATGCTATAAAAAAAAAACTACTGAATATTTTTTCAAATTTCTTTTTTTATTTGAAAGTACAATCCCTCCGGTTAATGATGGAAAATAATTTCATTCAAATGGCTGCCTCGGCTGGCCATGCAGTAGCCTACACTATGGGTCCAATTTTTAAGTACATTATCGATTGTGTGCAGCTGTATTTCACAAATGGCTTCACGAATATTGTCCTTTAAAGCGTCAATTGTCTCTGGCTTGTCGGCGTAACACTTATCTTTGACGGCACCCCACAAAAAGTAGTCCAACGGTGTCAAATCGCAGCTCCGAGGTGGCCAAACGACATCAGCTCTGCGGCTGATAATGCGATTTTCAAAAACAGGGCGCAAAACATCAAGTGTAGCGTTGGCTGTGTGGCACGTAGCGCCGTCCTGTTAAAACCAAATGTTGCCAATATCCTCCTCTTCAATTTCTGTGAACAAAAATTCTTTCAACATGGCCCGATAACGATCGCCATTGACGGTAACGGCCACTCCTTGCTCATTTTCGAAGAAAAATGGCCCAATTATGCCTCTGGACCAAAATCCGCACAAAACAGTGACTCGTTTTGGGTGCACCGGCTTTTCAATTAATGCGTGCGGGTTTTCTGTGCCCCAAATGCGACAATTCTGCTTGTTTACATACCCGCCAAGATGGAAATGAGCTTCATCTGAAAAGATGATTTTTTTGGCAAAATCCGCATCTTCTGCAAGTCGATCGCAGGCCCACTTAGCGAAGCGAAAACGCATTGGATGGTCAGTTGGCTTCAACTCCTGAAACAATTGGACTTCGTACGGCGTCATACCAAGGTCTTTACGCAAAATTCGTCTCAATGATGTCTGCGAAATGTCCAATTGTTGAGAACGACGGTGAACTGATGTTGATGGCGATTCACGCACACTTTCGGCCACAGCAGCAATATTCTCGGGTTTACGCACTGTTTTTGGCATTTCACGCGTTGGTTTATCGATGAGGATGCCAGTTTCTTTCACTTTTTTCACAAGCTAACGAACATACGGAGCTGACGGTGCTTCTCTTCTTCCAAAATCCGTACGCAATTTTCGCACACATTCTGCAACATCACCATGATTTTCAAAGTAATGTCGCAAGATTTCCCAGCGTTGTTCAAGCGTATACACAACCATATTCGTTCAGCGGAAGGATAAAACTAATTATCTATCAAATCAGACATGAGGTAAGTGTTGCCATACACGAAATAAGCACTAGTTGAAAAAAAAAACATTACATGGCGGACCCTGTAGTAAAAAAAAATATATTAAAACGTTCATATAGAAGAGAATTTAATAATCTTAAACTTTTTTTTTATTACCGGCGCAAATTTGTAAAATGTGGATTTAAGAAAAGAAAAACGCGTTTAAAGTTTTCTTTAAAGAAAAGTAGTACGTTTTTTATACTTAGGTACAGCAATCTGAGACTATCAGCTGTTCCAGAGGTAAAAGATTCTTGAATAGATTACAACTTTAGGTTAAAAAAAACATGAAAAACATGTTTTTTTGGCCGTCTATACCAAGCTCCCCCCTTAAGCCACATCCATACTTTATCATTTGCGAAACTAGAAAATACCTCTTTCCACAGCCTTTTCTACGTTCAAACATGAATTTGCGTTAAACCAGCAATAGTATAGCGTTATAGCGCGTTCGTTATACAAATAATAGGCTTTTCTATTCTGAAGGGGGACATCGTTAGACAGTTGTGCAGTAAAATGATGGCAGCTCGCGGCCTAGTGACATTTGCTTGAACGGTCGATTGAAGCAATGGAGTACGCATACCTCTCTCACGATCTGTCGCTTTATAGAAGACGTAATTGCAGCAACATTTCGCCTTTGACCCATCTATTTATTACTAGATGAATATACCTACTCTTCGCAACGCGACATCTATAGACGGGTGTTATACGTTCAATCTGGCATCAGTTCAGTCCGTGACGTTTGACGAATGAAACTGATCGTTTATCGCGTTGACTGATGGACTGAACTGATGGATATTCTCAGTCCATCAGTCAGTTCATGATCAAGGTCGCGGACTTAACTGATGCCAGATTGAACGTGTAACACCCGTCATAGTCGCCTATACTGGCAACTCTAGTGGAGCAAACATTTACTTTAAATTTTTATCTATTATGTAATCTAAATCATTTTTATAATTGAAAGGGGTTGTAATTGTATAGTATGTTTCCATATAACTATTCACATACCTATCTTATTAGAGTTTAGGTTTTATTTACCACCAAATACTTTGCTCGTCATTGACTTTCCATATTATTCCAGAAAGCTGTTTTTTTTAATAATATTTATTTAGTTAAAGTAATGCACGAGATACGCATTTCTACAGCATTACAAAAAATTGTGATTGTACCAGTAGCAAAAAAAACTTAATCTTGATCACTACGTCAACGTCGCCTAACTAGGAATAGGCCCGTACTAAGGCGGGCGTATTTGAAAATTATTTTACCTGTACACACGTTTGGTTATAATTCAAAGGAAAAAATAAAATTGGGTACTTGAAATGAAATTAGGTACTTATATGTATTTTTAAAAACCGTGCAATCATTGTCCATGTTTTTTTCATCTTACATGTCTTAATAAATTATAGCTAGGAAAATGGTATAATTTTTTTGAGGGAAAACTTCATCCAGTATTTACGAAATCCATTTGCGAAAACTGCCCTAAATGTAGGAAATGAGTCGTGAGATTGTAATCAAATCGTAAGTATAAAAAATATTCTTGTATATTAGGGTAATTTTAATTAACAGAGATTATAGTAGACAAAAACTGAGTTAAAACGCATAACACCTTTACATACGCAAACGTATAACCCTTAGATCCCGGGAAAAAAACACTGAATATCCCGAATTAAATACAAACCAAAACAATTTGTTGATTGTTTTCAATTCAGTTTTTCAAGCAGAATAATATTCCGTTAGTAAAAAAATCTATAATTCCAAAAAGAAATTCATTATTACGAGTAAAATTCTATCGTGCTACTTTCCCGGCAGAGGGAAAGTATTGTGAACGCACTTCTGTATGTCTGTGTGTGTCTATTCTCCACGATACCGCCCAAACGCTTCTTCCGATTGAGCTGAAATGTGGCATGCAGATATCATTTGATCAATCTCGAAATATTGATCAATCTCGAAATATTCGGTACACAGATGGGCCAAAACTACATTATGAAATTTTGGGTTGGAATATCTCATATACATACGATACAAATCATACATAATACTATACATAATATAATACTATACATAATAATAATACAAAATACTAATTATTTTCACAAATAAGCTATATTATTTTCACAAACTACAAATTATTTTCCTGGAGAGACCAAGATCTTTTTAAAGATCTTGGTCTCTGCAGGAAAATAATCAACTCCTTCTTAGAAAAATTATCTAAAACCGCGATTTCCGCATCTCAAATTTTATGGCTTCGAAGGGGGAGTGAATGGGTGGTAAGGAGGACGCTCACATATGGCAAGACAGCTGCCCTAAACCTACCACAGCCGGTCGTTAGTCTGGAATCCACTGCTCACCCCCTAGAAGTGTAATAACACTATATGATGGGCCCGACTTCGGTCGGTGAATTCCATGGCAGCTCCGTTTGTATTTTATTTAAAATACTGCGAATATACTACATTTGCGATCATAGTCACTTGAAACGATCACTAATGGAGGGGGGGGGGGGGGTTGGCGGGAGGGAGGTCTGGGGGTTTGTGGGGAAGAAAGGATATGGCGCGTGGGGAGGGGGGGGGGGGGTTGTGGGGTTTTTCGCCGGGAAAGTCTTGGGGTGACGCAACCAATTTTTTTTAAATTTAGCTAAGTAATTGTTGTATATGAGTTTAAACCCTCTTTTATGCGTTCAAAATATATTTAAATCGAAAAATTATCGTTTAAAATCTTATATCATTTTTCGTTGTTCACAGTTTATACTTTATTATAAACTTTTTACAAAAATCCGCTTTATAAACGAGTATATTATATTTTGTCTCAAAATAATTTCCATTGGCTTGATATCAATGTTTTTTTTATGTTGAATTTTTAAAAAACGTTGATAGTATCGGGTTTTATCCTATTTTACTTGTAATCTTTACGTACTTATATCTAATTGGAAGAAAAAAATCGGACAAGAAACCTCGAAGATAATGAAAAAACAACCTATGTATATCGCATTCATCGATAAATATCGCTATTCGATAGCAGAGCAGGGCAACCAGAACGCGGCATATATCAATCTCGCGCAGCACTTTCCTGTCGAAGATCCCGTTCTGTGGTTTTGTCACGGACACAGCCCACTATTACGGAAAGCCGTGCTACACGGAGCGGTAACATCGCAAATCACCATTCTAGTGGTCCTACATACGTTGCAAACGGAGCCATTTCAGAGAGCCATAGCTCCGATAATAAGAAATTATGATGAGGAACTAACAATTAGGGAAATTAAATTGTATTCTGAAATTCTTTTCAGCAGTTATAATTTATTTTACAATGGTGCGCGTGCTCTATATAGAAATCTTAATTGGGCGAGTGCGACTCCATTAAAATTTATTATCATTTTTTTTACTTTTTATTAAAAATGATGGATAATAAAAAAAAAACAAAGTATGTAGTTTAGGAGATTCTGAAATTGCATTTGAAAATGCCCCTAAAATTGAATTATAGTAAAATAAAGTCTAACTTTACCCTAAATCGCATTTTAGTATGATTACACATACAATTTGTAAAAAAAATATATATTATTCATAATGTTCCGTAAGATTCCCACTACTTGTATCACGAGTTATACTTGATTAATGACATCGGTTTTATATACTTAACTCTCTGGCTATTATAATAAAACTAGGTTTACCAGTAATAAATGAAAGTAATGACAATTTTCAGACAAGCGAATTAACGAAGACTATGGCAAACCTTGATGCAATCACATCTGCCTAATGCACGGCTTGGGTCGACTGTAGTGGCAAGCTATGTCATGGACCGTGCCTTGAATTGGCTAGCGCCCGATAGAGCAAGAGTGGATATGACTGGATGGTTCTTATAGCGGTGGATACGCGAGGCCATCATCGCCTCGGGGCGTTTTCGCTCGCGAACGTCGTTTCTTTTTCTCAGCCAACCTCATGTTTCCGATGCTTCTGTTTATACGGGCCGATACACGGTGCAGTGCCAGAAGAGTTTTATTACATTTTGGAATTCGAAGTATCTGACAAAAACGACATCTTATCCATGTACCTGTCAGAACTGTCTCGCTATCCATAGATTGCGATATACGTCTTCAAAAAAGTCTTATTTTTGTTAAATTGTATTTAACAAAAAGATAGATTGTTTTTGTCCACTAAGTCTTTCGCGTTCACGCCATGGGCGACAGAATGATCCGATGTCGTTATAACTCCCTGGGATGCCGTTATAACGGACCCGTCACCACAACGGGTTCGCCTGTTGTGAGTGACACCCCAATATATGCATCGTCCATCATAAAAATGGCGTATATTTCTATATTTTTTTGTTAACATACATTTAGGACAAACCGCATACCCATGAAAGCCATAATTTCCAAGAAGATAATCCCTGGTTTTTATTATTCATGGCCAAAAAAAAACATGTTTTTCATGTGGCTTTTTTTAACTTCGAGTTGAAATCTATTTCTGAATCTTTTACCTCTAAAGTTGTAGATAAAAGTGTAAAAAACTTACTAATTTTCTATAAAGAAAACTTTAAATGTGTTTTTCTTACATGCATATTTTTCAGTATTGCGCCGGTGATAAAAAAGAAGTCCTTGACGGATCGAGTTGTTCCAAATAAAATTGAAGGGATATTCTCTTCTACGACCTAAAAACAAAAAAAAAAAAAAAAAAATCTGCCTAAACACAAATATTTGGGGCGAAAATCGATGTTAGTTCCTTAAATCCTAGAAAAAATATAAAAATAATATTTTTTTCTTCATTATTTTAGTTTATCTAGAAAATACACATGTAGATAAAAAATAATATCTTAGTTTCCTTTTTTGATTCAGACAAAATGACGCTTGCTATTATCGGCAAACATATACAGTCATTTCTGCAGCGGTAGAAATATTCCCAATTCAATATCTCAAAAATATTTTTTTTACTATTGCATTTTTTTTAATTTTTCAAATGGTAATGGATATAAAAGATTTATGATCAGATTTCAAGTTAAAAAAAACATGAAAATATGTTTTTTTTCCGGCTTTCTAAACCGATGATCCCCTCAAACTAGTTTATGGATTTTACTATGCGTGATATTTCTGTTCCGCTTATATTACCCTAAGCGATGTGACTGTATTATCTTACGCTTCTAGCCTAAGAATATTATAAAATGTTAAAAGTCCGACACCGAAAAAATGTTCGTGCACTTACCGCCCGTCTGTCGGCCTCCGATGTTCGTACGCGCTCTCGACTATTTCACCTGATGGACCACTTCCGAGATACTTCGATTTTCTCTTATGGAATACGTAAGCGCGCGATACATCCGCAAGTTTCAACATGTTTATCATCAGCATTCTCTTTGAGTTCGAGCGATAGATTGAGGAGCAGCTTCCATCTTATTATTCGTTGGCTATTCGGCGAGAGTACGTTTTTGAGATGTTCGTGAGAAGCAGAGTTTATAAGACGCGGTTTTTTTCCATATTTATCCTGCGCAAGTGCTCACAGTTTAAATACTGAAGTAATCCTAAAAATAATCAGTCTGAAAGACCTATGTAGGGCGGCTGATTAATAATACATGATTCGAAAATGTTACAGGACACTATGGTGTCGTATTGTCATTCTTTCTTCTTCTTAAAATGCTGACATTCATTCATAAATAAGGTAAAACTAATTTACGTATATAACCAAAGCTTACTTTTTTCTCTGTCGGCAAGCGTTGTTCTTTTTGTTTCTTGAGATAATGCAGTTTTTTTAGCATTGCAACCAACGATGTCTTAAACTCCTTGATATCTTGTTTGCTTACTTTGGACGGCGATTTTGATGAAGATGTGATTTATCTTAAAATACGGTTGTGTCACTACAAGACTTTCCCGGCAAGTAGCCACGGACTTATTACATCTGAATAATTATTTCATAAAATAAGTGATTTTTCTTGATTATTAAACTTTGTAACTGACTATTTTAATTATTGTGTGTTTAGTAGGTAGCCATTAGAATTATTGACTATTTTTTTAATTTGTTTTGTAATACGATTCTACGACGACTAACTTTTAGTAGGTTCCAAAGTTTCTTAGATACTATATATTTTTTTAAATAATATATGTGTGTAACGTAAAGATTAAAGTAGTAATGACACTTACTACTTAAAACACAAATATTTTGACACGTCCAAGAGCGGTTTTTAGCCGCCAATTGGACACGACGTAAATGTAATGTAATGTAATATAAGTCGATGAGCAGTTAGCGTAAATTTTTAATAATATGCGACGCGACGCAAACATTTGAATTTTGAACGCGCGTCATCTCATTCAATTTAAAAGTCCAATTGCAAACGCAGGTTGCCGTGAACCTTCGAATTCAAATTTCGAACGAGCCTGCATCGTACGCGTCGGCGCTGTTGAGGACCTTATTATTTAATTAATATATGGCGGACTTGAAATATTATATGTGCCGCTTGTATCTGGCATATTCTAACCAAAATGCAATTACAATGTGATTTAGACCCCGACAAGGCATCTGCGTACCAAATTTCAAGTGTCTAAGTTTAATATTTCGATAATGAAGTATGACTAGCGCGCCCTCTGATCGACCGATTTCAAGCACAATCTTTTCAATTTTACCATGACCTAATTTCAGCTAAATCGGGTGAAGAATTTGAGCGCTATCGTAAATGACTACACACAGACAGACTTCAGTCTGAAAATGGTCGTTATCGTCTCGGGGGATGTAAAAATGTATATATCCGTCTTCATCTCACAAAAAAAATTAAAGCACGTTCACAATATTTTACCTCCTCGGTAGCTGGTAGGCCGGTTAAGTAAAAATGACAACGTGTCACACGTCTTTGCGGCGTAGTTTTCTTTTTATTACGCCCAAGAGCTGTCATATGGCAAAAACGAATTGTGAAGATGTGATCATTTATTTTGTAACTGCTCATTGTCCACGAGAACTTTACCATTGTATTGTTCTTATTCTCGCCGGCACACTTTTCGGCACGAATTGTATACTTATAATCTCAAGTAACTGCCATGATCTTCGATTTGACATTCATTTGTTTATTGTATTGGCTTTGCATTGATACTTCATTATTTCCAATATGTCGCAAAAAAAAAGTAAACTTTGTGCAGTCATCGCTTTTGACATCGTGTTTTGAACATCGTGCAGTCGTTAACATAAAGAGGGAATAGGCTATTGCAGATCGAAATGCATGTTAAATGTGTTAATTCGTGCCCTACGTCATTTCATGGTGAAGTTTTAGTCAAAGTAGTTTAAACATGGCCGTGAGAGCATTAAAAACGATCCCCGTAGCGGGCGACCCGTTTCGGTCATCGCTGATGAACGCAAAATTAATTACAGAAGACAGCGATGCATTTGGAGATCAGAAGATATATTAGCATTAGTAACGCATTAGTAAATGACAAAAATCCCTAATATTTGTCCAGGTCAGAAGTGCTCGCTGGGTCCCTAGAATGTTGTCTCCGTTCGACATGCAGTGACGTGTGTTTTTTTTCGAGGTCTTTTTTAATTTAATTTAATGTGCCCGGTGCTAGGTGCTACTCGACAGTAATAGGTATAGGTATGTACGCTAACGAAAGAACGCGTGTTCTATTAACGCCGGTCCCCTCACCTCAGCCACCGCTTATATTTAGCTCAGTCCTCAACAGTAAAAAGGAATCATTACGGTTGAAATTTAGGGACCAGGAGCCTCTTAGGCAGTGTAAGGACCATCCGTCGGCAGACAAATTGATGACAATTATTTTTTGGGATATGGAAGATATATTGCATACAGATTATCTAGCAAAGAAAACAACGATAAAAGTCTAATATAATGCTAAGTTCTTGGATAAACTACGCGATACTCTAAAAGAAAATAAGAGAATGCAAACTCGGAAAAGAAGTTCAGATTTTGCATGACCTGTGCACACATCGATCGATCAAAACTGGCTATCAGCAAAAACAACTTCCAGAAAATTGATCACCCACCTTATATTGTCCAGATTTAGCACCATGAGACATGTTCTGTTTATACATTTATAGAAAGATTCAAGGGACGAAGATTTTTAACCGGTGAATATTTTTTTAATTGCCTCTTTATTAAAAATGTAATAAATGCATTCCCCTTTTTAGGGCATTTTTATAATATTTTTTTTAAAAACACATGCTCGTCTTTTATTTCTTAGTTAAGTTAATTATTTATCAGCCGCCATCAATAATCGAAACCCTTATTTTACTAGAGGTTCCGTTACATATTTTTCATGAGTTGACTATCATCAATATCTATTTAGGCCGTTTAGAATTTTAAACAGCAAAATAAGTTTTAGATGTAAAATTAGGCCGTGATAAAATAAAATGGAAAAAGGTTTTATCTGGAAAATGCCAATTAATGCTCGAATTTATTTGGCAGATTTGGACAAACACGCGCGCTAGCCAAACTTTTATAAAATATTCATGGCGGACGCCCCATGGAACGGTGGGCGGAATTTGCCTCGATTGTGTAATTTTACTAAAGTTGGAGTTTTTTTCGGCCTGCGCGAATAGAGTCGTTTGAAAGTTGTCGCAGCCGGTCCTCCAGAGAATTATGCATATCGAAACAAAACCCGAAATATCTTATCTCCTAAGGGGAAAAATTCTTTCAAAAGTATTTTTATTATCTGAATACTAAGTATATATATATATATATATATATATATATATATATATATATATATATATATATATATATATATATATATATATATATATATATATATATATATATATATATATATATATATATATATATATATATATATATATATATATATATATTTCTAAAAAGAATATATACACAAAACTATCAAATATTTCAAAATATTGAATTTTTACATATTTTATGTTTCGTTCATTGTAAATAATCCATTTAGGTTAAAGGTAATCTTTCCAACTAATAGGAAAGAGCTGACTGCTTCCTTTCATTGATATGAGGGCATGTCACGCTTTTAGTTTTAAGTTTTCAGCTGAATATTGATCGCAGCTTCTTTATATTGCACCTTTAGAAAATAAAAAAACGAAATTCGAAATTTTAAATTCTTCCATCTGTCAAGTAGCTCGTCTTGTCTTGTTATTTCCCCTGAAATAATAGGAAATTGAGTGAGTTTACGTATAAAGAAGGATTGTAGCTTAATTTTTGAGATAATTGGATGAAGGGTGAGCGTTTACTAGTTGAAAAATGGGCCCAACTTAAACCTACTCCTCTTTCCGCAAGTGAGAGGCATTCATCATTCTCGTTAACACCTAAAGCATTCCCGAATCCGATCAAGGGAATCCTTCGTCACGATGTAAGTGGCTTTTATAATTATTTACTTTATAATAATCTTATTGATCAATTCTAAAAAGAATATATATATATATATATATATATATATATATATATATATATATATATATATATATATATATATATATATATATATATATATATATATATATATATATATATATATATATATATATATATATATATATATATATATATATATATATATATATATATATATATATATATATATATATATATATATATATATATATATATATATGGACCAGTCTGGATGAGGGAAACGGACAACCGATCCGGGTGGAGAGTGATTGGAGAGGCGTATGCCCAACGGTGGGCGAATACGCGCTGATGAAGAAGAAGAAGAAGATATATATATATATATATATATATATATATATATATATATATATATATATATATATATATATATATATATATATATATATATATATATATATATATATATATATATATATATATATATATATATATATATATATATATATATATATATATATATATATATATATATATATATATATATATTTATATATATATATATATATATATATATATATATATATATATATATATATATATATATATATATATATATATATATATATATATATATATATATATATATATATATATATATATATATATATATATATATATATATATATATATATATATATATATATATATATATATATATATATATATATACGATGGTACACAATAGTGTAAATAAAGTAGAAAGAAGTGATAGTCCATGTCATGCCACAGGGTTATTAAAATTAGACATGCCTTGTATTAATCGTAATAAAAACATACATACGCTATACATTTTTTTTAAATTTATTTTAATGTATTTATTTGGTAATTTACAATTATCTACATTAAATGGACATATACAATTATAATGTCATAGCCGAGAATCCAGTTGCAAAAAACTGATGCCAGAAACTGTTGTGCCAGAAACTGTTGCCTGATGTTATGCCAGAAACTGTTGCCAGTGATCCTATTTTAATGTCGCCTAACTAGGCAATAGCCTGTTCTAAGGCGGGCATCATAGAATTTTGTATTTAGGTAAGACTTTAATATTAATAGCCTTGCTATAGCAGCAAACTCTTTCGCAAAGTAATTCAAGTGCAGAATTACAAAGTATTTTGAAATATATAAAGAATTATAAATTAATCATAACAATAACATACTTTGTTTTTTGTTATCGATTTAATTTCCTTAATACAAGAAGTGTGCATAGAATATTCTTAAAAATAAATTTAATCTAAAAATAAAGCTTTTAAATTTGACCTTACAGTCATTACTTATGTGGGTACGAAAGATTGTTATGAATATTATAGCTGTAAAGAATTTTGATATATACATTTTAAGTTCTCTGAGATCGGATTCGTAAATGCTAGTTTTTATATTTATCAAGCTGTAAGGGCGTTTTAATAACATATATTTTCTTAGTTCGATCTTAGACTGATAATAATTTTTATTTTTCTTATATTACTAGGTACGTTAGTGATATTTCGGTCCAAGGTTGTATAGTAATTACCACTCCTGGCCCCCTTTTTTCGGCACCCGGCCACGAGGGACGAATCAAGAAGTTTCTTGATTCAGCAGATGAACCAATTCAACTAGTGCAGTTTTAGAAACAGACTAACGCACCTACGCACGCGTCGCACGCGTCGCCGCGCCAACCGACGCCGAAATCAGCGTGGCAAAATTAATGATTGTATGAACATCAGTGCTACGGCCGAAAGATATCACCGCAAAACGTGTCGCCTCCAGCTTTTACCACGGAGTAAGAACTTTCTCAACTATTAACTTTTGGCTACCTAAAAATCTCCTCCCAGCGTAACGCGCGAAAAAAGATAGTTTGTGCTATTTTGAAATGGTATATTGGCGGTTTGATGTCATGGAAATAATTTATTTATTTATCAAGTTATTTCTTCCATTGTTAATTTAATCCATGGTTAAATAATTAATTTACTGTGGATACTGAAATTGAGCCTTAAAACTAATACCGTTTATAATTACCACCAAACAAAAATTTTGGATGAAAAAAAAACTGTAATGAAATTTTACGCCTGTATAAATAATAATTAAGTAATCTAAGAGCAGTTATAAACATAACAATAAAAAATATATATTTATATCTATACGATTTATTTACATTAATTTAGTCTTGCTTCGCCATGACTCCTGCCTTAACTACTACAGATTGCAAGCTGATTTTTGTGCTGCTAAATAATCCTTATTAGCAAACCTCATGTTATAGTAATAAGGCAATCAGGGCAATACGTAATATTTCATGTAATTTGTTCGACGTCTCGGTTAATCGATTAATTGGTTGGATCGGGTCACACGCTGCGGTACCCTAAGGCTGACACCTGCAACCAGATACGGGCTGCCTACAGCCCTTATTGACGATATCTTGCAGCAGCATCACGTCAGATACGACACGCTGATCCTCAAAATACAGCATATCCAAGTGGTGCAAAGTATCTTCTATATTATATAAGTTAGAATGATTTGTACCTCTTAATTGTATTCTCGCCTTCGTTTTCTTAGTTCAAGCGAACGAGATAGACGAATACGTTAGAGCGGAATATGAAACGAACGATCGTCGATAAAAAATACCTGTCGAGCTTATACTCGTCCGAATAAATTTGAACACATTTCGTGCGGTGTTAGATTCAGATGATTCATCTGTTGTGGGTAGTTTTAATGCGCAAAAGTGACAACCATTAATTTCATATTCCGCCCTAGCGTATTGCTCTGTCTCGTTCACACGGACTAATTTTCGATTTTAGTTCACGAAGAAACGCAATCGAGCCCATTATTACTCTAGATATGCCTGAGCATATTTTATTAATTTTAGGAAGCCTATTCATTTCCCGAGTCCATTATCCCCTATCACTATTCTTTGCAGCAGTATCTAGTTACATATAGCACTCTAACTTAATTCTCACAAGTTTACAATTGGAAACTCTCGTGGCCTAAACAATGTAATCTACGAGGCGACCCCGTTGCTTGTATTGTTTGCGAATAACGCCATAAATTGGTGAACGTTACGATCGAAATTTCGCAGCTCTCGAACGGTAACCCCTCGCGGGCGCACAATGCGCCCATTAGGTTCTCGGCGCGATGACTATGAAGTTTATCTCGGTTGAGGCGGCGGGTGACACTTCAATCAAGTTTGACGTCTTGGAAACTCCGCTGCAATAGTTGGTGAGAATTTGATTTTACGAGGAAGGCGATAGCGTACGGGTAATTACTTCACTGTAGATTGATTCAGAATGAAAGGGGCCCACTAGTTGTATGTTAAACATTGAATACCCTGGTTCACATTGAACGTAGGGCAGTGAATATTCCTTTCGGTTTGTCACAGATAGTTATTCCGCAGGAAAACTTATAGTTTACGAAGATAAGCGCAGCAATATTGATATTGGGCTCGATTGCGTTTCTTTGTGAACTAAAATCGGACATTAATTAGTGGGAACGAGACAGTGCAATACGCTAGAGCGGAATGTGACATTAACGTTGTTACTTTTTTGCATTAATACTACCCACCAAAAATATAGCATCTAAACCTAACGTCACAAGAAAAGTGTTCAAATTTATTTGAACGAGTTTAAGTTCGACAGGTAGTTTTTATCGACGGTCGTTCGTTTCATATTCCGCTCTAACGTATTGCTCCAACTCATTCGCTTAAACTAATTTTAGTTTTAGTTCACAAAGAAACGCAATCGGGTCCATTTTAAATAATAATACTTAATGGACACTATCCAACAAAATCCATTTTTTTAATGTACAGCGGTTTGCAACAACCCTTACAGTATATCACTATTCTGTGTTTAATTTATTCATTAATAATAGACAATAAAACATGAATAATCAATTAACGCTAGTTATTGCATATACGAATTCGTCAGTTGCTAGTAATATATTGATATAAAACTAATCAAACAGAAATATTCATTTGACAGTAACATTGGTTAAAGCCGGCTTTACACGGCAGACAAATAAAAAAACCAGAACTTATTCCATGTACATGGGTATACATATAAAGTAACTAATTATCATACAAATATTAAACTAACAGTAATCTTAGGTTAGGTTCATCAAAAATAATGAAACAAAAAAAAAGTATTTAAAAAATATTGAAAAAAAAACATCGCATGTAGACGGTCAGGTATCTTACATTAAACATTGTAATGTAGATATTAAATATTACATTCTTAGAATTATTATTTTTGTTAAAAATTATGATTTTGTTTTTTATAAAATGAAACAATAAAACAAAAATGAGATTCGGGTAAAGTCCTTTGTTTCCAACTAGATTGTAAGGTGTTTAGATTGTAAGATGTTTAGATTCATATCTATAAATATAACATATGAAATCTAAACTATGGATAGCCTGTTATGTTCTATCACGTATCAGGTCAAGTCTTGAGAACTTGACCTTTTAACAATTTCCTTTCTCCCATTTTTGACGGTCCTTACAGGCATAACTGAAAACAGAATTTCTCTTTCGCACAGATAGGTTAGAATTAGTTTGAGCATAGCCCTATATGTGTATAACAGGGAAAGCTCTATATCCGCGGATTCGTGCGCTGAAGCGGTCGTGTTCACTGTTCAACTGAACACGAGCGGGTTGCGCTCGGATGCCCTGTCGACGCAATCAGCAGCCAATCGTCAATAATGAACAGTGTGGGTATTGTTCGTAGAAATGGTTGTCGGTAAATCAGCGGCGGCTGGCGCATCGCGAAGCCCGCGGGGCCCTTATCTGCCGGCGGAGTCGATAAAACCGCCGATTTATTCGCCGCGAAACGGTCGCGCGGTTACTGGGTTCCGCTACTGATTGTGTCGCATTGGGCCGCTTCGCTGGAATCACTGTATGGAGATGTCATTATAGTTCAAGAGCTCGCTGCAAGTACAGTCCCCGTAATTAATATGTTTTAATCTTGCTACAGCCAGTCTGTGTTCTTATATATTAGGGTGAAAGCCGGATAGTTACCCTATTTTTCAAAAAATGGACTTTATTTGAAACATTATTGATGTTAATTTGGCCGATTATTGAATAATAATACTAATAGTCACAGGCGACCCGCCATGCAGAAGACAGGTCGAAGTGGAGGAGCCTTGTAGGCAAACTGTTGTCTTAACAGTGGCCTAACAGTGGCCACGATCCTCAGTAATGAGGGAACGACGGAGAAGAAGAAGAAGAAGTAGAAGAAGAAGAATCTAAAAAAAAACTAATATCAAATTATAACAATCATAATATACTGTCAATGCCATAGTAATATGAGGATAAGCTGGATACAATAGACTATAACAGTATTGCGTCTGATGTGGAGATACGCGGGTTGCCAGAAAATCCACAAGAAAACCTCTCCAGCACGATTGGGGCCATTGGCAATATTATCGACTGCCAATTTGACCCCAGTCAGATTCTATCCATCAAACGAAAACCTAACAAAGGGAATCCTTCAAAGCGGAATAATAACTCTGTTATCTTGAAATTCGTTACGCAAGATCAACGTGATAAATTTCTAAATTCAGCTGCAAGCTTTAATAAAAAATGTAGAAATAATAGGGAAAAGCTTAACACATCTCACATAAATATGTCCTGCGATACTCAGCCAATTTATATATCCGAACATCTAACACAGAGAGCAAAATACATTCTTATGATTTCAAAAAAAATTGCTAAAGATAACCAATTTGCTTTTTGCTGGACCAAATACGGAAAAATCTTTCTCAAAAAGAAGGAAAATGAGAAGACATTTCAAATTAAGAATGAAGAAATGTTACCTTTACTTCTCCAGCAATAAAATCATTATATACCACACTCCAAATTCTATGCTTTCTAACTCGCGTGTTCTTGTAATAATAATCATTTCCTTATGTATATTTAATAAACCATGTAACAGAATTCTCCTTCTCACTAGGAGTTTAAAGTTTAACTATTTGTCTATAAAAATATGTTATATACTACATCTTTTTCTTAATCTCCCATATATAACTCTAATTAGTACTATTATTATTAAAATAATCTATGCTATTAAACTGTGTCTATTGCTACTGAATATAAATTGGTGTATTTATAAATTATTGCTTCTATATATAGTATTGCAGTATATCTTGTTAATAAGCTATGTAATAATGAATATTCGTGTATATGATAATAGCCCAATTTTATACCCTTGCACTAAAAATCTAGTGATACAGCCTCAATTAATGTTACTTTATATTCGAGCGCTAATATTCGATGTTGCCTTATATTGTTTGCACTACCTAAAATCTCTTCTATTGGTAAGACCGGACCGAAATGACTGAGTTCACAACAGAATTAGATGAGCACAATCCGTACAACTGTCGAGAGTTCTATTGCTCAAAAAGCTGTTTAAGCTATGTTAAAAAAGGTAACTATCTAAAGATAATATCGATGAACATACGGAGCATTAGTAAAAACTTAGATGATTTTTTAATCCTTATTCAGCAATTCAATAATATCTTTGATGTCATCATCCTCACGGAATGCTGGATAAACGAACTTTATGTCCCCAGAACTGTTCAAGGCTTCGAAACTTATCACACTAACAACGCCAGACTACAAAACGATGGGGTTGTGGTCTACATAAAGTCACATTTCCACGTAAGCAGCACTGAAGTATCCGTCAATGATGCAAATTGCCTACATTTAGTAATAGATGATTCCCTAAACTTATTTGCTATCTATAAGTCTCCGAGCAAGTCCAATTTAACAAGTTTTCTTGAGTCATTGGATAATCTGCTAGAGGCCTATAGATACGAGTCTAATATAATATTAACTGGAGACATCAACATTAACATCTTAAATGATAAAAATACTCAAGCGGAAAACTATCTTAACCTTCTGGCGCATTATGGACTGGAGATCGGAATTAATAGACCTACTAGAGTTGATGAGAATACTAAGAGCTGCATAGATCATTTTATGATCAAAACTAAATTTCATAGTCAAACGTTCATTTACCAATCCACCATCACCGACCACTATGCAATTGGTCTATGCCTATCTAAAAAAATAATTAAGAACAGCCCTAAACAGACGTATTCCAAAAAAACAATCGATTACGCATCAATATCAGAAAACCTCAAAAAGACGAACTGGACTCCAGTATTACAATGTAAAGATAGTAACATTGCTGCCAACCAATTCCATGATATTCTTGCAAATTGCATTAAAATGGCTACAATCGAAAAGGCATGTACTATACCCAGGTCTCGAAATAAACTACATATCTCCTTGGATAACCGATGGCCTGATTTTCAGCATAAGAAAGCGAGACATTATACATAAGCAGATTAAACAACGCCCTAATGATATTCAACTCTTAATGTACTACAAAAGGTATAGAAATATATGTAAAAAACTTATAACAAAAACTAGAGATAAGTATTATATAAACAAAATAGATAGAGTAAATGGGGACAAAAAAAAAACTTGGGAAATTATCAAAGGGTTAGTTAACAACAGAAATAATAGCTCAGATATAAAAGAGATGTATATACATAACGAATTAAAAAAAATGGACTTACACTCTAACGATATATTGAATTACATTAATGACTACTTCACTGGTATAGGACAAGACCTAGCTAACTCTATACTGCATAAAAAGGGTATGTCTGAGAGGGTGCTAGCCTTATCAATGCATAAGCAACCGAAATTAAATAAAAAATTCGAATTATTGCAAACGAATAAAGAAGAGGTCTTAAAGACTATAAAAAGTATCAGAGACGACTGTGCTCCAGGAAAAGATGGGATCCAGGCAAAGATAATCAAACAATCTGCAGAAACATTATCTGAGCCCCTTGCTCATCTAATAAACCTCAGTTTCTTGACTGGTATATTTCCAACATGGCTGAAAAAAGCGATAATAAAACCAATATTTAAAAGTGGTAAAAAAGAAGATATAGGAAATTATCGCCCTATCTCCATCCTCAGTGTGGTTTCTAAAGTGTATGAAAAAATATTCAAACATAGACTAACACAATATCTAGAGACACAGAAGCTGCTATCTAATAATCAGTATGGCTTTAGACAGGGTCGGGGAACCAGTGAGGCCATCAATGCTGTCATACAATATATAGTGGAAAACATAGACAAAGGAAAAAAGGTAATTGCCACTTTCCTTGACCTGTCAAAGGCTTTTGACACAGTTTCCCATGTAATCCTCGAAAAAAAACTAACTGACTACGGAATCGATGGGGTGGCCTTAAAATGGGTTCGGAGTTACCTAGACGGGAGGACTCAGAGCACAGTAATTGGTCGACAAATAAGCGAAGAGACTAACGTGTCATTCGGTGTCCCTCAAGGTAGTGTTTTGGGTCCAATTCTCTTTTTAATCTACATCAACGAATTGTGCGAATTACCTGTTAATGGTAGAATTGTATCCTTCGCGGACGACACTGTCCTTCTTACTGCGACTAATAATTGGAATGATACATTCTTAAAAGCTCAAAGTAACTTGGAACTGGCTAAAACTTGGATCGACAACCATATTTTAACGCTAAATGCTGCGAAATCAAAATTTATCACTTTCAGCTTGCGGGAAAATCTCAGCCAGGTTCTCAACCAAACACTTGCCATTCATACCGACAAATGCTTGGATAAGAATAGATGTGTATGTACTAAATTAAGCAAATCTGCAACAGTCTCCTACTTAGGCATAACGGTAGATGAGAAGCTATGTTGGGAAAATCAGATTGCAAATTTGAGTTCGAGAATTAGAAAGCTGGTTTATGTATTTCTTCGGCTGCGCAACATTCTGTCCAAAACAACCATAAGAATGGTATACATGGCCTTGTGTCAGAGTATTTTGTCCTACGGAGTCGCGGCATGGGGCGCTACTACTAATGATAATCTGGATAGATTGACAAAAGCGCAGAAATTATTATTGAGAGTAATTCACAGAAAAAACCGGCGTCATCCATCTGCCTTGTTATTTTCCCAATCCCATGTGCTATCAGCTAAACAGTTATTCATTAAGCAAGCGCTTCTTGCATTCTACAAATCTAGAGATGACCACGCCCGAACTCAAAACAATCTGAACACAAGAATGTCCGCGAGTATCAATTATATAATTCCGTCAGTCAGGACAACATTTGCCCAGAGACATATATTCTACATAGCCCCAAAATTATATAATTCCCTTAGTGAAGACATGAAAAATTATCCTAACATAAAAATATTTAAAGCAAACCTTAATAGATGGCTACTTAACAAGGGATATGTAAAATCTGATCAACTTCTTTGGAACGCACGACAATTTATTTAGTATCACTTATCTATTTTTCTTAATTAAATATGATTAAATTACAACTATAAATGTATATATTTATTACATAGCTATATTTTTTTATAAAATTGGTATATTTATGTATATATACAGGTGGTGGGTCCAAATAATTTATTTAAAAAAAACACTTCATTTCTTAAAATTGCATAAAAATATGCACATCTAGAGACGGGCCAAATTATCGCCTAGTTAGATGTGCTATTGGCAGTAAAGGTCATGTAAGATGTGTTAAACCTCCCTATATTAATTATTAAATAATTTATATAATTATTATAAGATTACATGACCTATGAATGAACTGTATACCTAATCCTATGTACCTAAATAAATAAATAAATAAAATAAATAATACTGCCAATCGCTTCAATTGCCTAGACGATCATTTTTCGCATCAATGAGTGTCAATCACGTAAACATTGACAATCGCAATTGGCCGTCTCGGGGATACTATGGGGTGGTCCCTCGAGCATGCTACTTTGCGCATGATCATGCAAATTCATCGTTTGCAATAGCAGTCCTTCAGATACGAGCTGAACGCGCAATCGCTTAAGTACAGTTTGGCTCCTCCGCGATGAACTACATTCGCGAGCTAGACATTTTATGAAACCACTCGATGTACATATACATCATGAAAATCGCAATTTACGTCAGGAAACACATAGCTAATTACTTTGTCTACCTGGCGCTATTCATGTTTATCCGACAGAATCACGCAGTATCTCAGGAAATACAAAAAATTCTGTTATTGGTCGAGGAACATGGTAAGAGTTATCAGCCTGTGGAAGGCTATCGATATGTATAACCGCGTTAGCGCCTATTTCCTAATTAATAAATAACTGGTCAATTCACTTCAGGTTTTATCAATCATGAATGTTTAGCGATGAGCGCTATTGAATCGGGGTGCTATGGTTAAAGTCTTTTTGATGGTCCATGATGAGGCTCCTAGACCGTACACTGATGATGATTTTAAACATGGTACGTATAAGCTAGGTTTCGTATATTTATATTCATATTCATTTATTTTATATAATAAGTTATACATGTGAAATAATAGCTGACCTAATAATATTGAGTATTCAAATCAACACTATTAATATTACATAATATTATTACGAAAAAGACAAAAGTTATATTACGATACATTTATAGATTACGGCGAAAAATTCCTCTATGGATGTATATTCCTTCAATATGACATATTTGAAGCACCCCGCCCCAGAAGCACACGCGCAGATTGGTAGATTTTGTAATAGTTCATTCTAGTGACTGTATATTTTTGGACCGGCGACATCAGCTAATATACTCGGACTTCGTTAGCGAGTGTTTCACCAAAGGAAGCTTATTTCGGAATCATGTTGATTATCATGATTAAATCCATTTTGGTCGAACTGCATCATATTCCTTCGAACGTACACTGCGACCTACATGATGTAAAAAGTAGGAATTATCAGTATAGGGAATTCCCAAAACAGTACTTCGTGGTACTATCCTGAGATAATCGGGCTATCGCGCAGAGGCTATCGCGAGGACGCCGCATGATCAAGACACGATTCCTGTTAGCCCCGAGACCCGAAACTTCTAATCCATACGTGAGAAGTAAATGTGCTTAGGCAAAGCAGCATAGCTTTCGTGTATAAGAAAGTTTGTAAGCGATACAGCTCGCAATAGGCGCGTCCCAATTTGTCGCATAGTGAATCGTTGATGGAGGTTCATCGGAGACCGCTATCCACCTCGAAGTCCGGGAATCTATCTTACTTACATGGGCTATCGCGCAGATGGCTATCGCTCGGATGGCTATCGCTAGGACGCCGCATGATCAAGACACGTTTCCTGTTAGCCCCGAGACCCGATACTTCTAATCCATACTTGAGAAGTAAATGTGCTTAGGCAAAGCAGCATAGCTTTCGTGTATAAGAGTGTTTGTAAGCGATACAGCTCGCAATAGGCGCGTCCCAATTTGTCGCATAGTGAATCGTTGATGGAGTTTCATCGGAGACCGCTATCCACCGCGAAGTCCGGGAATCTATCTTACTTACACGGGCTATCGCGCAGATGGCTATCGCTCGGATGGCTATCGCGAGGACGCCGCATGATCAAGACACGATTCCTGTTAGCCACGAGCCCCGATACTTCTAATCCATACGTGAGAAGTAAATGTGGTTAGGCAAAGCAGCATAGCTTTCGTGTATAAGAGTATTTGTAAGCGATAGGTACAGCTCGCAATAGGCGCGTCCCAATTTGTCGCATAGTGAACCAATGATGGGGTTTCATCGGAGACCGCTATCAACCTCGAAGTCCGGGAATCTATCTTACTTGCACGGGCTATCGCGCAGATGGCTCTGTGCGTGAATAGTTTACAGTGAGTAAGCGGTTGCGCTGGTGCAGACTCACTCTCTCGTCCCTGCAATCCGTGTGCCAATGGAGCGGAGATCCGCCACGATTGGAGGAAA
Source organism: Micropterix aruncella (assembly GCA_944548615.1). NCBI lineage: Eukaryota > Metazoa > Arthropoda > Insecta > Lepidoptera > Micropterigidae > Micropterix > Micropterix aruncella. Next base: position 22,883,691 of record OX155958.1, read on the forward strand.
GAGGGATGCAGTTTCTGGCCGCCGTATTTTAGCCCTCAACCGGAAGCCCTAGGCCTTCCACGATTCCGTGCTGTCCCGCCGCTTCCGTCAACATCCGTCGCTTATAAGCTGTCGAGTTGACTTCTTCGCCGGGCCAGTCTTCGTACACTATGCAGGAGGTATCCGCAATCAGACCTGTCCACCGAAGCGTGCAGGCCCCCCTCGACCAGGTTTAGCCCACGAGCCGACGTGGTTTACCGCGATCTGGCTGCTGCGTGTACAACAGCTACTTGGAGCCGCTGGTGAGAGATTTGTAGAACGCCTGTGGACCAGTGTGATTCTCCACCCTCCGTAACGAGAGCCGGCTGAAGTAACCTGAAAGGTACTACCACTAGACGCTCTACTACACCGCATTAAGATATTAGCTCATAAAAACCAATAAAAATTTTGATGATTTCTCGAGAAAAAAAATATGATATTTGCAATAAAATTTTACCATAAATATCCGCGAAATGACGTGCGAAATTATTCTAGTGACCGTCTATGTATCCGTCTATTTTAGGATGCGTGCGAATTACAAAATAACATTACTGTGCGCTCCGGGACCAAGCCGCCAATATTGGTCGTTACGTCAACGGTGTTCTGATGTGCAACCAAATTTATTCGTTACGTAGCTCAAGGGTTAAATGTAATTAAATGCTAACCGTTAATTTCACCTTCGAATTGCAATATAAATATTTTGTCCATAAGCATTGAAAGTTCAGCCATTGGCGTTACAAACGCCGAACGGTAAACTTTTAAAACCAAACATTCCTCTAATAACGACTACAAAAGCTGACGGCATCGACTCGTCATCTAAGAAAATCTTTTTAAAGGCCTTTCTTTAATTAGGAAATAATAAAATTATGAGGTTTTTGTGTAATATGTAGAAATTAAAAAAAAAAAAAACTTTATGTATTAAATTGCTGTCGGCTCTTTTTAAAATCACATAAAGTTTCATTAAGTTTACGACGTCTGCACCTCAGGAGATGATGAATTTAACGTTTTTGATTTTTGCTGAGTAGCTGAAGGGAAATACGAGAATGATGTTGAAAACATAACTCAATGAGTTATAGTACTGATTTCGATTCATCGTTCGTCATGGAGGAGCGATGTTTCCGAATATTGGAGAATTTTTAATACATGAAAAGATTTAAGATCTCTTTAAAATATCTACCGAACCTGATTAAGTAGACTTATAAGCTGTTTGCCAAAAAAATCTAAATATATTTTCTTATTATTTATCGACTGTATGTTTTTTTTTCGTTTAGAGAAACAGAAACACACATCCTCTTTTGTCTTTCTTTAATAACTATAACTTTGTGAATATTATTTAGGAACCTGTTTCACATTGAACTCCGTCCCGCCGTTATCTCATTTCCGTTCCAATTTCCTTTCTTGCGATTTCTGTTCTCTCCTTTTCCCATCCCTTTCAAAGATCATGAATGGAGACCATTACAACGATAAAGTACAAAGAATCGGCCCCAGGCAAAGAAAGGCAGATTGTATAGGACGATTTTCGTTTATGATTTGATATTTTTCTTTGTAAATTCGTTACACATTGACAACGTATCTGTGAGGATGGTCTGTGTTGATGACTATTTATTTTTTTCATAAAACCTGATTTTCATGTTTTTTAATCTTTTATCGACGTTACGACACGACTAAAATATTTTAATTATAGTATCCACAACCAACGACGATTCTAGAACATAAAGCTCGTCAGGCTTTTAATAATCGCCAGGATCAATAGCATTCTATATTATTTTACTATTTTATTTATTTATTTATTTAGTAGTAACACATCTAGTAAAAAGTTAATGTCATATTTGATTAAGATGTTAGCAAGAAATTGATGCGACATTATTTTTATGATTGACACAGTCGCCTAACTAGGCCTAGGCCTGTTCTAAGGCAGACTTTTAATGATGATATAAAGTGTGCACTGTCAACTTAATCTATAGTTAGTACTTATTTTTAAAACTACAAATATTTACGCATATACAAATATGGATAGATACTTATATACATCTATAGATAAAATATATATCCATATATGCACACATACACATACATATATTTATACGAAAATAATAATAAAACCAAAATAAATAAAATAAAAACTAAAATAATATACATATTATATAAATCAATTACATATTGATATGACGCTCACATACCTATAATAGTCATTTAAAATTATCATGGAAAAACTAAATATTAAGTACTAAATACTATCATTCAAAATACAACAGTCAACATATTCCCTAAACCGTCCCTACCCACCTCCAACAACCAATCCGTTAGAGATTTTTTAAAAGTGGATGTGTTCTCACTACTTTTAATTGCGTCGGGAAGATTGTTATACATTCTAGGGCCAATGAACGTGAAATTGCGCTGGCCAAATGTTGTGTAAGATCTTGGCACCATCATATCACCAGTTCTTGTTGCTCTCGTCTTTCCAACTCGTTGATTATAAGGTGTCATTTTATTTTTAGTATATATTAGGGCCATGCGAACATAAAGCTGTCTTACATCCAAAACCTCGGACTAGATGTATATTATTATAGTCTGAACTGATTTTTTACTGAACTGAACTGAACTTTATTATATTATTAATGTATCTTTAGTAAGTTAAGCTTTACTTATGAGAAGTGTGCCTGCCTTAGCGTTTGTTTTGTTTTTTTTTTGGTTCATTTTTAAGTTTTAACTACATTATCCATCATTAGGGGTACGTAATTTTCGCATTAAAAAACACAATCGCAAAGAAAAAATGGTAAAATTTGCTTATACTGCATATAAAACAACTGTTTAATACTTCTAAAATTAATAATAATTAAAAGCTAACAATGTTGCACTTCCAATTTTGACCATTTAGAATCGTTTTGTCCGTAACGGCAACATTATATGTAGGTATTTGTTAAAGAAGCGTTCTGCTTCTACGCTGTTCAACTAAAAGCGCAGACGTAACTAACTCTGCAACGCTGCTTCAGCAAAGGCTGAAAAGCAGCATTTAGTACCCCATAATATGTTCTTTGAACAATGACATCTTCATTCCTATTTACTGATTTAAGCATCAGGCGATGAAAGTTAGTATACCCATAAATCAGCTAATTTTGAGAAATCTCTCTGAAAAAAGGATTTTTTGAGAAGTTTTCGAGTTAGGTATTTTGTTTTAAGGTGGTGACTTGCAGCTACAGATGGGCAAAATAACTAACCAATATGAAAGTAGGCTTCATTTGTTGTATTTAATCTTATCTGCAGATAAATTTTAGTTAAACTTTTTTCAGGTGCGTATTTTCGCATTTCTTCAAATTTCAAGAAATTTCGCATAAGTTTGCATCTATTTCGTAGAAACAAAAATTCTGTTCCTCTAGGACCATCAACCTATTTAAAAATGTTAAGATTTAATCCTAAAATTTTAAAATATGCAATTTTGCTAGGTTTTATTAATTTTGGCTCTCAAATTCATTCTATGATTTTGAAAAAAAATCTAATTTTATGTACATTACATTATGCTTATCTTTCTAGGGTTAAGTAAATATTTTTATTTCCAAAGCGCGCGCATTTACCACTACGATAAAATTAGTTGTAATATATTTCCATGTGGCAATAAGCTCGCTTATTTGTATTTTAAACTTTAAGTGCATTTTATAATTATTACAAAATTCTGTTGATTCTCATAGACAGCTCGAGAAAAGCTCGATTCATTCTATGAATTGAAATTTGAAATTTGATAGCATTCTATTTACCATATTATTATAAGTAAAATCGTTTTCTCCATATTATAACAGACGATATCTTGCCCTCACACCATTTCATGCTATATTTATGCATTAATTAGTAAAATTGGTGACTCACATTCTGACAAAAGATATTTGATACATATCGCACCTCCGATAAAATACAGTAATAACTTGAAAAATTACAATTATAGTGTTTCTTTATAAAAAAAATATCACAATTTCTCATTTTACACTCCCAAAAACAGTCATAACTGTTACTTCTCTAGTGCCTTTAACGTGAAACAACGGTTATAACTGTTTTTAGAAGTGTAAAATGGCATTAATTTTTATAAAGAAACAACATAACTAGAAAATTTCAAGTTATTACTGTATTTGATCGGTTTTGCGATATATCATTTGATATTTGACAATAAATACATATACTTGATTATATTTAAAACTAATTAATATTATTATACCAAGTACCTAAAGATTCAGAATTATGCATACGGATTTTTTTTAGTGAACCTAAATCATTGGTCAATTTATTTTTTTATATATTCACTTATTTATATATTTACCATATTTTTTTTATAAAAGAATGAACGATATATTGAATAAAAGAATAAAATGTGTTCGCTTTGTTTTTATTACTATCACCCCAGAACAAATATACAATCTAGCAGGGTAATAAAATCCACACAAATATATTATCTGCTTGGCAAAAAAAAATATAAAAATTATTATTGTTTTATTTATACTTTTGTTTTTTTTGCCAAAATCTATTTTTATACTGAATAATTTTATAAAATAAAAAAGGAAGGAAATATTTTTTTTTCTTTGTTTCACCTACCTACCTTTATAAGTAATTATATTATCAACCAGAACTGGTTGATAACGTTTTTAATAGCTTCATGAAAAAGGACTTTCCAAATTATGTTTATTCTAGAAACGTTCGACATTTATAACTGTCATCTCGTAGGCACGGCATATGGTATAGCTCAGATTGTCAACGAAAAGTTCTCTTACAATTTGCTTTTTTATTCGCTTAGTTTTGCTTTGCTGCCTTTGAAACGTAAAAGGAGTTAATGATTGGTTTCTTAAGGGAACGCTGTATCCTCAGAGACGTCACCCTCTGAAACCTACCGGTCTTCAACCACAATCGTAAATCTGAAGTGAAAATTCGACAACTATCGCTTTTTTTACAGGGTTTATCTATGTATGTTTTCCATTTCTTTATTCCTTTAGAACTTCTAAATGCTTGAACCGATTTAAAAGTGTGTTGTACTGTTAGAATCGTTATATCATCCCGAGTGGCATAGGGTTCCAGTCCAAATATCAAGTAAGTAGCTGTCTAAATTTCCAAATGTCAATAAGTTAACATACATATATCGTGTTTAGTCTCAAATGAAAAGTCTCATTGAGTATATTCTGGAAATAGACATGTATCTATATTGATAAATACATAAACCACAAATATTAAAAAAACCGTAATAAAAATAATTATAAATACAATTTTACTTTAATAGTATTTTTTATTATTTTTAATATATTCACTTGTTGACATTACCTATGCTGTATGATGTGATCGGAAGACTCTTATCACTGAGAATATCCTGCTAGGATGAGTCCTTTTGTCTTAGTTGGGTGGTATGCTACCCTCATTAGCCGGTATGCTTTACCGTAGTATGAGTTTCTTGCTGAGATGTAGAATCTTTGCTTGGGAGGGAAGTATCGATATTAGAAGTACTCGGCCATAAGCCTTTTGGTTCTTTTTATGCTATTTATAATAGTTTTATACATATTACCCCTCGTTCTAATGAAATATTTTAAATATAAATAATGTATTTTAAAGAATCCTTCCGTATCGGCCGCCGGCTATAGAACTTTAACTTTGTATTTAACTTTGCCGAAAGGCAAGGTGGCGATGTTAATTTTTAATGTCTTCGAGCTTAAAACTTAAGGCCGCAACGTTGCCTTTTCCTTTACCCTTGTTCGCTTGTACAGTCCTTCTTTTATGGGATAGCTCATTGAGCCATAATGTAGCTTGCTATATCGTAGATACTTATTATACTTTGGAAGCTAAGTAATGGAAGAGAATGTTAGACCATTTTGAAACTTTTTTAAGATTAGTTTTTAAATGGTATTAAAGCATTGGCTTCTTTATTCTTTAATGGAGATAAAGAATAAAGAAGCCGATGCAAAAGAACAACAACGGTCTACCTCTTATATTACCTCATAAAGGTGGCATGTAGTTGATTTGCTAACTGCAGAAAGGGAATGTTAGTCACTTTTGTCGAAATGCGTTTTTTTCAATCAGCCTTCCTTCTATATTAGACAAGATAACTGCAAACAAGATCGTTTTGGTATCAATATCATAATTTATTTCATAAAATCGTCATGTTTTTGCAGAAACATGTCTTGTAATTTAATCGGCGAACGTACTATGATTTTTGGATTGACTATTATTGAAAAATATTACCTTTTATTATAGATTTTTTTAAAAATTCGTTCTGTGTTTTTATAAGCGCATTTTAAATATTTTAATTGGAAATATATGATTTGTTTTTCTTTTATTTAATTTCTTTTTGTTTATAAAAGCGTTCACATTATTTATTTATCTATTGTATTATTCACTATGTTCACCCAAGCACATCACAGCTTAGTTGGGCGACATCAGTCAATTCGGATCAGATGACAACGCTATGTTTTTTTTGTTCTGTATTTTTTCCTAATAATGTAACAACTATAGAAACTGTGCATTGCTTAAATAAATAAATATGACCAGTGTTTTGTTATCAACTAAACAATAAAGTCAATAAATTTAAAAGGTATGTGGAAATAAGTAAAATAATATCCAGTAATAATATGTATTTTATAGTTACGCAAAATCGATTCCATATTCCATTACAAGCACTAATAAAATGCACCGTACCTATTCGAACAATGGCGAATAACTCGATTACCTTATATGCTATACATAAACCTATTTCTGGTATACAATCCAGCCTTGATATTTTATTGATGCAATTGCGAAGCAAAATCAAACTCGTTACTATTAATATTATTCTTGTGTATATCGCGTAATGGAATACGTCGATCGCATCGTTGCCATAACAAATTGATTCTTTTATAATTTGTTTTAAAATTCTTGTAAAGCCAAAAAATGAACATCGTTTACGATTTTTACAGTTTAGTCCACGGAGTAGCAGTTTCAAGTCATACTATTGCTTAGTTGTTTAACGCTGTAATTAGATTTTTGCAGTATGTGTGACCAATTGGAATTAAAAGGTAAAACTATTATACGTTATTTTTAACAATATTTTATTTATATGAACATATCTATTTTTGATTAAGAATGAAATTTCTATAATCTATATAAATAAAAGTAAAATCCTGTTCGTTGGTAATATAGGGGAACCCGGGGCAGTACGGGCACCCGGAGCATGAGCATGCTTTCCCCTCCCTTCAACAACCGCCAAACGCCGCAGCCAATGCTCGGGTCGGCACTCAGCCGGCCCCGCGCACACGGAACAGGTAGTGTTGTCAGCGGGAGCCTACGTCACACGGAGTCATACGAATAAACATATTTTGGTTGATCCTTGTTCATTAGTGATCTGTGAGATTGTAAAACCATTTACTACGTATTACTTAGCCGAATAACTATATATTTCATTACAATAAGAAACATGAAGGTAAAATAAGGTTAAACGGCTGAACTGATTTGGCGCATATTTTTTTAAATATTCGTAAGAGTCCAAATAAGGTTGCAATATAAAGGAAAATAGGAGAAATATCCTGGAAAATTTAGAAAATTCGGGAAACACTGAAAAAGCTTTTTTTCTAATCACGATGCGAACGATGGATATCCGTAATTCTTTTTTGTATGAGTACGACATATTAAGTTGATTCTTTTTTTGTTTTGATCGCTATGCTCTCGGCATTTTTAACTTTAACTTTGTATTTAACTTTGCCGAAAGGCAAGGTGGCGATGTTAATTTTTAATGTCTTCGAGCTTAAAACTTAAGGCCGCAACGTTGCCTTTTCCTTTACCCGTGTTCGCTTGTACAGTCCTTCTTTTATGGGATAGCTCATTGAGCCATAATGTAGCTTGCTATATCGTAGATACTTATTATACTTTGGAAGCTAAGTAATGGAAGAGAATGTTAGACCATTTTGAAACTTTTTTAAGATTAGTTTTTAAATGGTATTAAAGCATTGGCTTCTTTATTCTTTAATGGAGATAAAGAATAAAGAAGCCGATGCAAAAGAACAACAACGGTCTACCTCTTATATTACCTCATAAAGGTGGCATGTAGTTGATTTGCTAACTGCAGAAAGGGAATGTTAGTCACTTTTGTCGAAATGCGTTTTTTTCAATCAGCCTTCCTTCTATATTAGACAAGATAACTGCAAACAAGATCGTTTTGGTATCAATATCATAATTTATTTCATAAAATCGTCATGTTTTTGCAGAAACATGTCTTGTAATTTAATCGGCGAACGTACTATGATTTTTGGATTGACTATTATTGAAAAATATTACCTTTTATTATAGATTTTTTTAAAAATTCGTTCTGTGTTTTTATAAGCGCATTTTAAATATTTTAATTGGAAATATATGATTTGTTTTTCTTTTATTTAATTTCTTTTTGTTTATAAAAGCGTTCACATTATTTATTTATCTATTGTATTATTCACTATGTTCACCCAAGCACATCACAGCTTAGTTGGGCGACATCAGTCAATTCGGATCAGATGACAACGCTATGTTTTTTTTGTTCTGTATTTTTTCCTAATAATGTAACAACTATAGAAACTGTGCATTGCTTAAATAAATAAATATGACCAGTGTTTTGTTATCAACTAAACAATAAAGTCAATAAATTTAAAAGGTATGTGGAAATAAGTAAAATAATATCCAGTAATAATATGTATTTTATAGTTACGCAAAATCGATTCCATATTCCATTACAAGCACTAATAAAATGCACCGTACCTATTCGAACAATGGCGAATAACTCGATTACCTTATATGCTATACATAAACCTATTTCTGGTATACAATCCAGCCTTGATATTTTATTGATGCAATTGCGAAGCAAAATCAAACTCGTTACTATTAATATTATTCTTGTGTATATCGCGTAATGGAATACGTCGATCGCATCGTTGCCATAACAAATTGATTCTTTTATAATTTGTTTTAAAATTCTTGTAAAGCCAAAAAATGAACATCGTTTACGATTTTTACAGTTTAGTCCACGGAGTAGCAGTTTCAAGTCATACTATTGCTTAGTTGTTTAACGCTGTAATTAGATTTTTTGCAGTATGTGTGACCAATTGGAATTAAAAGGTAAAACTATTATACGTTATTTTTAACAATATTTTATTTATATGAACATATCTATTTTTGATTAAGAATGAAATTTCTATAATCTATATAAATAAAAGTAAAATCCTGTTCGTTGGTAATATAGGGGAACCCGGGGCAGTACGGGCACCCGGAGCATGAGCATGCTTTCCCCTCCCTTCAACAACCGCCAAACGCCGCAGCCAATGCTCGGGTCGGCACTCAGCCGGCCCCGCGCACACGGAACAGGTAGTGTTGTCAGCGGGAGCCTACGTCACACGGAGTCATACGAATAAACATATTTTGGTTGATCCTTGTTCATTAGTGATCTGTGAGATTGTAAAACCATTTACTACGTATTACTTAGCCGAATAACTATATATTTCATTACAATAAGAAACATGAAGGTAAAATAAGGTTAAACGGCTGAACTGATTTGGCGCATATTTTTTTAAATATTCGTAAGAGTCCAAATAAGGTTGCAATATAAAGGAAAATAGGAGAAATATCCTGGAAAATTTAGAAAATTCGGGAAACACTGAAAAAGCTTTTTTTCTAATCACGATGCGAACGATGGATATCCGTAATTCTTTTTTGTATGAGTACGACATATTAAGTTGATTCTTTTTTTGTTTTGATCGCTATGCTCTCGGCATGAAAATTATTTCAATCAAATGTATTTAAATGAATAAAAATCCGGAATATCTTGAGAAAAATCCGGTAAAAAGCATTCCAGCCTAAATTAAAATAAAATTGCATTTTTCTACTTTCGTGTCGTTTCACGATCTGTCCTACAAATGTAGTTATTTTATTTATATTTAAATATATTCATATTGGTATTGATCTGTATTTTGAAATGTGCCAGAATGATGACTTCGTCCAAACGCTGCTGTACTCCGAAATGCCAAGATATCTTACTTGGAATCAACTTTAAAAAATAACGACGGAAACAAAGAAACAAGGGGGGTGGAGTTTGTGGGGGAATTTGGGGGGGGGGGTGGAGTAGGGAAGTAGGGGGTGGAGTTTAGAAGAGGTGGCTAGAGGAAGGAGTTAAGGGAGTTAGGAGGTTGGGAGGTTTCCTAATAAAAACGTGTTATCCTGACTTGATCATAGTGGAAGACCAAAACATTTTTTAGTATGCATAAAAAACTCTCCGTACGGAAGATACATATGTATTGAACCTATGTATCACTTTATAAATCGACCGTACACGTTATGTTGGCAGCCGATACAAGTGAGCCAATTTGTAAACTGGATTACAGGTATTAATTACGCTAGCTACTGATTTACCGCAACGGCGGAGGGAATTCGTAACAATTGATTTCCATTACTTTAGCACAAACGTGGCTTCTCCTCGCGACATCGAAGTGAAGCCCCGAAATAATATAATTTATAAGTCCATCCACAAGTATATATGCTTGCTTGCGATAACTCTATTCGTTTAAGTGGGGAGCCTGATTTAAAAGGCCAAAAAACATGTTTTTCATGTTTTTTTTTATTTGAAGTTAAAATCTGATCAATCTTTTATGTCAGTTTGATTAACATTTGAAAGATAAAAACCTTTTTTGTAATAGTAAAAAACCATTTTTGAGATATTGAATTGCAAATGTTTCTACCGCTGCAGAAATGACGGTGTCTGCTTGCGCCAGCGTATTTAGCGAGCGTAATATCCTGAAACAAAAAAAAAAAATGAGCTAAGAAAAATAACTAAAAGTCGTAATTTTTCAAGGTGTTTCAAGGTGGAAAAATTTTGTGTCTAACTAGTAAAAAAATAAATATATAAAAAAAAAATCAGATTTTGTTCATATAGAAGAGAATTTAATAACCTTTTTTTGGAATAACTCGATTCGCCAAGTAGTTTTTTTTAAAGTCATAGGCGCAATAATAATAAATATGGTTTTGAGAAAAACGTGTTTAATGTTTTTTTTTAAAGACAGTAGTAAGGCTTATACACTTCAATCTGAGGCTATCAGCTATTCCAGAGGTAAAAGATTCATGAATAGACTTCAACTTTAGGTTTAAAAAAAACATGTTTTTATTTTTACCGTCTAATACAGGCTCCCCCCTTAATAGATATGAATTCAAATGCACTATGAATTCAATGACTATGGCGGTTGTTTGACACTATAAATAAGATAAAACGAAATTACCGCGTGATGTTTGTAGCACCCGACGTTTTGGTGATCTTGAAACCTCCGTTGTCCAGGGTAGACTAAAGTGCTGTCAAACTTAATCCGCTGTTCCGCGGGTAGGCGGCAAACTGCTACTGTTACTACGCAGATTATAAAGGTTCGGCGCGCGTGAATTTTATAAATCCGCAGTGCACAAAACACTCACTGTGTCTTGTGTTTCGTCCTTACGTTTGGCGATGGGCATTGCGAATATTTTAAGAAGAGTGTTTCACGTAGTAGACAGTTTAAAACCGTTGCCTCTATTGGCGATCGGGGTTATTTTTATTTCAAGGGCTTTCCAGATGATTCCGGGAAAGTAAAATTGTTCGTTTGAATGAACGAAAAATTTGTTTATTAGCAAAATAGGAGTTTGAAACTGATTTTGTTCGCAGTGGCTAGTTCCGCTTTCCAATATGTGTCTGCAGATCACTTATTCTCGTTGAACCTTTTTCACAGCTTTGATGTGCTCTATCAGTCGATTGGCTATGGGCCGTTTCGTATGTCCATCGTAGGCTGCATGAGATTGCATGCTGTCCATAGCTGTATGAGATTTTAAAACACCGCCAAATTTCTGGGTATTACAATAGACCAGAAATTAAACTGTAGTCTACATATCGAGAAGCTATCGAAGGAACTGTATTCTTCTATTTATAGTATGCCATATGAAAAGTCAAATTTCTAGTTGGAGAACAAGCAGCAATGAGCACATACTATGCGTGCTTTTATTCGAAGATGGCTTATGGTATTTTGACCTGGGGTAATGCACCAGATTGTCATCGTATTTTTGTACTGCAAAAACATGCTTTCAGGACGATATGCGGGTTAAAAAAGAGATGATCACTGTGCTCCGATCTTTAAAAATAGAAAAAAATATTGACTGTAAAATGTGAATTTATTTACCAGTGTTTAGTTTATGCGAGAGCACGCGATTACAAAAGTGCGGCTGTGTTTTTACCAGAGATCATTTGTATATTTGGGCTTTAAATTTTTCAATCTGCTGCCAAGAGAAATTAAAAGACTCAAAGAGGTGGTATTCAAGAAGTGCATAAAAAACCTAGCCATCCATGCTCTCTATAATTTAGATGAATTTGACAAAGTCGTAGATTAATTTATATGTTATTATAGCTTACATGAAATCTGTTTGTTTATTGCAAAATAATATATTTTTTTAATAATTAATTATGTGATAATATGATATGGTTTATTTCTATATATTTTAAAGTATTTTTTATTTTCTAGCAATTTTGATTTCATATTTTGTTATCTCAGTAGTAATGTATCACTGAATATTCTTGAAAAACTTATTGATTATTTAAAACAAAAATATTGACTCTTATTGTTTTTTTGTAATTTAATTGTGTTTTTATTCGATTATTGAACCATAAGTACTATTATATTAAAGTATACTAGTATGTACATGTAATGAAGATATTAATCATTTTTCGACATTGCAAAATAAACCCATTTCACAGTATTGTATTATTGGAATTAATAAAATATGACTATGACTATACACACGGTGTTTGCAGTGGTATTACATCCTTAAAGGCCTTAGAGGTCGAAGTATATTTTGGGTCGGTTTGAAGATCGTTTTTATATTGAATTTGCTTAGCATCTTACTTAGGCGATCTGCCACGCCCTTTACGTATATAAATAAGTAGTAGAATGGTACCCGGCGATGCTCGCGTATGCGCTTCTTTTCCCTCTCACTCTTACCCCTCCCACCCCCCCTCCCCCCATACCCAAGTAGCCTATGTTACTCACCGTTCCTTCAGCTATATATATTAAAAAATCACATCGATGCAATGGTCTTCTTCTTCCTTCTCCCTGTTTCGCATTTATAAATTTTCATGCTGGTCGGTGTCGTAGTTGCTGTTTCGCAGCACCATCTAGTGGCGAAATAGCGGATAGCGCAAGAATATTGTCTGTATGAAATCGAAGACTATCGCCGTTGTTTGGATTATATATAAGATAAAAACGAATTTACCGCGTGAAGTTTGTAACACCCGCGTGAAGTTTGTAACACCCAGAATAGACTGGTCTACTCTAGACAACGGCGATAGACCAGTCTACCCTTGATAACGGCGGTTGCAACTTCACGCGATAAATTCGTTTTGATCTTATTTATAATATTGTCCGGGCTCGAATAACCAGGTTATGTTATAACCACTTATTTTTATCGCGATCGGTTGAACGGTATATGTAGTAGTTGATATGCTGCAGCTTCAACTAGTGGCGAGTTACCAAAAAGCGTATAGGCGAAAATATTATCCGTGCTCAAATACCAATGTATACCGATTTTCATGGTGATTGGTTCATCGGTTTAGAAGTTGTTACGCTGCAGCGCCATCTAGTGGCGTTACAACAAAGCGGATACCATAAATCCTTATCCATGGAAAAATACATTTATGTGCTAGCTTTCATGGTGATCGGTGATACAGTGTCGGAGTCTATTAAGCTCTGACAGATATACGAACATTTATTTTGATATGTAAAGATATGTTTCTTTATGGGTACGGCCTAGATACCCAGCAACATAGGTTGCACTTAAAGTGTCACCCTGTTTGCGGATAGGGAAGTGGTGGGGTGGTTGAGGAGTGGTGGTGGGGGTGAAATGGGTATAGAGGGGGGGGGGGTTTAGAAATAAGGAAGCGATACTAAGACCGGATGTTGCCAGCTGATTTACGAGTCGAGTGCATCCGCGAACCTCTGCAATGGAAGATCGCTGAAATGAACCGTGAATTTCCCGCTGCACGACGAGCGCGCAATATCACAAGCGGGCGGGCTATGAGGGAAGGAATTATTACAAGCCGGTGGTGTGGGATTTTTAAGCACATGCTAGCACATGAAATGTTTGATGACTGAGTGTCTCTGTAACCTCGATTGGTTCTGAGCGATATTCGCAATTTCGAATCGTACGGTTGGATTCTTGTGACAAATATATGTTACTCACGTTGGGCTCACGTTGGGCTCCCGGCAAAATGTTTTTTGTGATTGGCTGATTGCGTAAATTAGGTAAATCATTATACGATCAACTGTCAGCCTATTTTTACGCATTATTGCTGGATTCAGCATGGCGAAATATCACTTCGACAAAAAAACGTGACTTCGATCTTACTATCTATTAAATTTCGATATCGGGGGCATTAAATGAAATCGATTCTTAAGGAGCAAACTCCAAAAAAATATATCAATTGTCACATTAAGACTTTTCCGGCAAGTACCGAAAAACTAGATTCATCTAAATAATAATTCCATAAATAAAATCGGCCGGCAGACAAACCCGGTTGGGCTCCGTTGCGACTGCCTCCGGGCGGCGTGGTTCTTTAATCTACTAAGGGCGGGGTTGGTAGCGCCAACAGATGGCGTTAATATTTGATTATTATGTATGGTGGCATTTAAATATTATTAGTGTAGCTTGTGTATGACATATTCCATGACATGATATGATTTTGGCCCAACGAGGCAACTGTGTACTAAATTTCAAGTCTCTAAGTCCAATATTTCGAGATTAAAATATGACTAGTGCGACCCCTGGTGGACCGATTTCAACCATAGCCTTTCCAACTCTTGCCATGACCAAATGATGCATGCATGCCAAAATTTAGCTTAATCGGATTAAGCGTTTGGGTTATATCGTGGAGGAATACACTCAGGCAGACAGACAGACACAAAGACAGACTTCCATCTGGAAATGGCCTTAATCGTCTAAAGGGGGGTCAAAATATTTTTTCCGTCTTTAGCTGGAATAAAAATGTTCATTCTCCATACTTTCCTTCTGTGTTGGTTGGTGGCCCGAAAAGTAAAACATCACTTTTTTATGAAAAGAAGTAACAAAAGCCAATTGAGTAACCACTACAATTTTACGGTGATTAATAAATGTACGAATTAATGGCTCTAAAGACTTATCGCCATTTTAATTAGGCATCATAGAGATTTAATTAGCGGCACTCATTATGGCGTGTGAGGGTGTATACTTATAGTATATGCTTGTGTGCTTTGGTTCTTAACGGTTCCGTGCAGCTTGGGCCTGTTTGCGTCTTCGTAGGCTCAACTCACGGTTCTGCTCCCATCCTGTAGTCTGTCTCAACCTAGCTAGCGCAATCCGGCGAATAACCCGGGGATCTGCAAACGTACTTTCCCAAAACCTGACGTCAAAAGTTAATTTGAACTGAATTACCGCTTACGTCAGGTATAGGCTGCGCAAGCGAGCTCAAATCTGTGACCAAACTGGAGTACGGAGAAATCCGTCCAAATTTACCAGTTAGGGCCTGAGGTTGGCCCGCTGGATGCAATTCTTAGTGTCTCACCGAAATGCGTTGGACGATCGTTATACTAGCTGATCGCAGATCGTTATACTAGCTGGGGTGACGGGTTCGCCCGTTGTAGTCGACACCGCCCAACTGTCCATTTATATTACCACTGAACTGCCGTTTAACAACAAAATAGAAGCAACGTTTTAACGCGTTTAAACATCGATCATGCGGCCTAAGCTGTATTTACTATTATTATTATGGCATATTATTAACATTGTTTATTATATATTATTGAAATAGGGACCGAATGAAGATTTGTATAGAAATTTTAGTCTCTAGAGAAAAGTGTCTCTAAAGTTAAATTTAAAGAGGTACTAATCTTTGGCAGCCTTGTTCGACTAAACTAGAAACTAAAATTTTAATTCACATTTTCGAGAAAACTGAATTCGACAAAAACTATTACATTTCAATTAGGACAGTTTTTTTTTACTTCACACATATTTTGTTTCCTTAAGGAATGCCTCCAAGACCATGGTTTTAATTTAGACTTTTCTTAATTGTTACAGGTAAGCAGAATGTACCATTTTATCACGTATAAGTTCTACAAGTAGACGAGTAAGTAACAAGAAATTGTGTATTTTTATGTATATTTTTTCCCTCGAATGTAATAGGCGACTACATGTATAATATCCATATTTTTTTTTATTTTTTTTTTTATTTATTTATCCTATTTTTTATAGTTACATAGAAACATTGCGTTCATTTTTTAACACATTTTAAAAGAATACATATGAAGAAAATCGCGAAAGGGCATTAACTTGTCAGGATTACATCACCCCACTAGGTATACGCCTGTGTTGGGGTGATGGATACATAGTTCTGTGGTATTATTTGCTGAGCCTGTAGCCTTGCCTGCTGTCCTTCTTCCGTCTTAAAAACAAAACGTAATATAATTTAGCATAATATAATATAAATAATATAATATAACATATTACAATATAATATAATATCATATGTTATAACATATAAAATAATGTAGCATATTTATATATAATATAGTATAACATAATAAAATATAACATATTATAATCTGTATATCTGTATACATATCCATAATTTACATCTATATATGACAAGTGTTTAAAAATATCAAAATTTTGATTCCAAATGTTACTTTATCTTATAAATGATTCAACTATATTTTTTTCCGTCTAAATATAAGGTCTGAAGATCACAACGCACAAAGTAAGGCAATGACGCAGTACCGCAATAAAATCCTGCATACATATATCTATCTATCTATATATATAAAAATGAATCGCCGTGCGTTAGTCTCGCAAGATCTCGGAAATGACTCGACCGATTTGAATTATTATTTTTTGTTTTGTTTGCCTTGATTCAGGGGTGGTTTACAAAAAAAAATATTTAGGAAAAACTCAAAGAAACAACTGAAAATCGAAAAAATCGAAATTGGTCGTTTTGGGAAATAGGCCACTTTCTAGATGGCTTTCGCGGCGATCGTATTGTTTGATAGCTGGCGCTTCTATAACTGTTATTCATTCCTTGCGATTGTGTAAATCGAAAAGTCGAAAAAGTCAAAAAAGTCAAAAGAGTCGAAAATGCCAAAAAAGTTAAAAAAGTCGAAATATTGGAAAAAAGTCGAAAACGTCGAAAAAGTCGAAAAAGTCGAAAAAGTTGAAAAAGTCGGAAAAGTCAAAAATGTCGAAAAAGTCAAAAAAGTCTGAAAAATCAATAAACGCTAATGAAGGGTTGCAATCAAATCAATTTTAGGTGGTACGAAGTTCACCGGGTCATCTAGTACATATATATACATATTTTTACATAGATATATTCACATATTCATACATATACAGGGTGCAGCAGCTAACTTATTTGTATTTGGCGCCAAGCATTGGCGCATATTGGATCGTAGAAGGCTGGGGTTGATCTCATTCGAAAGGGGAGGTCCTAAAGTTTCGTTTGCCTCCTCGTCAGTAACTGTTATTTGACCGAAGAGCAGTGCAGGTTTGCCGTCGAAGCGTTCTTTTCGAACAGCCGCTCCATTATCGCCACTCAACGTGCCTTCCGCATTCAAATCAATATTAGACCCGGTCGGGTTCCCGGTCGTCAATCGATTGTTTCATGGGTGGACAGATTTAGAACAGCCACTTCATTGTGAACACGTGACTGTGAGGTGTGCGATTTCGAGAGTGGGAATAATTGGCCCTCACTTTTTCGAAGAAAACGAACGCACTATTACGGTGACTTCGTCTCGCTACAGCGAAATGATTGAAGATTTTTTTCTTCCAAACCTTGAACAACTGGACCTAGGGGATTTGTGGTTTTAGCAGGATGGAGCCACGGCACACACTGCATGACGTTCAATGGATCTTTTGAGGGAATATTTCCTTGACCGCCTCATCTCCTTGAGATGCGACCTTCCGCGGCCTGCTCGGTCACCTGACTTGGCTCCTTGTGATTTATTTTTATGGCGATATCTCTAATCCCTTCTGTTTACTGATTGTTCAGGGACCCTAGCTCAACTTAAGGACAACATACGCCAAGCCATCAACGATATACCCATCGAAATGCTTGAAAAAGTTTAGCGAAATTTTAGAAATCAGCTCGCTTAGTGGATTGCCAATGGAGGCCGTCACTTGATTGATACAATCTTAAAAACTGATTGATAAAAAACTTTGAATAATGTGTTACACGAGAAAGAAAAGATATCTTTACTCCTTTATTTAAAATTACCTTTCAAATCACCAAAGTTAGCTGCCGCTCCCTATATGTTTGCCTATGTATGTATATATACATATGTATATGCATGTGTATGTAAGTATTTATGTATGAATGTATGTATGTATGTATGTATGTATGTCAAAAACCGTTCCCGTCGATTTTCACCTATGTCTCCTTTGCACTCTCTCCAACCCCCTTCCTTCTACTTCCACTCGCCTCGCCACCCTATCTTCTAGATCTTGCCTAGAGGGCGTTAGTAATAAAAAATATCATTTCGGAGAGGAGAAAGGTGATAAAAAAGATAAATGAGAAAGAGATAAAGTACATTTAGTGAAACTACACCCGATGATTTTAATATGGGTATTCATAACATCGGACCGAAATTAGTTCTATGAAATCCATGTGTCGCACTAATCGCATCCATCGACATATCTGCCGCGGCGCGCGATAAAGCGTCACGCTTTGCCGATGCAAGTATCTACGCAACGTAATACCGCTCATATACATTCCCATACAAATGGCACCACATACGCTAAACCAAGCGGCACTGCGACGTGGTCTTCGACTAGCGCAAACTCACTTCAACCCTACGAATACTGTATGTAGCTAACGCAGACTGCTTCTGTTCAACGAACAAAACTGCATGGTGTAGTCACGTGATGCGATCCGCAGACCGTAGCTTTAGTGGCCAGTGACGTTTACTTATAAAAACAATTCTCACCATGATTTTATTTTATTTTATTTCATGACAATTGAATGAGAGCATCGAAAATCTGACTCGGCACTTTACTAGACGTGACATCAGATTTTTAACACTGCGATAGCAAGTTGTTCCTGAAAATAACAATTTATTTTTTTATTTATTTAACAGAGAACATACAGCGCTACATAAAATATTACAATTACATTAAATACAATATTTCTGGCCGATGGCATGCTTTCAACAATAGTATTAGTTAGTTAAGTCTCCAATACGCACAGTGCATACTTTGGGGGTTCGGAAGGGAAAAGGAAAGGAAAAGGAAGGAATGGGTGTCAATAGATTTTAAGTAATAATGTGCAGTACAAAAAATAAGAAAAATTTACTCATATAAAGTTAAAGAACAAAGAATGAAAAACCAAATAGTCCCTAAGACATAAGTATCCCATAAGAAATCTCTATGTCGCATTTTCGAATAATTTTAAGTATATTCTCTGCTTAAATTTATTCTCTTTCATGTTAAATAGGTCGATATTCTGGAAATTATTATAAGTTCCCGAGAGTATCCTCGTTGGGAGCCGATCCTGGGCGTAGAATCAAGTCATTCTCACCATAAATATGCATTGTAATCGGAACTGAACCAACAAGTAAACTTTCAAAGGATAAGATGAAGTGGTTCTAATTTAGCTTGCCTAAACAAACTAACTAACAAATATTTGATCTAAACAAACTAACAAACATTGTGAGGTAAACAAAAGCTTGTAAAAATCACCTTACATCGGTCGCAGGACGTAACGAACAAATGTATCGTGAAAGCAGCACTTCATCAGTATGGACGCAGCTCGTGCACGAACCGAACATGAAGGTTCGCGAACCTACTCGCATCTGTTTCCGGCGCGGCGTAGGTACGCGCGAACGTAGCCTCCACGATTCGTCCGTAGCTGTCTCCATACCTGGTTCAGTTCGTGTTCGTGAACCCGTCCACAGTGGCGCTCTGAGCACACTGCGCACCCCTTTGTGTTCGTTCGAAAAACCGACAAGATAGGGATCGTTCCGCGCGCGACTTCAAATGCTCGTAGCGTGCGCATGAAATGCACAGTTCGCACGCGCAAGGCGTCCAGACTATGAGAATTTGTTACAAAGTGTGCTACGTTGCATGATACATCGCACTAATGTGGACGGCAAATTCTTTTATTTCATGTTACGATTCATGTTTTGTTGCGGAAGTGTACGCAGCATAACATTCCTTATGACTTAACACTTGCTAGTCGGGTTAATGGGCCCGGCTCACAGAAATCAGCGCAAAATAGTTAAAATACCCAGTAGTCGAATTCTCGGGATTCCCAACAGGGGGACTCGACGAATGAAATATCTCTGAATTACACAATCAAAACGGTATTACTTTAGTTCTCGTAACTTAGCCCGTTATTGGTCATCATCTTTTGATTCTGTATCTTGAAATCTAGATTACTATTATGCAAGTATGAGTACTGCGATCGTAATTCGTTCCCCTCTCTCTCTCTCTCTCTCTCTCTCTCTCTCTCTCTCTCTCTCTCTCTCTCTCTCTCTCTCTCTCTCTCTCTCTCTCTCTCTCTCTCTCTCTCTCTCTCTCTCTCTCTCTCTCTCTCTCTCCCCCCCTCTCTCTCTTTCTCTCTAGAGTGTCATCATTACATGCCGAGAGTGGGAGTGTGCGGGTCCCAGTCGCGATGTCTCGTCATAACAGGCATCTTCCACAACGGAGTTCTTGAATCGAGAAGTACTCTTACAATGCCGGTAATGACTTCTATTACCGCTCGTAATGAGATTGCCTCGCAGTTAAATATACGTGTGGAGCGAACATAATTAGCTTATCGTTTTGAAAGTTGTGCCATTTCGTAGGTGGAGTTTTATGAAATTTCGTCTGCTTTTTTTTCTTGTCATGTATATTGGATACGATAACTCATATTATACAACGCAGATATAAATGATGTATGTTTTTTGCTAACCAAATTAGTATAATTTGCATAACTTCATTAAATATTTCTGGACTGCTACTATGGAAAAATTACGCACCCGCAAACTAATATTTCTTTTTTAAAAGAATATAGTACAGTAGAATAGCACAGGACATGGCACGTATCATTATACATAATTAACCATCAGAACTTCATGTGGAGCATATTTCAGTAAGGCAAGGATATTGTCTGTATTGCTCATAATGGCTCAGATATGGATTTCCAGTTCCCTAAAAGCGATGATTTTGTTTATTAGCGAGTTCATACACTGTGAAAATTATTGGATTGATTCTTACATTACCGTTCTATCATTACGTTTTTACACAGAATAACTATGTTTCAATCGTAATTTTGATGAATTACAAGGAATGTTGGTGAAACTCCATTACTCGTTTATATGCATAAACATTGTCCGTACGATTAATACGGAAATAACAGTAATTTGTAGTTTCTACATAATTCATGTATCCGAATATAACCGTACGTATACTACTATATGATGACATGTTAGAAGCGAGATCCCAAGGTCGCGACGTAATGAAACAACATTATGTTTTAGCATTACGGCACGGTAGCTGCTGTTACACGTATGGACCACAGTCCAAATTACACACGTAATCCTTGTTAAAACATGTATATTTACGTGTATTGCATCGTTACATTTTTCTCAGTGTAAGGGATCAAAATTTATTTTTTCAGCAAATTCACCAATTTCTTCGTTCGGGTTTATGACGATTCCGCAAGACTTCTATAAACAGACCAAGCTTAAATGTGCCAAAAACTTGAGTATGCAACTCCGTTTACGCATTATCCATTGCTATGTCTTCCTCGTCCTCGTCTTGTCGTCTCATACAGGACATGTATAAAAATATAGACCCATTTAAAATGTGGCTGTTCCGAAGAATTCTCAAGTATCGTGGGTTAATCTCGTTCGAAACGACGACAATATGCTTGCGACACTTCAAACAAAGCCATTGCTAAATATAAAGATCCGGAAACTCGAGTATGTTGGACTTTTAGAATATTCTAGACATTCGACTATATAGGCACGGGAGACACATAGATGCCGTGGATTCGCCGCCGCGGCGCATTCGCTGTTCGTTAGTGTTGTTATACAGAATTATCAAAATACAAAATTAAAAATTGGGATCACAATGACCCCACGTCTCCGGTTAAATTCTTATTCGTATACAGGCTGAGTTTTCAATTAGTGACATCTTTGAAGTGGTGAATCAAGACGAGCAAAAACACTCATCCGATATTCGCGATTGTTTTCTAGTATTCATTATAAGCATTTCTTTTCGATATGAATTAATTTTCGATGGGCAGGTATCGTATTGTCACATGGCAGTTGTTATTCAATCAATCAAATAATTTATTGTCCTAAAAAGTAATACATAGCTATATAGACATAGTTGTATTCCATTTACATTTGTCCGTGATATGATTACTAATGATCAAATTCTTGTATTAATAATCAAATCATAAAAGGTTACTCGTAAGAATAAAGAAGGTATTATCACAGTATCATATATTTACTGTGGTAATATTGTAGAATTAAATCGAGTCTCACCATTTACTTTACCAGATTAAAAACACAGAGTAAGATATGTAGAAAGTAAGATATAGAGGTGTAAGATATAGAGAAGATATGTAGAAATTAACTCAATAAATAGTGATTCTATTACATTGAATATAATGAATAATGTAATGAGGAAAAAAAAGTAGGCTATAATGAACATTTTATTATATTTAAATTATTATATCTATAATTAAAATTATTTTTTTAAAATACCGATATAAATGTGTTTTTTGTATAAAATTAATAAATGTAATGTAAAAAAAAATGTGAAAATTGTCAAAAAGTAAAATAAAATGTCTATGTGATTATATTGCAAATATAAATAGTCAAGATATAATTAATATGTGCCTACCTAATAATAGAAATAGTCAATACATTTTAGTCAAATTGAAAATCGATTAAAAACCTATTACGGAAAGAGATATAGTCAAGATGCATACAGTTTTGAGAGATCATTAATGTCGTACAATTTTCCTTCAATGTGATATAATTTGAGTTTTTTTAAATTGGGGCATTTTTCCTTCGCGGCATTTTTTTTTTTGATACTAGAGGGTAGCTTATTGTAGCTTATAATTCCGACGTAGTTCGGATCCCTTTTTAAAAAGTTCTAGATTTGGAAGACGAGGAATCAGATTATTCGTATAGCGATTCAAATTATCCATTCGGCTAGCCTTCCTTGTTCGCTGCTGGGATGGTAGGGAAATATTTTTTTTCAAAACTATCACTTACGTCAGTTAACTTATAGTAAGTGTTGATAGGATTTGACTTTAACCCTTTGGGTACTGATTTATTTTACATATATCGGATATATATATCAGTAATTTTGGGTAACGATATATATACCGTCATTCTAGTATACCGAAAACACATCTGTTTACGTTATACGCGCATTCCTGTAAATTTCCGTGACTAGTATTTTCTTGATGATAAATAAAGAAGTTGAAGCGAAAAGTATTGAGTGCTCTCTGCGATTGATTTCTGAAGAGTCTGGTGAGGGTTTAGTTATTATAAACATCAGACAGATGTGTTTTTTTCATTGAATTATAGGATCAATTTCAATTATTGAGACAGGGAAAATGAGAGCAATAAGTTCGTATTTTTGTCTAATTTCTAGATACCGCCAGATGCATTCCGCGATTTCTAAAAGAAGCCAGACTTCCTTCAAATGTGATAATATCAATTTGTAGTATAGGTTTTAAACGTCTAAACACAAGGGCTACGTGTCCGTAAGACAGCTAATGGGCCCTTGCTGAGTTGGCCACGAAGACCCATTCTGTTCAGGGTTGGTCACACTCATGGGTCAACACCCATCCGGCGGCCTCCACGCATTAAGTGCGAGCCTGGGTAGGACTCTGGTCTTAGGGCTAGTTTCCCCTAGGAACCAAAATTCTGGCGCTCCTGGACGGTCTGCGCACCGTGCGGCGTGAGCCAATCGACTGTGCACTCTGACTAACAGTCGGGGGAGTCTGGAAGCAGTATTGTTTCCTATAGAGCGGGGGTGGTTGCGGACCTTACGGCGACTGCTCTTGAAACGACCATCGGCCATCCGATCCTGGGTGAACAGCCAGGCAAAGGACGCTGTGGTCCGCGATAGATTCGGTATACACCGTTTCACCGCTTCGTGAGGGAGAGGACCGCGCAAGCGACCTCGAACTCGTAACCAATCGAGAGACCGGAGTAATCTGGTCGCAATTGGAAGCAAGGGCGTGAGTGTAAGCCCGCTGGGTAACACTCCTGGCTATCTCGCGGTTAAGGCGTTGGCCTCTTTCGGGCATGTGGCGGAGCTTGGCGGTGGATTGTTTTGTCCAAGTCTTCTGCGTTCACTTAACGGGAGAGAGAACGACTAATCGTTAAAACTTCATGAGGTGACGGGTTCGCCCGTTGTAGTTGACAACTCTATATATGTCCGTAAGACACAAAGAACTGAAATGAAATCACGAGTCAGACTCGTCAATTGTTGCTACGCCTAAACATGCGCGTGACGAGTATCAGCCGTCAAATGTACCCAAACGGTTAATTACACTTAGTCGAGACAAGGTGTTTTATTTTTGCTCTATTTATGTATTTGATTAAATATGGTCAAATAACAGACACAATAATCAGACACAGAAAAGCAGGACAATACATTGTATAGCCCTGCATTACAAAACAGCGATTTCCACTCTATATTAATTACCTAATTATTAAACTCCATTATCTTTCCGCGCCTTCAGCTTCAGTGGCACCACATTATTTTCCACAATACAAACCACGAATAGCGGATGCTCTAGTTATGACCCTCGTTTATTGTCAGTATCATTTGGCGAAATTGCTACGTGTTATATTATGATGTGACAGTCAAACTTCCCCCGTGTTAACTTTTATTTTTGATGCTGTACCTACGTGACTAGCCGATCTGCTAATACTGGAAGCGCACCGTGGAGCTTTAATAAACAAAAAAGGGACCTGTTTTTTTTAATTCCGGCCAAAGAAGGTTACTTATGTGAATTAGTATTTAACGCCCTGCAGGTAGTCGAGAAGAGTCACTAGTTTAACACTCGCAAGCAAAGGCTTTCGACTGGGTAAGACAGGACACACTATGGAAAGTCCTGCTATAAATAAGAGTTTCTGAACGCCTAATTGGTATTAATCGTAACTTACAACAGTACTCTACATCAATCTTACGCAACATACTAGAATAGACCGCGGGAATACGAAGGTGGACTGTGAGTGAATGTGATCGCGGAATAGAAAGAGATAGCTGCATATAGGCCTCCTCTATCCTTGTCTAGTCACGCATGCGCGTTTATCATTCTTCAATTGAGTATAATAATTCTTTAACCCCTCAAGCGGCGGGTGTAAATCTTGGCAGTCACCTGTCATTTCTGAAAGTTGAAGGTCAAAAATATAGCACTTTAGAAAAACGACCATAAGAAAGAAACTACTTGATGGATCATGAAAAAAATAATAATGTAGAATCATCGCATTGAAATTAGAAATATAAACATCTTCATTTTGTAAAACAATTAGATGATTATGAATAATTATTAGAAAGTTGGAGAACTGAAAAAAACTCACTTATTCAGCAATATCGACGTTTATTTTCAAAATACGAAACCCTATCTAGAAATTGTAAACACATTTGTGTACGTTATTACATGCTTTACCAAATCTATTAGTTCGTTTTATTTATTTTCGTACATATACATATCCGAAGAGAAGCTACATAATATCCGAAGAAAAGCACAGATCCGAGCAATGGCAGCACTCGAGTAAGTGCCCCCAGAATATAAACAATTACGACTGAATAATCGTACAATACAGAATTTAACCGTCTTTCTCACACATATCTAACAGGGTGGTTGCACTGTGATTTTGGTGTAAATTCAGTTCGTTGAGAGCGCGGTTTGTCGCGCCGCGCTCGTACCCGTTTTGGGACGTTACTGAGCATTGACTACAATACATTGTACCCGATTCGGGACGTTACTGTCTTGAGGGATTAATTAACCCCTCAAGACAGTAACGTCCCGAATCGGGTACTTAATTCTGAATTATTTTACATAAAATTTTAAATTATAACACAGCTAAAACATAACTTAGAAATACAACGAACGCTCAAACTCACATAGCAGACATATTATGGCGTCAAAGCGTTGCACTCAATATATATTTAGGTGTGTCCCTCGCATGCGCGACTAAACAAGGATAAAGGGAGCCCATATGCAGCTTTCTATTTTTATCCCTTTATCGATTTCTTAGGCTGGTCGCGTTTTCTATTCTAATATGTCTTTGGTAAGAGCTGACACCGGCTGTCTAAAGTGTTCAAGACATAAAGGGATTGCGATATGGAGCATACTATCGCCCATCGTCTTAAATATCTAGAGAGTAGGTATTTCAGCCGCTAGACTTGGAAAACGTAAGGGAGGTTTTGGCTTTCTCCATTTGCCATGATCAGCATATTTTATTTCCCTTGGAGTAAATGGGTATTTTCATGGATGCATCTGTCTCTTTTGCAGGATTTTCGGCGACATCGACCTTAAAGTACTATAACTACGAAACTACTACACCAATCATAAAAAGAACAACCGCACAATGATTGCATTGAAATTTCGAATATAGAATATTGAAATATCATTTTGTAAAACAATTAGATAATTATGAATAAATATGAGAACGTCAAAGAAGTGAAAAAAACGCGGAACCAGATCTGGTCGTATCATACTCAACGGATAATTGTTTCAGAACCAGACTTGATCGTATTATACTTAAAGAGGGTTCTAAACTCAAATGAATAGTCCTGCTATCCACTACATGTCATTAACGGATACCATGCTACTTTGGTCACATAGCCAAACGAGGAGACAACAGTCGCGTAAAAATAATGATTGCCGATGAAACAGAAATATGATCAGATCTACTGTGATACGCTAAGAGAAAAACTTCCAGCAGTCACAATGATAAAATGGAAAATGCCAGACTAATTGTATTATATGATTAAATATGTATGCTTCGCATCGATTTTGTCGAAAATACACATAATATTGAAATTTTAGTCTAGACATTGAGGGGTCACTACGCTCTCTACTACGGGCAAACCCGCCACCCCTGGGAGCTACAACGACATGTTCCATCCTGTCTCCAATAGAGTCAACGTAAATACTTAATGGACAACCCAATAAACAGTCAAACTACGCCAAAGAGCCGACGGCCTACCGCAGGGCACTAGGATATGCCACCCAGTATTACTTCATCACGCCATTACTACCAGATTTGGGCGGTTTTCTTTATCCTCTAGTCTGGTTTCTTTATCCTCCGAGGTCGCTTAGGCGACCTCTACTTGACGTAGCGGTAATTCACATTTGTATGTATTGCAGACCGATGCGCACTTTCCTCTTCAAGCTCACACGGGATCGAGTAACCAACGGATTGCTTCTCAGGATAAATGACGCCAGGTCAACTACTATCTCCGCTTCTTAGGAAACGTACGTTTCCAGACTCCCCCAATTAAAAGCCGAATGGCTGAAACGATTGGCTGACGCCGCATAGTACGCAAGCCGCCCAGCTCCGCCCGTGGTGTTCCCCCGGTTCGGAACCTCCGATCTTAACTGTATAAGACTGCAGTCACAGCCGCAGGTAGAGCTCACAGCGGCCCTTCTAGGTTAGTCCCTCTTCGAGGAGGCTACCGAATGGGAGATAAACCGTGAGTTAAGCCGACATAAAAATACATAGACAGGCCATTACTGGACGGCACCGTTAGGATCAAACCATCGATTATGCAAATTAATTGTATACATATATGTATGTGTATGTGAATATGGATATATGGATATATATTTTTATCTATAGATGTATATGAGTATCTATATTTGTATATGCGTATATCTAAGTATCTATATGAGTATCTATATTTAAGTTGACAGTGCACACTTAATATCTAATCATTAAAAGTCTGCCTTAGAACAGGCCTAGGCCTAGTTAGGCGACTGCGTCAAACATTAAAAATAATGTCGCATCAATTTCTTGCTAACATCTTACTTACAAATATGACATTATTTGTTTACTAGATGTGTTACTAAAAAATTAATTAATTAATTAATTCTAAGCAATGATATGACGAATACATTTGCCATCTACAACGGGCGAACCCGTCACCTCAGAAAGTTTTAACGGTTGTTCGTTCTATCTCCTGTGAAGTGAGCGCAGAAGACTTGGACAAAACAGTCCACCGTCAAGATCCGCCACATGCCCGTAAGAAGCCAACGCCTTATCCGCGAGATAACCAGGTATGTTACCCAGCAGGCTTACACTCACGCCCTTACTTCCAATTGCGACCAGATTACTCCGGTCTCTCGATTGGTCACGCAATGATATGATAGTAACATCATTGCATCGGATCGAAACACATTATCGCCATATATTTGCGCCACTGCAAGCTGAAATGTATGAGGCGCCTAGCAGTGGTCCAGAAACAATGCTGTATTATTCAAATTTCCGATACGTTAAAAGGAAACTATCGGAGAAACCAATAGCGTACTTATAGCAATTTTGGCCGTAAGCGTAAGGGAGGTTCGTGGCATTCAAAAGTATGGGCAGACTGTATCTGACTAAGTGTCAGATTAACCCATGTAGAGGCCCTTAGGTTACCTTATCGTTTTTACATATACAAAAATTACTGTTTAACCATAAGAGGTATCGGTTTGCAAAATATATAATGTAAAAGCCACACCAGCCCACCTGGATAACAGAAACTTTTACCATTATTTTATTATCGAGCATAGTGACTCGTCATGTCGAAACCGTGCCATTGTTTGGCATAATTGTAGTAAGGAAGATCTTTTTCTAAGTAGCCCAAAACTTAGTGAGGAGGGCTGTCGAATAAAGCCGATAGCGGTAGCTCATATGTTTTAGAGTGAGTTCATATAGTGGTGATATCGATCTTTAATTACTTATGGAACGAAAGTGGTTCAAAATTGCTTTATATCGACAAGTATATCTTCGAACTGACATGTCTAATTCGCACAACGATTTTACACAATTTATTCTTAGCAGGAAATCTGAAACCTAAAATTACAAAAACGTCGATCCGATTTAGCTATGTCGTCTGTATCATAAATATAATAAATTAAAAAAAATGTTTTTTTTTATATTTAGATTTTTTATTGCGTTATCGCCACTCTGTGCGCCGCGCGTAGAACATTCGAGGAAAGTTTGCAACTCGCATCATTCTCCGCGGAAACTTTCTGTTCCTCAGGGACATAAATACTTTGCTTTCCTGGAGGATTATTATGCGTAAGCCGTGTTGAACGTATCACCTTTTAATCCCCCGAACTTTGGATAAATTGGATTCAGCACACTCACATTATTGAAATGTAATGCTTTCCCATAACTCGAACGAATGGAGAGATATATATGCTTGACAAGAAAAACAAACAATATACAACTAGGATTATAATTACTACTTTATTGTTGGAGAGACTAAATCCATATTATTTCAAAAAGTATATTAATTTCATTAATATTTCTTTAATCTTAAATAATTCTCATATCTTGTGGTATCTTCAAAATAATCAAAAAGTCTCTATTCAAAGTAAATACGTTTCATTCTTTGATTATATAGGTATAAAGTATTAGATTAGTCATTGGCGAATTACCTTTGGCAGATATGATTTTACTACGTTTTACAACGATTTTTCAGGATTTTTAAACGAAACGTGTAGATGACACTCATAGCTTTAAAAAAATATATTCTTCTCTTATATTCAGTAGCTTAATAGATGGCGTACTAAACACGCGACTACGGTATCCTACCTCAAAATGAAATTATGGTTACACACTCCAGGTTATAACGATATGTGATCGTTGTTTCTCGAACCTGCAGTGAGCGTAGAGACATGGATAACACAGTCCATTATCTAGATACACCAACTGGCCCGCGAGAGTGCAACACCTTTCCGCAAGGCACCGGGTGGTTGAAACGGGCGGTCAGCCTCGAGCCCTCGCTACCAGTTATGGCCGGAATTCTCCATCCTCCCGACTGCGACAACTTGGGTTGTCGACTACAGCGGGCGAGCCCGTCACCACAGGAAGTTTTAACGATTAGTCGTTCTATCTCCCTGCAGTGAGCGTAGAAGAATTGGGACAAAACAGTCCACCATCTAGCTACGCCACAACCCGTAAGAGGCCAACCCCTTAACCGCGAGATAGCCAGTAATGTTACCTGGCGGGCCGACACTCGCGCCCTTACTTCCAATTATGACCAGATTTCTCCGGTTTCTCGATTGGTTCCGAGTTCGAGGTCGCTTGCGCGGTCCTCTCCCTTACGAAGCGGTGAAACGGTGTATACCGAATCTATCGCGGACCACGGCGTCCTTTACCCGGCTCTTGCTGTCATAATCAATCACTATCGGAGGGGGGTAGGGGTTTGGCGCAGGGAGGGGAGTGTCTGCTTGCCGGGAAAGTCTTGGGGTGACAAAAACGGTTTCTTTTAATAAACCATCGCTTTGGTTTTTTCATAGATCAAATCAAAGTCACATTGTAGTATTTTTTTTTGTTTTGTATCCTATTAATAAGCGTGGAATCTGATTTTATACTGATGAAAGAAAATAGGAAATACTATATACGAAGCTTTACATGCTTTTCTTCATCATCGTAACAGTACTTTACCACAGCAAACACGGATCAGGCAAAGTAAAAGTATTTCTTTAGAACTCAACTCGCGAAAGAGCGTCAAACTTCGATCGCCTATATATTATAACATAGAAATTGGGAATCGCTTTCTCGGAGCGGAACTCAATTAAAATTTCGCCCTCGAGGCGCGAACGATTCTCGCATTGACGCCCGTCCTCTGCAGCCGAGGATGATACGATGAAGTCATTGAAATGTATATTTATTGATAGGCCCATGAAACCCTTCCTTCGAATAATGTAATACACAATTTATAATAAAATATAGGCTTTCACGTGCTTTCTATTAGTTGAACACGTTCTACAGATGTACTGAATAGTTTGTAGTCTAGTTATTATTTGTATTAGATTTAATTAAACAGTTTAGAACACTCCCGCATCGACAAGAAAGATGATTAAAATAGTGTTGGAGAATTTCTCAATGTAAAAAAAACCATTCACGCTTTTTTACAATATTGATTAATATTTTTTTATCCGTTTCAGGCTGTTTAGCTGTTTTTTTAATGCTTATAATTTTCTTTCTTTTTGTTGTGTCTTTTAATTTAGCATTATTGCTACTATTTGCGTTATTCCATTTGACATTTGTAACATTCATTTATTGTCTTTTCAATTTTCCATTTTAAAGACTATTTCTACCATACCTAATCTTTGTTCACGTCATTGAATATATTATGTCTCATTTGACATTTTAATTTATGCACTGCAACAACATATTAAAAAATGAGATCTTTTCGTGTATAAATTGACTGGCCTATATCGCGTATAATTATGCGATGACAGAGCGATGGCAGTCCTGGCATCGTCACGTGCGTCGAGCGAGCGAACGACGAGCGTTGCGTTTATGTGCATTTCCGCCACAGTGCAGCGCCAAAGTAGTAAAGAGTTTTAATATGGGCTGCAGGGTTTGTAATTTTAAACTGTCATGTAAAAACTAAATGTGCTTTAATCTGGATAATAACATCTTACCCCTCCTTTCTGGCCCTCACATATACGAAACACGCTTTGCAAATATTATAATATGCTTAGTATTATCATAGATAATATAGGGTATTAGATTGCTCAATGCCATAGAATATTTTGGCAACCCCTTTCGCCGACGTATAGTAATTTACTTATAGTAATTTATTTGGCCAACAAAGGACTATACAAAGGACTGATTAATTATAATAAATTAATAGTTTATAAAAAAAACACTAAAAACACGCTTTTGGGCTATGATGCGATATTCACATACACATGGCTATGATACGATATTCCATCATGGAATACCAGTGCCTATCTTCCGGTTTCATCATCAGACCTTGAAACCTAATCGTGGTCAAAGTTCATTCTAAGACTTTTCCAAAGTCCAAGTCCAAACACAGCTATAATACGATTTTCCGTCATGAAGTTCCAGTTCATATCTTCCGACTCCATCATCAGATCAGTTCGACAGTACCATATTATTGTATTGTCATCAGAACTACATACAGCTGCCAATTTTCATGACGCTACGATTCTTGGAAGATGGTTAAATTAGTTACCTTAGATTCCATTACATAGTTAGTTACATACAGGTCGACCTAATAAAAGCGTGTTAAAAACCCAATAATTTATTTAATGATAACATTAACAACACTGAATTATTAGTGGCATCTATCGCATTTCTTTGTAAGCTGATTACGTCAAAGAAAGAAATTATACGGAGATATATAATGCCATATATTAGTCTATATGAACTTTAAAGTGCGTAATTATTACACATTGAAACCTGTGTATCATATTATAAATTTACATTTCTATGTAAATAAAATTGGATTGATAAGAGCTAAGATTTAAAATTCGTTTGTTATTATATTATTATTTTATTTCGAGACAGGCTATAGTATATGTTTGTTTAAAGCGCCATATCAAGAACGCCGCGATATTGAACATAAGAGAAGATCAATTGATGTTTGGAACTATGACTCCATCTACACTTTGCGTTTCGCAGCAAAACCCTCGCAGCCAAAACGTGCTATGGCTAATTCCATAGTACGCTTATAGGGTTTCAGATTGCTACGATTATATATGCTATTCGATTGCTCAATAGCGATAACAATCATTATTATCTATACTAATATTATAAAGAAGTAATGTTTGTAAGTTTGTATGTAGAGGGTAATCTCCGAAACTACTTATCGGATTTCAAAAATTCTTTCACTAATTGAAAGCTCCATTATCGACGAGTGCTGTATTTAATTGCGATAAACATTGCTTTTCAATACAACATTACGATATTGGTAAATCAAGTCGAAAAAAAATACTGATGAGTTGTGTTATCGACGTTCCCTGATGAAACGGTTTAATATTTTGAAAAAAATATCGGCTTCAAAGAGATCTATAAAAAAGTCGGCGACAGCATACATATATCCAACTTTTATATAATTAGGAATGCGCACGGCAGTCGTCAGAACGCCAAAATGGCGGTATCGCATGATGTTTGATATGATATGCGGTTAAAATTATAAGATAATATATATATAAAATTTAATTTGTTATTTTTACTGACACAACCGTGGCACTCCAATAAGACTTAGGAAATGAGCTCGCCTTATCACAGGAGTGCCTAGCAAGGCGGGCTCGGTTTCACTTTACTTGGCACATTAGGAATAATTTTATGCACTTTAACATATAATTTATGCACAATTTGGCCTGGGCACAGACAGATGTATGCCTAAATTTAGAAGCATATAGCGGTATTTTCTGGATTGTACATTATATTTCTTTTGTGCTATTGCGTTTGAATGTTTATGTAACGAATAAATAAATAAATAAATAAATATTTAAGCTACAATAAATGTTTTTATGTCTCAAATAAAACGTTAGCAATAAAATAAGAAACCTTATTAAAATAAAGTTATCCATTTTCACGGGTGTTAAATAGAGATAAAATTAGACATGTGCTGTAAGGTTTTAGCTGGTTATAGAGATATCTTAAAATAAGTGACGCGTGCAAGCACCTCGAAATTCGTAGGTCAGCGTACAGCGGAAGGTGGTGCGGGCGGCGAGGAACAAGACTCGTACGTCTACGAGATAAATAGCGTGCATATGAGGGAGACGTCTTGCACTATATATCTAAAGGTAGCGTCTAAAAAGGCAAATAAACGCCACTCTACTTAAATTAACAAATCGATTCGAAACTTTACGCCACCCGAAGCCGCGGGCAACGGCTAGTTTTAGGTAATTATAGGTAATTATAATTGAAATATTTGAAATTGAATTTTAGCAAGGTATGATATTTCGCGATGGTGTTTCATACTCTGAACGTGCTCGAATGTATATTTGTACAAGCCTATCTTCTTTTTTTCCTTTTTGAAAAAATATATGAATTAGGTAGGCGAGAGAGGAGCTTCCATCTGAAAATGGAGTGGCTGAAAGCCGGTTAAGTTCTCCTGGTGGGCGGCTGGGAAATCGGCGAAGAAACCTATGTATAAAAACCTATGTGTACGTGCGTGCGTAGCGGGCGTCGGCAGCGATCGCCAACTCGAGCATGAGCTCGAGCACGCGTTGAATTCAATTCCCAATCGGCATAAATGGAATATTTGACAGCGGCAATATGATTGATCGCTGTAGAAATAAATACTCACAACGCGGAATAAAACGCTCCATTCATGCGAGTACGTGAGATACCGCTACGATTTGCTCCGTCAATCTTGATTAAACGGCTCGAAAGACGGACGAGTATGGTGCTTATAAACCCCGGGAAAATAATAACAATATTGGGTAGTCTCAAAAGCCATTGCTGCTATCTAACATGTTTAACATTGATCACTATGTTGGACAGAAACTGTTTATTTACTTTTAAACTTATATTTGACGGTGTGGACGTGTACGCCAGTATCACCATCGATATACAAGGGCCTAGATAGGTCTTTCGCGTGCCAAAATGACCACTTCAATACCAATAACGGATCGCCGCTAGTAGTAGTTCCGCCAGTACTTCCCGGTGTGAGCAATCCTGCGGCGAATATTGCCGTGCTATTCTCTCGCATACTGTTCAATGTATTGCTCACTCTCTCTGTCATATGTTTTTACGCGCAATGAATATGACCCAACTCATTTGTGCCTGCGGGCATATCTAGGCCTTATATATCGATGAGTATCACTTGTTATGTCTGTCGACCGGGATCACATCACACGGCTGCTATTCATGCGATGTGACGCAACTGTGTAGCGTCGCAATTAACAATACCGCAAGTAATAGTAATATTAGTAATCAGTGTGCTATGTAAACATCAACAACTAATTGTTGAGCTTTGAACTTAAAGCTACATTGTTATCTATATATTTTGAGAAAGTTGCAATTTATATCTATTGATATTTATATTTATGTATAGTGAATCGAATATAGGTATAAAAAATTGTAAGATATGGAAGAAATCAGTTGTAGTAATGATGAAAAAAATCTGAAGAACACGGGAATGCGGTTACTAGAACATGGGTAGGCTTGAGTTCAGTAAGAGATGCATGTATTTGCATACGAAATGGATTTATTTACCCCCTTTGCCTATTGTATAGACAATAGGCAAAGGGAATATATTCAGAGACAATAGCACTTAAAGTTTAAACTTAAAGAGTAAATGTAATCGCGCATCGGAGTTGACACGCACATTTTTTTAATTCATGAGCCACTCAAGAAATACTTACTGAGCCACTCAAGAAATGCTGTTTCAGGCAAAACGTTGTCAAAAGTAGTCCGACTTGTTTTTTTGGTGTATATTTATCCTTCGCATACTATCAACATACTAGCCTACTATTATTATATCATTTCGGCGAGGAGGAGAACAGAAAAAGAAGATGAGATATAAAGAAGCGAGTACCTACATTTAGTGAAACAAGTAGGTTATCTCATAACATTAGTATTGTTTTATTTTTAAATGGCTCTAAATATGAGTAGTTATAGAAATCCGTGTATTACACCGTGTCGCATTGCATTCATCGAATTATTGGACCAAATGGCGCATCACTATTTTTTTATTTTTTTTTTACCATTTAATAGTTTAATTGTTTTTCAGAATTCACTGTAAACTTATTTCTAAAAATTTTTATTTTTGTTTTGATAATTTTTAAGGATATAAATTTTGATAATTTTGATAATTTTGTAAATCATGAGATACGGCGCATACGCAATTATAAATTAAGCATGCGGAGTACGCATAAAATATTATACTCTATTTAGAAACAAAGTAAAAATGTTAGCGATAGCCATGTAATATTAGAGTATTGTTTGTGTACCTATTATACTAAATAAATAAATAAATAAATAAATAAATCACAAAGCGTCACGTTCTATACCTCTTTCAATTTATTGTGGCCTATGTAAATTTTATGTTTTTTGAATGTAAAACACCCACAATTCACCTCTTAAACCCCTAAATTTCCGTTTTTTTTCGTGATTTTTTTCTTAAAATCTCTAAAAACATAAGAGGCGGTTCGGCGAGGATGGCAAAGTGCACAACACGCACAACTCTTAGTGTTGCATTACATACAAATGCATGCGCTGCACTCAGGAGCACTCAGCGTGGGCTTACACAAATAGGATTCCAGTTAGTGGAAACTGGATTGCAAAGATGCGAGCGAGCAAGCGGCAGATGCAAGGAGAATATTACAGATTCAAGGACCGGTTGCTAAAGCGGTTTCATAAACAGCTTTAGAGACAGCAACCTTGGGCGGATCCTGCTAGCATTTGTTCGCAACACGAAGAAGAGAGCACCAAAGCTGTAATACGAGGGGCGTTAAAAAGTGATAATATAAGTTACAAACTCTTTGGAACCATATAAAAAATCGGTTGTGTTACCCCAAAACTTTCGCGGCAAGTAGCCAAGGACTGATTTTTATCTAAATATTATTTTCATAAATAAATTCGATGAGCGCCCTCACTCGGCCGGCGGATGAACCCGCTTGCGTTCCATTGGGACGCCTGATCGGTGCGGGCGGCGCGATCCGTTTCTCGGCTTAGAGCAGGTTTGGGCCAAGCGCCTACAGATGGCGTTAATGTATATTTAAAATATATTTCGGAATTTATATATTAATAATTAAGCTTGTATATGAGTGATTTCGGCCCAACCTGTGCACCAAATTCCAAATGTCTATGTCCAATATTTCGAGACTGATAAATGACTAGTGCACTATGCGGACTAATGCGGTCAACCACAATCTTTTCAACTCTTTCCATGACCAAATGAAGCCTGCGTAACAAGTTTCAGCTCAATCGAATTAAGCGTTTTGGGTGCTATTCTGGAGGAATATACACACAGAGATACACAGACATACACACAGACAAACACACAATCTGGAAATGATCTTTACCGTCTCAGGGGGCTCAAAATGGATATTTCCGTCCAGTCGATTTTTTTGCGCGTTTGCAATACTTTCCCTCCTTGTCGGTTGGTGGGCCGAGATAGTAATTAATACTAGCAGGATTTCTATCTATTTCCGATATAAATAGGTAACTCCGAATTTACAGATATTAGACCTTAGTCGTAATTGTGATATGTTATTAGTAACATAGCAACTTAAAAACTCTCATTACTCTTGAGTAAATTTTTGTTAAACCCTTCGGCTACATAACGACCAAATTTGGTTGCGCATCAGAACACCGTTGACTACGTAACGACCAATATTGGCGGCTTGCTCCCGGAGCGCACAGTAATATTATTTTCTAATTCGAACGCATCCTAAAATCCATACCAAATATCTCATTATTACCATAGATACATAGACGGCCGCTAGAATAATTTCACGCGTCATTTCGCGAATATTTCTGGTAATTTATTTTTTTATTTATTTAGTAATACATCTAGTAAACAATTAATGTCATATTTGTAAGTAAGATGTTAGCAAGAAATTGATGCGACATTATTTTTATAGTTTGTCACAGTCGCCTAACTAGGCCTAGGCCTGTTCTAAGGCAGACTTTTAATGACTAGATATTAAGCACTGTCAACTTAAACTATACTTATTTTTTAATCGACAAATATGAAACTACAAATATTTACGCATATACAAATATAGATACTCATATACATCTATAGATAAAATATATATCCATATATGCACACATACACAAACATATATGTATACGAAAATACTAATAAAACCAATATAAATAAAAATAAAAACTTAAATAATATACATACATAAAAAAATACATATTGATATGACGTTTACATACCTATAATAGTTATTTAAAATTATCATGGTAAAAACTAAATACTGAGTACTAAATACTATCATTCAAAATACTACAGTCAGCGTATTCCCTAAACTGTCCCTACCCACCTCCAACAACCAATCGGTTAGTGATTTTTTAAAAGTGGATGTTTTCTCACTACTTATAATTGTCAAATAATTCATAATTCATAATTCAATTGTCAAACATATATTTTTTTTCGAAAAATCATCAAAATTTTTATTGGATTTTATGAGCTAATATCTAAATATTTTTGTATGTAAATAAGCAAAGCGAAATATTACTTTTGATACAGAATCTAATAAAGATCACGATAGTATTTACAATTTCTAAATAGGTTTTCGTATTTTTCCGTAAGACAAGTTAGAAATGCCGAGTTTTTTTCCATTTTTCGACTTTCCGATATTTATTCATAATTATCTAATTATTTTACAAAATGAGATTTCAATATTCTATATACGAAATTTCAATACGATTATTGCACAGTTATGCATTTTATGATTGCTATAGCAGTTCCATAGTTATAATACTTTTTGTCGAGCGCGGCGATATTGCAGGAAATTTCAATAAATTGCCGCTGTCTGTCATGAAATTATGCCGCTACTCGAAGGGTTAAGGATTTGGACCAAACGTTGCCATTCTACTTTAATTATTAAAAAGTACTTGTAATTATTAGGAGTTAAGGATAAAGCTACATTCTCTAATATGTTGTAAATTTCTTTATCACCTACAAATCGAATTTCATATACTGGGTTGATGTCAATATCAGAAGTCATACAAAATATACTACAATCTTTAATGTATAACATACATCAGTGGCTACAATAAAAAACTTGTTTTACATGTGATGATATAAATCGCATTAACATTACGATTTCATATCTCATATATTATTGCCTCCTGTGCACGCTCGGATCATAATGTAATTGAAAATGAGATGCACATTTTGCTAATTTCAAGACGGATATGACTTCATTGTCGACCCGCGACGGTAATCTACGTCTCCGTTCCTTAAATTAGCCCGTTGCCCGGATGATGACTCCATGATTTTGTAAGCTGTCATCATGTTTGTTGTCTTTTAACGCAATGACATTGATTTTCATTCTGTGCATGCTCCATTGTTAATTAAGAAAATCGGTTTTATCGATGAAAACCATTTCAGAAGAAAGTATAAGAAATATTAGTTAATAGTAAACTCATTTTTTAAAAACAAGCTTTTATTAAAATGATCTGTCCCGAGCCAACCCTGGGTGCAGCAGCCATGTCATGGTGCTACTTAGAACGGGCTATCATAATTTTATGCTATACAGAATTTCGTGTTTGTACTTTTGGCCGTTGAGGAGTCCCTTCGTTGGAAGCCAATTCTGGGCTCAGTAGCCCTGTCGCGGTGAAATATAGAACAGGCTATCAAAATTGAATGCGTTTATAAAACATCGTTTCTCTGCCTTGTCATGGTGAAACTTATAACGGTCTGTCATAGCTGAATGCGTATACAAAATTTCGTGTCTGTGCTCTCGACGGTTGAGGAGTCCCCTCGTCGGGAGCCAACCCTTGGTGTAGAATTAGGGATTTAATGGGCCCTTGCTGAGTTGGCCACGAAGACCCATTCTGTTCAGGGTTGGTCACACCCACGGGTCAACACCTATCCGAAGGCCTCCACGCATGAAGTGCGAGCCTGGGTGAGACTCTGGCCTTATGGTTAGTTTCCCCTGGGAATCAACCTTCTGGAGCTCTTGGACGGTCTGCGCACCGTGCGGCATAAGCCAATCAATTGCGCACTCTGACTAACAGTCGGGGGAGTCTGGAAGCAGTACTGTTTCCTATAGAGCGGGGGTGGTTGCGGACCTTACAGCGACTGCAAACGACCATCGACTACCCGATCCTGGGTGAACAGCCGGGCAAAGGAGGCCGTGGTCCGCCATAGATTCGGTATACACCGTTTCACTGCTTGATAAGGGAGAGGAACCTCGAACTCGTATCCAATCGAGAGACTGGGGTAATCTGGTCGCAATTGGAAGTAAGGGCGTGAGTGTAAGCCCGCTGGGTAACAGTCCTGGCTATCTCGCTGTTAAGGCGTTGGCCTCTTACGGGTTTGTGGCGGAGCTAGACGGTGGACTGTTTTTGTCCTAAGTCTTCTGGGCTCACTCCAGGGAGATAGAACGACTAATCGTTAAAACCCTGAGGTGACGGGCTAGCCCGCTGTAGTCGACAACTCCAGTTGTAGAATCAGGTCATGCTTACCATAAAAAATGCACTGTCATCGGAACTGGACCAACATGTCAATTTCAACTTCAAATGAAAATATTTGAAGAGTTTCCTCAATACCTTATGAATCCCATCTTCAGAACAAAACTGGTCCAATCTGGAAGTATATCCTTTCAAATAATAAAATAATTTTCCAAATCGGTTCTGAGGTAACAAAAATTTAAAAAAAATACAACCGAGTTGATAAACTCCTGCTTTTTTTTAAGTCGGTTAAACGCGTCGGTTTACTTCGTAAACGGCATTTACGCAGAAGTTAAACTCGCAACACACACGTTGCGGCGCCACTACGCCATTTAGAGTCTCCTTATTCTGAACTAATCCATTGAAAGGACTATAAATAAAATAAAATCCTCGCCGGTAATTCACGACAACCGCAGAAATCCGTTATGAATACGATAACCAGTCGCCACTTGCGGGTGTTACCCGTTAAGCCTTATTTATTATATCTTTGCTTCCGAAGGTATAAGCGCCGCGCCCGTTACCGGAGACAACGGTTTTATTGCTCTTTTTACGGGTCGTCCTACCAGATGTGCTCGGCCGTTACAGATACGAGTTTTATTTAATTTCAAAGCTCCTGGAAACTGCAAAAAATAAGCTTAGAAACTGTGAAACCAGAGCAATTTTATCAGCGGGTACGACGCAGGATTTCATAAACTTTAGTGTTTTCATAATTTCGAAATTACAGATATCACGTTCCTTGATTTTTTCTTCATTCATCTACTGCTAAATACAGAGTGCAAAACAATATATGTATATATATAAAACAAAGTCGGATTTGTTCGAACACATAACTCGAGAACGGCTGGACCGATTTTCATGTTTTTTTATTTGTAGTATTTGTCTCCGTCCCGAATAGCAGAATAACTAAACGGAAATTGGAAAGTTGGCGAAAAATTAAAATTAAAAAAAACATTTTCTCATACAAAATGTAAATCCGTGTTTTTCTCATGGTCAACTGTACGTGGCATGTTCACGTGTCGGCAAATCATCAGCTTTATTTGTTCTTGCGCCTAATAAAAACACATAAAATGTCGTATGTCATAAGGTGCTTCAATGAAGACAATTAAACCGAGTGCATACCATGCTGCACAATTTGTAAATAGTTTAATTCAATCATGTCTTGCTGTCACGCGATTGATATACTTATTTTTTGTACTTTTATATTTCTTTTTGTGTTAATATCTTAATAAAGTAGTGAACTTAATATTTATTTTGTATAAATATTATGTTCAGCTAATACATCTATAATTACAAGTATGTTCTCAGAAATTAAGACTAAATAGTTCAGCTAATACATCTATAATTACAAGTATGTTCTAAGAAATTAAAATTATTTAAAAAAATATTAAGTTAATATTTATTATATAGCTAGCTGAAACTTTTTTTATTAAATATTAAGCTCAGCTATCCTGTAACACGACATTCATTGACTGTTAGGCGGTACGAAGTTCGCCGGGTCAGCTAGTTACATTATATAATACACAAACATGCAAATAAGGCAATGGATTTGTTATTTTTGTTATCATTAAAATACTCTATTGAACAGTTTTTTAAACACTAGCCATTTACTTCTATTAATAAACAATGATATCCATCTACCTGACCATTTTGCAATGTTACAATTATTTCTCCTGAAATTTCTTAGTTAACTGGGCTATAAGAGCTAAATGGGGGCACTATTATTAATTTCAATTATATTGATGTGTGACAATAATTTTATTGTTATCTGGATAATAAAATCAATAATCGCCAACATCTACATTATAAAGGTGTTCAACCGTTTGAATATAGGGACGAGGCAGTTATGTCTTTTGGGTAATAATATACCCTTTAGCATAATTTCCTCTTTGATAACTTTGATAGAAGAGACTTCCTAACATTATTTCATAAACATTAGCCGCTGTTTATGGAAATTCTTAGACGACCCTTCAGGCGACCCTTAGTATTTGCTCTGGCAAGTTTGAGGCTCGAAAGGGGAACATTGACTGGGGCTTCAATTTCGCATAAACTTAAGCATTCGGGGAAATGAAGACTTTGCGCGCCCCTTTAACCCTATTTACGGGTGTTCCTAAGTGTTTCTTAGGAACGTTAGGAGTTGCTTGAGTTTGAGAGTCCAGCCATGCTAACCACTCATATACATAAATGTACAAATAGAGTTGTCAACTACAACG
Source organism: Micropterix aruncella (assembly GCA_944548615.1). Classification (NCBI taxonomy): domain Eukaryota; kingdom Metazoa; phylum Arthropoda; class Insecta; order Lepidoptera; family Micropterigidae; genus Micropterix; species Micropterix aruncella. The sequence goes on from OX155958.1 coordinate 22,926,043, forward strand.
GGCGAACCCGTCACCTCAGGAAGTTTTAACGATTAGTCATGAAGTGAGCGCAGAAGACTCGGACAAAACAGTCCACCGTCAAGCTCTACCACATGCCCGTAAGAGGCCAACGCCTTATCCGCGAGATAACCGGGTGTGTTACCCAGCAGGCTTACACTCACGCCCTTACTTCCGTTTGCGACCAGATTACTCCGGTCTCTCGATTGGTTACGAGTTCGAGGTCGCTTGCGCGGTCCTCTCCCTTACGAAGCGTTGAAACTTTGTATACCGAATCTATCGCGGACCGCGGCATCCTGTGCCCGGCTGTTCACCCAGGATCCGGTAGCTGATGGTCGTTTCAAGAGCAGTCGCCGTATGTTCCGCAACCACCCCCGCTCTATAGGAAGCAGTACTGCTTCCAGACTCCCCCGACTGTTAGTCAGAGTGCACAACCGATTGGCTTACGCCGCACAGTGCGCAGACCGTCCAGAGCGCCAGAGGGTTGATGAAGGCCAGAGTCCTGCCCGGGCTCGCACTTCATGCGTGGAGGCCGCCAGATGACCAACCCTGAACAAAATGGATCTTCGTGGCTAACTCAGCAAGGGCCATTAGCTCCCAAATAGCTGCATAGATGTACAGTTGGGAACACTATTAATATGTGATTGATTATGGAACGCTGTTCGATTTTTTGCTAATTATAGCTATGGTTTACAAAATGGTGTCGTCTTAAGCCTCTTGCTTGCAGATGAATGATCTTTGTGATTCAGCCAGGAGTTCCGATTTAGCGTTAGCGTTAGCGTTACCGTTGGTTTGACTTGCATAAAGATTACAAAAATTCCAAATAAATCTAATACTGAGATTTCTAAATTGATTGGAGTTAGCGGAGCCTAATGAAGCTTTGCGAAAACTATGCCATATAACCCCAGATGGGAGGCAAAATTTTATTGTGATTGTATGTGTCTGTGTTTTTTTAGCCTTCGCGCGAAATATATCAATAACGCGTTGTGCAATTTAAAAAATGCTTTCCCGATAGGTTCTGATTGTCAGTAGAAAGAACTACCCAGATTTAGGGTTTCGTACATAAAATGCCAGAAATATTGTATTATTATAAAATATCTTTTGTTTGCTAAACATTTTTGCTTCTGTCGCTCTATTGCAACCGCTTGATCAGAGACGCGCTGCGCTGACTAGCAAACTATTGCGAAACGTGTTTTTCGAGCCGAAGTCTGGCGTACATTTACCTGTTATAAATAGGTTAGAAACGAATTTACCGCGTGAAATTTATAGCACCCTGGGTGCTACAAATTTCACAAGGTAAATTCGTTTCTATCCTATTTATAATGTCAAACAATCGCGATAGTCTTCAATTACATTTACCTGGTCTTCGATGGGAGCTTAAATAACTAACTTTGCCAGTTGACAAATTTGGCCTGCAATAACCCAAATTTTGCGGTTGGCAACGTTCGGCGATTATCGTGAGGTGAGTTAAACTATATACAAAATCTGATTAGGTTTAGGGTTCCGTAGCACGGTTCACCCGCAAGATGAACCTTTATCCTATATTCAATCACATATTAAATTTAAATCCAGCTCCATTCGTTATTTCATAAAGGATTGAAGTCTGCCAGGGGCTTTTTACGAGTGCCATTTCCATTCAAGGGTTAAGACAAATAGCGGGTCTTAATTGGCAGCAGGAAATGAGCCGTTTATGTCAACAGACCCATCCAATATCGAAACCGCGCCGTTGTACAAGTTTCAATGGTAGGGTTGATGCCAACCTCTGACTTCCTGTTGCTCTAAAGAAAACCAAGAGGTCCTTTCGAACAATTGGGAAACGCTAGGTATTTTTACATTTATTTACTCATTCACGGATATATCGCGTTCTCTTTCACCGGTAATTAGTATTTTATTTTTGTCGTAAGCGGCTCTCTAGACGATCAAGCATGCTTGACAAGCTTCGTGTCGCGGGTAAAGAAGGGATCGTAAACCGCAGAAAATATGGAAATATTTTTTTGCAATATTTACCAGAAAATGCCTAATTTTGTAGTTTATACCAGGGAGTCACGTTAATTAGACGTAATTGATTGATGAATGACGTGATTCCCTGGTATAAAACTACAAAATTAGGCATTTTTCGTAAATATTTTTAAAAAATGTTTGCATATTTCCTGCGTTTTACGATCCCCTCCCAGCCCGCAACGCGATGCTTGACAAGCATGCTTAATCGTCTAGAGAGCCTTTTACGTCTATTATTTTCGCATAATCATCGTAAATTTAGCCATGTACCTACTCATTTAAATCTAATTTTGTTCTTGTTTTTTTTTTTATATATATAGGTTTTATCTTGTTCTATTTTTAAATAATTATTATTATTTAAATACTATTTTTACATAGTTTTTTTTAAATTTATTATGATTATGGTTATGAGAATTAATAATAGCTGTTAGTGTATACATTCTTTCAATTTTATTATGTACTTTTTATTACATACTTTTTATATAGGGTAATACATGTATTTCTTAGTTTTAAATGCCTATACTAGTCTGTATTTAAGCAGACGAACCAAATAATCTTCAATTACACAATACGCACATGTACCCATTGTGATTAGGTTAGTTGTAAGACACTGCCATGTAAAAATAAGCTCGCCTGTTTGTATCATAATTAACAGCAAATAAAAAGCATAATAATATTATTATATTTCAAATAATTTAAACGTTCCGTCTTAGAACAGGCTATAGTATAATCAGGGGATATTAAAATAGAATCACTATTAACAGTTGTTGGCATGTTATTGTACATTTTTCTGTAAATGATTGTAAATTACACATTAAATAGGTAAATATAATAAACACAAATTGTAATTAAGTACACCTATTTTTACACGACTGCCCAAAAAAAAAGTGTTATGCATATACGATTTATGTATGTATGTTTTCTGTTTCTTTTTTCCACCATAACTTCTAAACGCTTGAACCGATTTAAAAGTGTGTGGTTAGAATCGTAATGTCATCCCGATTGTCATAGGATAACTAAAGTGCTCAAATGTCAAAAAAATTATTATCTAAGTGACCAAATGAAAAAAAATGGATAAATATATCGTTTTTATTATCAAATGAAAAGTCTGATGGAGTAGGTACATTTCGGAAATATATGTGTCGATACGGATAAATACACAAACCACAAATATTTCATAAAAATACCTTTTTATTACTTTAGCACCGGGGGCAGACGACTAAAGTGCGGCGGCGGCGCGCGATCATTTCTAGATACCTGCCGCAGGGCGCACGAACTTTGTTCTTTTACAAAACGTGCTTTTCAGCGCGAACATTTTTTTTCTAATAATTCTAAATACAACAGTATACTTTTTGTAACCGCAGTCGTGTTTTTACATTTATAAATTATTTCTCTTGTTGTAATCAACATTGTTACATACACGGTACACATATCTAAACACTCAGAATGCCGCACATCGCGACGTGTGTCGTCACACAAAGTATTCCCTGTGGGGTTTTCACGGGACATTGTGCTGCATAGCTTTATAGGCAAAAGCCCGAAAACGCCGTGTCGCAAACATGCCGTGATTCCGCGGCCGCAGCCGCAATCAACTTCTATTTGATTTGCCACAATATTTGCAAACGAGATCGTGTGGCGGTGTCGACGTCGACTGCCTCCACTACTTACTCCGCACAATGCGAACGCCATACAAACGGTTAGCACAAGTGGATAAAGCCTTTACGACGTGAAGTCAATGACCATTCTTGACACTGTAGAACACTACACGCAGGATTTTTTTTTATCTGTTTATTATTCGCTTATTACTAATCTACATTACAGTAAAACCAAGGCATTGAAAGGTAAAATTAATAAAAATATCACCGTAAGAATAGAAATAGAATGACAGAATACTAGCTATCATATAAGAATAAATAATGAATAGCCTGCCATTTAAGCGAGTGAGGGTTGGCGATAAAAATATCAAAATCTGGTGCAATCGAGTGAAATTCATTTAAGCGCCGCAAAGCCCAATTAAAACGATAATTTTAAATAATTTGGTAAGTGGACAATTTATGGTATAAGGGAGTTTGAAAATTCTGAGTCTATTTTCCATGTTGATGATTAATAAAATGTGTAAAGTATTAAACATAATGGTATTATGATAGCTGACATTCCAATTTTCGTATAATTTATTATACATCTATTAATTTTTTTTTTAAAAATACGAAGGTATATTGCATTTTTATTTAATATATTATTCTCCCTGACTCTTAAATCACACTAGTATATTTTGATTATTTGTATGTAGGTAATATTGAATATAATATTATAGCCATGTCAACTATCACGATAGTTATGTTTTCAATAATTATTTTTTTGCATTTAATTTTGTGACGCATCCAAGTGTTGGAGTATGATCTGCTGGAGTAGTTGATTGTATTGTATTGTATTATAAAGCATGCGCCAACAAGTTCCACCTCGTAAGGTTAGTGCGCGAGAACGGCTCTGCGAAAAGATGGTGCGATCGAGCACGAAGATAATTATTTATTACGAAAAGACTCACCTTGGCTAGTAAGCTAGGGTAATCACTTTTACCGCGGATTAGATACAAAACATAGGACATGGTCAACATTTCTCTTCTGAGACAGAGAGAATTACAGCCAACCATGCCTGTGATAAATGCAGTCGGATACAAAAATGGATAATATGCGTACTGCTTGAAGTACAAAAATCTCAAATAACATTTCTGTACCTTTTCCAGCACGAGGATGAGGGAAGAGCATTCGGTAGAAAGACAAAAATAATGTTATAAAAAACTCAAATTAGCATTTAATGATGAAACCCCCTCAGATGCATTTTTTTCGTAAAGACGTGTTATTACGTCATGCCCGTGTTATTACGGCGTGACGTAATTTATTATAAACATTTTTTTAAATCAATGCTTATAGTTAATTAAAAGACAATGAAATATATATTTTTTCGGCAACAATCCACAGAAATTAAATGCGGCCCGTTTTTTTTCTATAGTGCGTGCGGTTCCATTTGCGTCTATAGTCCACAAATTCTCCGGAAATAATACGCACCGCAGTGCGCGCCTGGCCTAAAAACTCATGCCAATACGCGTACCAAAGACTCATACATTCGTTAAACGAAAAAAAAAAGTCCCGCCCGTAAAAAGATAAAACATATATTTCGATGACGTTTCTATACGTCCTACCCATACTTGATACTGTTTATGTTTGACGTATATATACGTCATGCTCGGTTAATAGGTTAAAGGATGATTCATGCTACACCGGGCCGGGGCCGGGTCGGGCCCCGGCCGAGTCGTTTCCAACGTGCTCCGGCCGGGCCAGTCATTCATGCTACACCGGGCGTGACCGGGCTGTTTCCGAGTTTATTTATCCCACGGCCGTGTCCGCGATAACTAGTAGAATATAATAGAATAGAATAACTTTATTGTGCTATAAAAACATAACTTAATGAATATTACGCTGGTTTTATAAAAAAGACAATTTATGCACAAATGGCGGACTTATCTAACTAGTGTTGCGTCCATCTATTTTGGTGATAATAATATTTTTTAATTTCTATTTTCGCTTGATTGATAAGTGTGTTATTAATGCAATTTTCACAACTTGAGTTGGCAGCTATTGCAATTGCCTTTGAAGACGAAGTATTGGAAACACGAACTGAATCTAATAAAAGAAGATGGAGTGTACATCCAGCCTGGAGAAAACGACAATCGGAGGGAGAATTCGCCACGCTCTACAAGGAATTAATAGATGATGAGAGCAAATTTTACGGTTATTTTAGGATGTCTAAAGAATGCTTTAGCATATTTCTTTGAAAAATAAAACGTGATTTAACCAAACAAAATTCAAGATTTCTGAAGCATATCTCTCCCATTGAACGATTAGCAACCGGAGCCGGGAAAACAATATCCACCGTCATTTCGACGCCGTGCTCCGGACGTGGCACGACCGGTCACGGCCGGAGCACGGCCAAGCATGAATTGCTTCATACAAAAGTATACTATAGATATCTGACCGTGTCCCGGCCGGGGCCCGGCCCGGTCCCGGCCCGGTGTAGCATGAATCATCCTTAAACGTGACCGTACCCATCTTAGTGACGATATGAGAGGAGGGCGTCACGGGACGGCGGTGACTGGTGAAAACTTCAACACTGTGCGTTTCATGATTGAAGTAGACAATCGAACGCATATCAGCAAATACGGGCAACGTTAGGCATTATTATGAGCTAAGTTAAAACCATTTTACGCGGCCACCTACACGGTAGGAAGCTTTGTGCTAAATGGATACCTCACAATTTAAGCGACGATACAACACCCTGTCCATAGCACTATTTATATATTCTATACTTCATAACACTGGATACACAATATAATATTGTAATACACGGAAATACGCCTGTTTCAACAATGATTACATATATAATGTTTCAATATACGTAACCTACGTACGTAATATACGTAACTGTGTTGGCCTGACGGTAGTTGTTATGTCGTAATGTTAAAACATAACGTTATTTCATTTCGTCGCGACTTTGGGATCTCGCTTCTAACATGACAGCATGTAGTAGTATACGTACGGTTAGTCGGACACATGAATCATGTCGAAGCTACGATATACTGTTATTTCCTTATTAATCGTAAACAAAATGTTAATACATATAATCGAGTAATGGAGTTTCAACAAAATTCGTTGTAATGTAACAAAATTACTATTGAAAAATCGTGTTTCTGTATAAAACTGTACCATCAAAATGGTAATGTAAGAATCAATCCAATATTTTTGTCAGTGTGGTTAATCAAATACTGTATTTGATATTTACTGGTGGTTAAAACTGGATCTACTACTGTGTCTAAAACTAAGAGGAAATCTGCGCAGTGGATCTTTCCTTTCGATCAGTTGCCAACGAAAATGAAGTAAGGGCGAAGTCCTGAAATAAAATAATTTCCTCCTACTTTTGCAGAAATGCACCACTGTGCTACTAAAATGCTAGAATATAAAATAACAGTAACTGCTGACTAGTATGAGAGGATCTGATTGCCTTCTGTTTTGTAAAAAGTTAAAGAATGATCCTCCATCACGACAACGCTTCAGCTCACTCTGCCAAACAAACGAATTTTTGAATACTGTGTAGTACAATTAATGAATCCGCCACATAGTCATGACGTTACACCCTGTAATTTTAATTTATTTACTAAAATTAAGGATAAACTCTAAAATTAGGGAATCATCGTAGCGGTCTTCCAAGCGGCCGTAGAAGGGATACCTAAAGGAGGGTGGGCTAAATGCTTCACACAATGCTTTTATCAAATTCACGACTATATCAATTGTCGCGGAGCATACTTTGACAAGCAATAATATAATTTACAGATTTATGTGTCATTTTATTTTTGCGATTCCTAATACTTTTAGTCTCACCACTTTCAGTGTATGTTAAATAAAAACTTTTTGATCTAACTCAAACCAGATTCAGCGATGAATCAATATTACAAACGTCGTCGTCTGATCGATACAGAGTTTGCTTTTCTATTTATCTCAGTGCTGCGAATGCAGGCAACATTGAAATACATGTATACATCCAGCCCTTTAAATTCAAACAGCGACAAACAACTTTTTGAATCGTGCTTCTATAGAAGGACTGAGCGGGGGCTGCAGAGAACTTCTCCTCTAATATTTCTCCTCTTCATTACGTCCGTCCCTTCCTCTCCATGACCTCCATGATAAGTATGTGTCAGCAACAGCAACTTCACCTCGCAACCTACGTGCTATAAATAGTCCAATCTGAGCAACCGCTATACCTCTACTCATTCCACTCGAGCGCGTGAGCATCTCTCCGTATCTCTTAGTTAACAAGTTTAAAGAGTGGAGGGGGGGGGGGGGGTTGGCGGGTTGCTACTATTTGGCGTCTGTATGGAATCGGCTGGGGGCGAACATACGGCCAACTTTATTAAGTTGCTTAAGATGCAATATAAATAAATGCTTATGCTTGATGGCCAACAACTATTAGAGTAGGTCCTGGAAAACAGATTAAATGATCTGAGGACATCCCCATTTGCAGACATGCTGCTTGGTTTTTGTCATTATAACTACACTCAAGAGCAATGAGCCCGAGTCACCAACATAAACGTATGAATATCTCGGAAACTAACAGTGCTATCTTATTTAATAATTGCCATATTAATAATCAATGTTGTATACCAGAAGCGCTTGTTATTTTTTTTGTGAGTGATCAGAAACAAAAACAAATGCAGTGAAATCATCGTTCGTTTTTTTTTTAGCTACGGAGTGTCTTTGTTTTTTTGAGTAGTAATAAATTGTCTATAAAATACCTTTCATTTGAATAAGCTAGTATTTTTAGTTTCCGAGATATCCGGTTATGTTAATGACTTGGATTCATTGCTCTTGACTATATATCGCTTTGAGAATTTCGTTTATGTGGACGATTTCGTGTATTTATGCTACAAATAAAAATAATAAATAAATAGAAATAAAAATACCTAAAATAATTCCTGATGATTTGGCAGCAATGTATATGATTTTCGAAGATATCGCTTAGTGTGTTTTGAATAAGCACAACCGAGCCGATCAAACAACACAGCAATCGACCCATCGCGAATCAGTTATCCCCTGTGAATGGGCGGTTGTATATTTCCCATTACAATCTTGCCGCACAATAGGATTATGGGCGCCGGAGATAAGAGCATTGCGACTCCGATTGTGTTATTAGTCCGGCGCTGCGGCGGCCAATGGAACTGAACCTAATTAATCCAAGCCGCGTCACGCTGCGCTGCGACGGACAAATCTGCGTTAATTAAACAGCACTTGTTAGGCATTGGTTGATAACTTAATCCCTTCGATGCAATCGCTGCATATTATACATGCATAACTAATCCAATGGCGCACACAGACATGGTTGGAGGGATTTTGAGTAAAAAGGGGGTAGGAGTTACGTTTAGTCTATAGCAATCAATCAAAGCGAAACATTTGGGTTCTATTACGTTTCTTCGTTAATTAACGTGCGTGCATGCGAACATGATACAACAGTGCGTAGAAGCGAAATTTTAAATGAACGATTGTATCTTTTGCCGCACAAAAACTGCCTGCCTAACTAAATTTGTTTGAAAACATTTCGCCCGCTATAGGCAATGCCGCTTTACGTTCGATTTGTAGGGTACTCTATCTCGGGTACCCTGTCTCGTTGGCATAAACTAGTTCCGATTTTACTTCACGAAGAAATGCAATCGGATGCAAGGATTACATACCTAATAATATTTTAACACAAATTTCAAATTTCAACGTTATTTATTGCTTTATAATGTGTATATTTGCAATATTATAACTGCCCATAGAGCATACAACATTTTGTGCTAGGTGCAACAGCGGGTTTGTAAACATAATCTATAAACTATACCACTTGCTAGAAACATAAATAAAAAGCGTTTTTACGGACAAGTAAGCATATCACGTTGTATTTTGTATGGAGAGTGCATAACCCCAATGGCACCATTTAGTACATTATAGAAAAAGCAAAACAAACATTGTATGTTACCACCACTACTGAAAAGTCGTCATTAAATTCATTTCTAAAATACAAACGAAAATAGTCAGAATGATATCAAGTCAAAATACTACATAAAAATTGTTATAAGACAATACGTGATTTTTTCGGCGGACTTTCACCGGCTTGGGACGGCATAATGAAATTTTAGATCTTTTGCACGCTTTCTTTGTTTTTGGTTAAAAGAATATTGTCCAAGATATACTTATTATAACAACGTCTTCGCCCATCGAAGTCTCCAAAGCATTCAGCATATTATTCCGTGATAAGCGAAGTTTTCGAACAAAAGAAAAGTTTTTTAATATTTTGAAGTTTACTCCTTGAAAATCGATTTCATTTATAGCTCCCGGTACGAAAATTTTATGGGATAGTATAATCGAGCGGTAACAAAAAGCGTTGTTTCTAACCGATAGCATTGTTTTATGATCGAGAGCCCGACCTAACATAGAGTGCACTTTTGGTATTTTGGCAAATAAGTGGCGTATTTTTCATAGATAAAGATAAAAGATAAAAAATATTTATTTCCAATACAACCATAACAATTCTGTAGGAATGGCATTAAATTAATCTTAAACATAGTACTATAAATGTAGTAATAGACTTCGTCAAAGACATAAAAAAACAAAGGCCTGTTGCCTTCTACACAACTTCGTTTGTTTGTTTGTGTCTACTCTTTATTGTGAAATCACAATGGACATGTTTATTGTCATATGACAATCTCTTACAACCAACCCTACTATGACGTGTTTATATGTATGTGGATGTGTAACATGTGTGTACGTGTATGTCTTATTATTCATTCGATCGACAGAACTGAAAATGCAATTCCTTTAATTTTATCCCAACGGAAAATGGTGACCCAGCCGGGAATCGCACCCGCGACCTTATAATGTAAGATCTGGCGACCTAACCACTATGCCACCGGGCCGGGCTTTAAAGTATACACATACTTTATATACTGAGTTGATGCATAATCTAAATACCTTGCAGGCAGGAAGAGCGGCACCGTCACCTTTAAATATTAGAGATAAGTTCGCTCATTATTTTGTAAATGACGGCCGTGTTACGTGGCAAGACACAAAAATATAATTCTATGTCAGTTCATCTTTTAACCTATTTACCGAAAATTCTCTTTTTTCCCAACGTATCTTTTCCAAATATCTCCACCAACTCCTACCAGGCGCGGCTCTTTGCAATTTTATTGGAATAATCCTCACACTGCAGATTCCATATCGCAAGACTCTTTTTCACTTCATCGATGAACCATTCCGTGTCGAAGCGATCCATTGCCAACTCGTGGACTCGTGACATCCGAACCGTGCGGTAATCGCAAAGCAACTGAACGCTCTCCTCCTGGGGCTCCATAGCAACAGAATCGCCCGGGCGCTGCGCGATCCTATTGTCTGGCGTTTATCGCGCGGTTTGACGAACCGCATGATTACAATTATTTGAACGCCCATGTAAATAAGATCTGCGCCGGAACCGCGTGCTTATGGAACCGCACGATAATCGCCGTGTCTGAACCGGGCTTAAAAGGAGCAAACCTACACATTTAAACTTCGTGTCAGTGCTTGAAAACGAAAATGGAAGCTCTTCAAGGAAATCAATAAATCGCACTTAACCCTTAATTACTCGCATGGGGTCAAAGCATTTTCGGATTAAAAAATGAAGCACTTGGCCCGGCCCGATTCCCCCCGCGCCCCCGCTAGCTTCATAATACGCGTCTTAGTTTGTATTTTAGTAGCGACCAAGTCACGGAAGTGGGAGGACGCGTCGTTGCGCTCTTGAGCGGTGACCCCGTGCGGGTAATTACGTTACTTTTTTGGAAGAGGTAAGTTTTTTCTTATATGTATTTATTTTGTGTATTATGAATTATATTTGTGTTATTGTATATTCAGTGAATAAATGTTTGTTATAAATGTGTTTTTTTACAGCTTTATACAATAAAATTATTGAAAAATTCTGTTTTACTACAAGTTTGTCTTTTTTTTCAGAGTTAGTCATAGATAGGAGAGAAAAGCAAATTATACAATGGTTGGAAGAGGTTTCTGATGAAGAAGAAGTTGGAGGGACGGATTCTGAGCCAGAGAAACACAAAGTGATCACGATAGCGCTAGTGAGATCGAGCAATCCTCCGCACAATCAGACGGCTTGAAGTCAGAGCAACTCTAGGAAGTAAAAGAACGTCTGATGGAAGTGCATGAGTTGGAAAATCACGTCCCACCATCCACTGAAAAACGGGGACGTTGCAATAGCTGCCCGCGGAAATGCGATCGTAAAGTACCAACAAAATGCAAGAAATGTACAAGATTTGTGTGCAATGATCACTCTGAAATACACTGTCAGTGTAGTATATATAGTGTATATACTACATATATAGTGTAACAAGAGTGATTCGGAGAGTTCATAAAAAATACTTGTATTAACTATGATCTCAGTATACCTACGTACAAATTGTTAATTATTGATAATTATTTTAATTTAACTTGTTTTTGTATAATTAGTAAGAAGTTCATGTTATTACCCATAGATATTAAAGAATAAATAAAGCATTTTTATAATAAAATAGTTTCATTTATTTATATATTTCAATATATATTAAAAACTACTCATACTATTTTGGGTCATCTGTGACCCCATGCGAGCAGTTATGTAAGGTTCTTTGTGCGAGTAATTAAGGGTTAAAGAGGCAGCAACAAACAAAGATGTAGAAGATATCGTTTTCAAGTGATTTTTACACTTACATCTAAAAGTGTTGCATTTTCATTTAATTAATTAGAAGCTCTTTTTCTTTAAAAATAGTTCTTTGTCCCATGTTCAACGTACATATAGTAATTAATTATCTCAATAATAGACCTTTTTTTCGGAAAATATACAATTATCCGTATTTTTGATTACCCGAATGGGGCTCCGATCCCAACTGATTCGGTTGATTGGAGTTTTACTGTACATGCTTTCAGTGTTATAAGATAGGCGTTTATTTACCCCATTTGCATATTGTACTCGTATATTTAATGACAATCGCACTTAAAGAGTAAACTACAGTCGCACGTCGGAGTTGACACGCATATTTTTTTCTCCTAGTGTAATTTGATATGCAGACGATACTAGCACCCACAGTAATAATTTTATCTCAAAGCGCCTTTACGCTCAATAGTCGTATGTCTGATTCATGCGATCGTTTACGGCCTCCTCTATAGTAAAAGAAGGGGTAGCGGGTCGATCTCGGGAGTCATAATGAAGACTTCCTCGCTCGTTTTGCGGCATTTGGCCGTTAATTCGGCAATAAAGGCTACCATCCACCAAGCATTCTAACGTCCGAGATAGTCCATCCAGTATGAGGATACAGCCCATATAAGCTCTATCGCCGCCATCCCGGTGCTTTATTTTATCGCTCGATTTCGGTCGTTTTTAAGTGACGCATATAGACAGGCCGCACACGATACATCCTCCTTCGTGTGCCGTGTATATTCTCGGACGTAGGCGACCATGACTACGTTTCTCACGCCTAGCATTTTTCAATCATTAGATTTATATAACTGTATTTATTAACTCTCATGTACTATTTATACAACGCACTACTGTACCATACCGTGAAGGTTAGCTGTTGGTTAGATATTTTCGCTTGGCAGGAGAGCGGTGTCGACTACAACGGGAGAACCCGTCACCCCAGGTTGGTATAACGATATAGATCGTTCTTTCAGCCGCGGGATGAGCGTAGAAGACTTGGCGACAAGACAATGTACTGTCTAGTTCACCAGTAACCCGTTAGAGACCAACGCTTTACGGCGAGACACCGGGAAAGGTACCAGCGGGCCTCACCTCCTAACTACTAATTTTGGCAGGATATCTCCGTCTGGAATTAACCTTCAGGATACCTCCGTCCTCCCGACTGGTTACAGGCCAGAAATCGCTTACGCAACCTCTATCTGTTGTATTACAGCGGTAATTCAGTTTGAATTTATCGCGGAACTGGGCGTTCTTTGCCCGTATTGTCACACGGGGTCGAGTGGCCCAAGGTCATTTTAAGAGTGGTCATGACAACAGGTGAATATCCACCCCGCTGCTTAGGAAACAGTGTATTTACATAGTCTCCAGACCCCTTCAGCAGAATGCACAACCGATTGGCTTCGCCGACCGGTGCGCAAACCGTCCACTGACGCCGGATGCAATCCCGACGGGAGAAGCCGGTCCACCAGCTCTGAGGCCTGAGACACGGGAGTCTTACGCGGGGTAGCCTTCCATTCGAGGAGGCTTCTGAATAGGAGCTGTATCGTGAGTTGAGCCGATCCGAGAACAAAATGTATCATTGTGGCCCAAGCTGCACGAAACGGTTACAATGTTGCAATTTTCGCTTGGCAATATTGTGTTTAATGTTACGCAAATAGAGTTTTATTATTAATAATATTTATTACTCTTACCAAGACAACTTTGCTGTGGAAAGCCGATACTGTGGATTCCACTGAGACAATCCATGTCCAATCTAGAACTATGGATCCCGCTTTTCAACATCGCGCTTCTAGCAGGTATTGAGAATTCAGCTGCCACTATCTGGATTTTTGTAGATTTATTCTACTAACGGAATCCACATCACTCTGGTTGGATGCAGCTTTTTCGCCATGACATGTTTTTAACACGCTTTTATTAGGTCGACCTGTGTGTAACTATGTAATGGAATCTAAGGTAACTAATTTAACCATCTTCCAAGGCTCGTAGCGTCATGAAAATTGGCAGCTGTATGTAGTTCTGATGACAATACAATAATATGGTACTGTCGAACTGATCTGATGATAGAGTCGGAAGATATGAACTGGAACTTCATGATGGAACATCGTATCATAGCTGTGTTTGGACTTGTTAGAAAAGTCTTGGAATGAACTTTGACCACGATTAGGTTTCAAGGTCTGATGACGAAGCTGGAAGATAGGCACTGGCATTCCATAATAGAATATCGTATCATAGCCGTGTTTAGACTTGTTAGAAAGGTCTTGTCATGAACTTTGACCACGATTTAAGATCATTTATAAAAGCGTGTTTTTAGTGTTTTTTTTAAACTATTAATTATTATATATATATATATATATATATATATATATATATATATATATATATATATATATATATATATATATATATATATATATATATATATATATATATATATATATATATATATATATATATATATATATATATATATATATATATATATATATATATATATATATATATATATATATATATATATATATATATATATATATATATATATATATATATATATATATATATATATATATATACCTACAGGATACAATGTAGTACATTTCCAATTTGCTTTTCCGGACTGCTATCAAAACGTTACGTTTTTCATTCTTAGGAAGTTTTTAAAAAATCAGCTTGACGTTGTACGTGGTATGACCAAAAAATAACGACTATATAAATAATTGATATTTCGCGAGTTTCTCTGGTATTTTTTAATAGTTTCGATCTGGTATTTTTTCGTAGGTGATTTTTTTTACCAAATTTCCGTCAAATTAATTTTGTAGTTATCTTATAGCGGTCATTTGAAAGTGACGCCCTCTGAGCTGCTTATTAGGTTTTCATATGAGATTTTTTTCAAGAACGATCGAAATGATGTGTATTAATATTAATGTCATAAAACGACCAAAAGAATTTATTTTCAATAAGTTTTGTGTTAAAATCAAAATTAAGTGCTGTGAAGTGATAGTTACGTTAAAATAAGCTATTCCTGATGATGTTATGTCAATTTGGAGAATATAAGAAATGTAGAAATGGTTTCAATATGGCCGCAAAGAGACGTCTGATGATTATGAGTGTCTGATGATCTGTGCATTATGTGTTATGACCACTAGGACATACAGTTAACAAAGAGTATTACTTGCCAGTGCCTAGGTAATTTGCGCGAGAAAATTCGAAAAAAAGACCAGAACATTGTAGGCACAACTCATGGATATTACACCACGATAATGCCCCACCACACACAGCTCCAGTAATTCGTCAGTTTTTGTCCAAGAACAACATGATTTTGTCGTCACAACCTCCCTATTCTCCAGATATGACCCGTTATGATTATTTTTGATTCTCCAAATTGAAAATGATGCTAAAAGGTCAACGTGTTCAAGGGTCCATAGAATAGGTAAAAGCAACATCGACACGGCAGCTGGCGGCCATTCTAAAGAGTGCCTTCCAGTTTTTTTTAAAGATTGTAAAAAAACATAGGCACAATTGTACCATAGTATAGGGAGAATTCTTCGAAGGAGATCACAGCAATATGGACGAATAAACCACCATTTCTTAAGAAAAAATATAACTCTCTTTACTTTTTGATCAAGTTAATATGTTTACTTTTGAATTTAGTCGTTAAAGTCATTGTCATCATTCAACCCATAACTAATTCGTCAATGTACTCGATAATCGAATCAGACGCGTGTGCGGCCGCCATTAATCGCGTCATTTAGTTATTTAGTGCTCTAATCCTTCATGTTTATTACACACACCATAAACACAAACCTCTTAAGTAATACTAACATTTTAGGTACTTGTTTTATTAAGTAGTCCTAATTTATATAATTTTATTGTAATCCGGAACCGATTCTATTTCTTATAAATCTTTATACTTATTTTTTTAATATTGTTACTCTGCAATACTGTGTGATTTCATAATTAAAAATTTAATTTAATATTATAACGCCAGTTATGATCTCCTGAAAATCGTCAATCTGTGAAGACTTCGGGTCGGATATGTAATTATTTTCCTACCTTCATTATGCTGGGCTTCATTACAATAATAAAAACGAAGTTCGTAGGAATGCGCCCGGCAGCGGTCGGAACGGCAAAAGGGCGGTGGTATCGCATATGTTTGATATGATTTGCGGTTAAAATTATTAGGCAATATATATATATATATATATATATATATATATATATATATATATATATATATATATATATATATATATATATATATATATATATATATATATATATATATATATATATATATATATATATATATATATATATATATATATATATATATATATATATATATATATATATATATATATATATATATATATATATATATATATATATATATATATATATATATATATATATATATATATATATATATATATATATATATATATATATATATATATATATATATATATACATATATATATATATATATATATATATATATATATATATATATATATATATATATATATATATATATATATATATATATATATATATATATAAATATATAAATATATATATATATATATATATATATATATATATATATATATATATATATATATATATATATATATATATATATATATATATATATATATATATATATATATATATATATATATATATATATATATATATATATATATATATATATATATATATATATATATATATATATATATATATATATATATATATATATATATATATATATATATATATATATATATATATATATATATATATATATATATATACAGAAGTGGAAATAAGTGTGGACACTTTTTAAAATTTCTTGTAATTTGTGGTTTGACTATATATAAAAACAACTTTTTGGTTATACAACCCTTCTAAATATTTTTTTTCGTATTACTTGTGTTATATTTTATTAATAAATATGCCATATGGTTATTAAGATATAGAAGAAAAAATATAGAAGCTATTTAAGGGAACCTAAAGTATTCTAAAGTAATCGTGTTGCAAAGAACGAAACTTGTAGAATAAGGTTTTTAAGCTGTGGCAACATTACAGTGTTATTTGTTCAGTCTAAGTCAATCACAGAGCACGTGGGATTGTCACATGCTCCAATCAGGACACTTTAGGATGCAACAGGATTGGTTTTGCATTTAGATTAGTCAGCCATTGCCTGAATTAAAGTGAGGTTGTTTTTCGCGTGTGTCGAAGTGCAGTCAGAGTGCTTTTTAGTTATCATATTATTGAAAATGGCACGTACGAATCCAACACGTGCTGATTAATCGCCTGGAAAGAGAAGCAGAGCTGTTACGCTTCGCGAAGTAGGATACACATACGAAGATATCGCAAAAAGATTGGGTGAAGGAGCTAACAAGTCTGGAGTAAGAAAGGTTTGCCAACGCTTCAAGAAGAACAGAACAACAAGAACTGCTTTAAAATCCAGCCAAAAGCCGAAGGTGACCGCCGTCAAACATCCAAAGACATTATCAAGGTCCTTAAAACTTCTGGACTTGATATTACTGATACAACAGTGACTATGAAACATCCAGTGAGTGTAATGATGTGGTGTTGTATCACAAGAGATGGTGTTGGATGACTGGAAGTGGTAGAAGGTAAAATTACAGCTAAAAAGTACCAATATATGATTCTGGAGCCAAAATTATTGTCCAGCATCGATGATTTGTTCGAGGGAGACCGTAGTCGATGCATCTTCCAGCAGGATGAAGCCCCATGCCACGCATCCAAAACGAGCATGAAATGGTTACAGGACCACCACATTAATGTTCTGCCTTGGCCAGGATTAAAATTCAATTGAAAATCTCTGGTCAAGGCTTAAAATACTGGTTTCTCGTCGCAGACCCAGTAAAAAAAGAAACTTAATTGAAGCAATTATTCTAGCATGGTTCCATGTCATCACACCTAAAGATTTACCACGTTTGATGGACTCTATGCCACGAAGGATAGAGCAAGTTATTAAACTAAAAGGATTTCCAATAAAATATTAAAATTAAATGTAAATTTTAAATATTTAATATAATCAATACATAATATGTGTTTTGTTAAAAAAACGGGTGTCATTGTTTTATTCGGTATTTTTATTATTTATTCCAAAACAAGATGTCTAAAAATACAAAATATAACAGCATAATATATTGTTACTTGAATTAGCTAAAAAAAATACAGTTAAACCTTAACATTATTTTTTAATGGATGAATGAATATCGCATACAAACAATTTATAAAAAGTGTCCACACTTATTTCCACTACTGTATATATATATATATATATATATATATATATATATATATATATATATATATATATATATATATATATATATATATATATATATATATATATATATATATATATATATATATATTGCCTAATAATTTATGCGGTATATGGATGAATAGTGATCATGATAATTTTTGAGATATATGGATGAATAGTGATCGTTAGTCGACTGCAAAAGGACCTTTAAACTTACATTGCACCGTCGAAAGTCGTGCACATCCGTAAGTATATCTCATTCAATTATCAGCATTTCCCGATCCAAGCTGGGATTTCCTTCGCTGCTTTTTAAGTAGCTTTTACTAATTTTATTTTAAATAAAAATATCATCCTATAAAGGATTTCTTTACAAACCTTATCAAATATAACAATATTATACTGTTTTCTACAATGTTTCTTTACATATTTTTTAATATGATACAATTTTATACTGGTTTACCGTATTTTGATAACAATATACAGCCTTTTTTATAAACTTCTCTGCCAGAAATTAAGATTGAAGATTCTTCTTTCATTTCATTAAGCATATGGAGTTTTTTTATTTTTATTTCGATTTAATGGCTCGTTGATAACAAACTCAGCTTTATTGTATCATATTTTAAATGTTGGTAGCATTCGAAATTTGAATTATTTCGATATGTCACCTTCTTTATGTCACGGCTTTGCCGAAGTGATCAATTTGTTTAATTTTTGATTTTTTCGCTTTAATTCGTCTCAATTGGAGGCATTTTGTGTTGCAAAAGGATTAGCTTGATTTTTGAGATATATGAATGAATAGTGATCGTTAGTCGACTGCAAAAGGACCTTTAAACTTACATTGCACCGTCGAAAGTTGTGAACATCAGTATATCTCATTCAAATATCAGCATTTCCCGATCCAAGCTGGGATTTCCTTCGCTGCTTTTTAAGTAGCTTTTACTAATTTTATTTTAAATAAAAATATCATCCTATAAACGGATTTCTTTACAAACCTTATCAAATATAACTATATATATATATATATATATATATATATACATATATGTATATATACATATATATATATATATATATATATATATATATATATATATATATATATATATATATATATATATATATATATATATATATATATATATATATATATATATATATATATATATATATATATATATATATATATATATATATATATATATATATATATATATATATATATATATATATATATATATATATATATATATATATATATATATATATATATATATATATATATATAAAATTTAATTTGTTTTTAGCATATAGCGGTATTTTCTGGGTTGTACATTATATTTCTTTTTTGCTATTGCGTTTGAATATATATGTAACGAATAAATAAATAAATAAATTCAATTGAATTTACAATAACGTATAACGGCCATTGTATTATTGTATATCAGCCATTTTTGTAGGTGTATTTCCTTTATATTGGAATCAAAATAATTCATAAGCGTAATAACATGTAACACTTTAGTAGGTTATATTTATAATAAATAATAAGCAGACTTTTCACAAACTGATGCTAACTACTTGAAAATAATAAATAATTCCTATATTGTTCGCACCCTAGATTTCCATTTATCACTAGGGCTTATTGGCAGCGTAGATTTTGTGATAAATGATTAAGCTGAAATTCCAAACTGTCGACACGACATGTTTAATTAAAATAGCGTAAATTAATTAATAATTATAATTAATTATGACGAAGTGCCACCGGATAGTGATTAATAGGGACGATAAATGACCGGAGCATTAATGAGTTTTATTAAAATTTTAATAATGAAAATGCGTATGAGGTATTGTTATTAGAGTATTACGAAGCGAAATGAGACACATAACCTGAAAATGGTTCATTATAATGAATTTAATATACATATAATAAAAGATGTTTTTCAGCAGTTAATACGTAGGTTAATTAGTCACACGGGCAGAAAAGTATATATTTTTTTAGTGTTTTCGACCATTCTGCGAT
This sequence comes from Micropterix aruncella, assembly GCA_944548615.1. Lineage (NCBI taxonomy): Eukaryota > Metazoa > Arthropoda > Insecta > Lepidoptera > Micropterigidae > Micropterix > Micropterix aruncella. The sequence goes on from OX155958.1 coordinate 22,946,667, forward strand.
TCTATTTAAGTCATGTTTATTAGAGATGTAGAAGAAGTTTTTTTTAAAAAATGTATTTTACAACAGAGGAATGGAAAAGGGTGCAGATGATAGGGAAAGGATACAAAGCCGTGGGCATTGGGATCGAAGTATTTACTTGGGCGGCGAAACGATGGCTTGAGGTGCTTTGCGAGAGGCGGTGCGATCACGATGACGTTGCATCGGCGATGCCGTGCTATGAGGCAGTGAACAAGTGGTCTCTATATAAGTGGAAGAGTGCCATCGAAGATTATGAGGATGTCTAGATGGGCAATGTAAATGGCGGTTGCTGGGTGAGTTTCCCTTGATTTTTCGCTATTTAGTCGGATCTTGCTTTCTATCTGATTTTCATGGCACGTTATTCGAAAGGTATTAAAGAGGGGCGTGCAGAATAGTATAAACACTGATAGAAAAAACAGATATGTGGAAATAGTCCGTGAGCCGGCCATGCGGACACCCTACGTCATAAGATAAAAGACAAATCTATTATGCATGGAAAGCCGGATAAAAGATATCCTTGAAAACCTATAAATCATTACATTTCTCTTGTCCGGTTAAATAAAAGTTGCTACTTTCGGTGCACTTTTTGAAGTCCAACATTGTTTGAGGAGCGTATTTTAATTTTCGTTTCAATTTCAAAGAAATTGTTACGCGCTGCGTAAAATCACATTATTTTCGAAATTTAAACAAAAATTTAAATACGCTCTTTATACAATAGGTTAGACCTCAAAAAGTGCACCGGAAGTAGCAACCTTTCATTTAACAGGGCAAGAGAAATGTAATGAATTTTAGTTTTTCAAGGATATCTTTTAACCTTTAAAAAAAGTTTAAATACGAATTTACCGCATGAATTTTGTAACACCCGAAGTCTCGGCGATATAGCAACCGCCGTTACTCTGAAGTGCCGTCAAACCATTGCTCTGCGGGCAGGCAGCAAACCGCTGCTATTGCGCAGATTATAATGGTGGTGATGGGGCGGCGGTTTCGAAGCGCGCGAATTTTAAAAATTCGCCGTTCACACAATACTCACTGTATCCTGTGCTAAGTCCCTACTTTGATAATATCAAACAACCGCGATAGTCTTCGATATTTTATCATGTGCATTTCCATACACAATCGATTTGTCTTTGTATCTTATGACGTAGAATGTCCGTATGGCCGGCTCCCGGACTAAAGGTATACATTTAAATTAGAAAGGTAGACTTTCAAAAACAATGGAAAGTGATAATAATTATAAATAATAAACTTTTTATTTGCACTTAATTAGTATACAAAAAGGCGAGCTTATTGCCACATGGCAGTGTCTTAAAACTAACCTAACCACAGTGTTACATGCGCGCATTGTGAAAATAAAGATTATTACATAACATACAGACAAGTGAAAGAATTTAAAACTAATAATGACCGAGGAGAGGAAATTGGGAGAGGAAGAGGAGAGAAAGGGAAGAACTGGTTACTTCTTAGAAAGGTAGTAATGCTTAAGGTGAGTCTCAAACGATAGTAAAGAAGGCGAGTTTCGTATATTTGCTGGGAGATCATTCCAGAGTCTTGCACCATGGACACAGAAAGAATAGGAATAGAAATCACTATTATGACTGATTTTTTAATAAACTGTCAGAGGCTGACCGAAGTACAAGACCGTGGGAACTTAGTGGTTCAAAAAGCTCGTGGAGATAGGATGGTGTTAATTAGGAGAGTACACGATATAGAAGAGCAAGTACTTTAACTGTGACCTATAGTCGGACACGTGATCATACTATCATTTATTTGAGCCAAGATTAGCACTTATTTTGACACCGGCGGCGTTGCGTAAAGACGAAAAGAAAGAGGCAGAATCAAGGGGAAAGTACGTATGTAATAAATGTCAATTGACATATTTATGTCAATTCAGGATATTTGAATATTTTTTCATTTTACTTTAATATTTCAATTTTAATCTTTATTGTGTTTCTTGCTCCTACCGTAATTTGCGCTCTTTGGGAGAGTTGCACGATTATATAAATTCAATTACAGCCTAGACAGTTATGAACCTCATTGACTGTTTCAGTACATTAAATATGTACATGTATCTTCATTAGCGTCAGCTTAACGACTGCAATTTCATAGATGCACCGCTATTAATCGTTTATATCTCGAAAATTAATGCTTCGATTCGAAACTGTCGTGGGCGACGATTTGCAAAGTTCGTTTAGTGAAGCGTTTATTCTGCACGAGAATCTCATTTACGAATGCTCATCGATTCGCTTATTTGAATTTGGTAGAAAGCTAGCAATGTGTGGTAAAACAAGACAGTTTACGTATTATTATCATCTACAACGACTATAGATTACAGATATGTATATGAAGCTATTCAGTCATTTTGAGGTAAAATATTTTTTTTATATATACCTGATTGCCTATCAATTAATTTAAGAGATCATCCTGAATATAATATACCCACACTAAGTATAAACGAGTACGCATCTACAAAAGTAGACCAATTCTGCCGAAGGGCATCCTTAAACCTAAAAATTATATATTAATACCTGCTTATATAATATCATTTTAGTAAACGAATTATTCCCACGTACATACTACATACATACATAAACGCTCACACATACTTACTTATATAAGGTCTTTATACTCATGTATATCACAGTGAATTAGGCTCTGTAAGAAGGTCAAGCTCCGAATACGAATTCTTCATTGCACTGTGTGGCCTGTGGTGTTCTATGGTAGTGAAGCTTGGACCCTGAAAGCTGACATCCAGAAGCGTCTCGAAGCATTTGACATGTGGTGCTACCGTAGAATGCTCCGCATTAGCTGTATTCAAAGATTTTGCAATGTTAGAGTACTCCAACTTGTCGGTAGAGATCGCGAACCCATAATCAAGCAAAGAAAAGTATCGTATCTGGGCCACGTGCTGAGACATGAGCGATACCAACTGCTTCAGCTCATTATTATGGGGAAAGTTTGCGGTAAACGACGGGCTGGAAGAATAACAAAGTCTTGGCTCAGCAATATCCGTGAGTGGACAAATATCTCAAGCGTAGAAAAAGTATTTCGCTTGGCTCTAGACATCGAAAATTTCACAGAACTGACAGCTAACCTCCGGTAGGAGAGGCACTTTAAGAAGAAAAAGAAGTTGATAGAAACAGTATACAGAATTGCTTGCGTTACCTAAAAGTTCGTAAAGCTGGCTCGGATGCAAACTAATAACGTCTCCAGTTGTCTTTCGACACCTGCCGCATCCGCGAGCGTGCGGCTGCGCCAACTCTACAGACGGGTCAATTGACGTTTCTTGGCGAAAGGGGACATTTGAAAACTTTTACGATTTCTCACTGCACAGGAAACATATGGAACAATAAAGTCCAATTAGATTACATTACCAACTAATAAAGTGGGGACAATGGGTTCAATTGCACAAGAGTCACACGCAAGATATATATAATAAAGAGAATAGAAGATACGAAGAGACGGTCTTTCTTGTGTAGACTTTAGGTTGAGTTATTTCTTATTTATGCTTTGTGTTTTTATCAACAATTTACTCTTTGATTGTAGAAATAAAATATATTTTACTTGTATATTTTTGACCAATTTTATTGGTGAATGAATAAATATCTTTATTTTATATATATATATAGTATAAATCCAATTGGTAGACTTTTAAAGCCAAACCTTATTTTTATTTACGTGTAATTTATAATGGTAATGAAAATGAAAGAAAATAAATACAATAATAATAAAAAACAAAACTACTACAACAGGTCCGGAAATTTGTAGGATAAGAGGTAGGGAAACGGGAGTTGAAAAAGAAGAAAGTGGTTGATTGTTTTGGGAATCAAAAAGTGCTTCTCCAATGCAATCTTTTTTATTGCACCCCGAATGTATAATAAGTTAGATAAACAAATTATTAATTTTAGATGTGTGACGTGTCTCGGGATGCATGGGATTGGGATAAATCAACTTGTCGTTATTTAACTAAATGGAAAGTTATTATTTTTCAAATGTAGCCTTAGTTAAGACATGGAAAATGAAATTAAAAAAAAAAATAATTTAAAAAATTATACTTTTGAATGAAGAGTTTGAAGTTTAATTTTGAAAATAAAAAGGGAGCTGATTCCACATTTGGACTGCATTAACTTAAAGAGTAGTTGTAAAAAAATGAAATATGAAGAGTAATTAAAAGTTTTTTGTATCCTGAGCCAACCGAAGGAGCAGACCATGGCTATCAAGGATTATTTTTTTTCCTTTAGACAATAAAGGAAAGTAGGGCTATTTGTTATGCTTTACTTTATGCTCCAGTTTGACGTCGCTTCGCTAGCTTTTATTTAATTTTATGACGTTACTGTAAATTAAAGTTAAGTGAATGAAATAGGTTTCCAGCTGTAACTTTGCCTTTGTTTTCTGCTAGGTATCGTAAATGAAATGATTATTACTTGTCACTATAAAGAGCTGTTATTATTATTATATAACAGAAATAATTAATGTGGTTGAATTATGAATAAGATAAAAAACGAATTTACCGCGTGAATTTTATAGTACTCGACGTTTCGGCGACGTTGCAGCCGCTGTCGTCCAGGGTAGAATGTCTATCCTGGACAACGGCGGCTACAACCTCGCTGACACGTCGGGTGCTACAAAATTCATGCGGTAAATTCGTTTTTTATCTTATTTATAATGTCAAATAACCGCGATAGTCTCCGATTTTATATAGTGGTTGAAGCCTAGGAATATGGTTAATCAGTTGTTAGTTTTTTACACGACTGCCTAACAAAAAAGGAGTGTAATATGTTCAGCATTCATCTATGCATGTTTTCCGTTTCTTAATTCCATTATAACTTCTAAACGCTTGAACCGATTTAAAAGTGTATTGTTGGAATTGTTATGTCATCCCGAGTGGCATAGGGTTCCAAATATAAAGTAAGTAGTTGTCGAAATGTCCCAATGTCCAAATGTTAATAAATTAACATAAATATATCGTATTTAGTATCAAATTAAAGGTCCGATTGAGTAGGTTCCAGAAATATACATATATTTATATGGATAAATAGGTAAACTACAAATATTTTTTAAATAAATTAATACATTAGTACACTTTCTGTAACCTCAGTCATGTTTTTTATTGATTTTAATATATTTACTTGTTTTATATTTACGCCCAGTCTTTATGGCTGCCTTCTGAATTCACACGTGCAGAGAATAGTGGGTGGGTACATACAAAAAGGAAAAACAGAAGAACATTGGAATGTTGGGCCTCTTAGATCCCAGAGACAGGAGTGTGCGTTCGCCTTGTTCGGTTGTATAATTCATTAATGCAAGAAATTTGACAAGTTTGTACTATTTTATACTAAAATTATTTCGACTATTAGATTTTTTAAATTTATTTAGTGATTTGCGCAATATTTATATTTCCTGACATTACATATTTTTATTTTATTATTTTATTAGGTTTTGATGAGATTTATCGGTTTTTTAAATTGTCATTTTTATTGAAATTACAACGAAACATAATCCGTAAAAAAACATTAAATCAATTTACAGACAACAAAGAGCATCCTTCGGCTACGTAAAGAGCAAATTTGGTTGCACATCAGATCACCGTTGACTACGTAACGACCAATTTTGGAGCGTACAGTGATATTATTTTCTAATTATAACGCATCCTAAAATCCATACCAAATATCACATTATTACCATAGATACATAGAAGGCCCCTAGAATAATTCCGCGCGTCATTTCGCGGATATTTCTGGTACAATTCCATTGTCAAACATCAACATTTTTTTTTTCGACAATCACAAAAAAAATTATGAGCTAATATTTTTTTATGTAAAAATATTAGCTCATAAAACCTAAATATTTCGTTCTGCTATTTACATACAAATATATCTTAATATTTTTGTATGTAAATAAGTAAAATGAAGTATTGTATTTTATATAGATTCTAATAAAGATCACGATAGTATTTACAATTTCTAAATAGGGCTCTGTATTTTTCCGTAAGATAAGTACAAGTTAGAAATGCCGAGTTTTTTGTCACTTTTTCGATTTTCTCATATTTATTCATAATTATCTAATTGTTTTACAAAATGAGATTTTAATATTCTATATACGAAATTTTATTGCGATCATTGAACAGTTATTCTTTTTATGATTGCTATAGTAGTTCCATAGTTATAGTACTTTTTGTCGAGCGTGGCGATATTGCAAGAAATTCCAATAAATTGCCGCAATCTGCCATGAAATTATGCCGCTACTCGAAGGGTTAACTGAGTCTGTCAGGCGCCACCTCAAAATTGACCCTTATTTAAAAATCCACCAAAAATAGACCCAATATTTCCCAATTGGTGGAATAAGCCCTTGTTTTTTTTCTAAACAATAGCGCTACGTTGCGGCTGCAGGTAGGATTCCTAGATATATAAATTGTTTGGGATGTATATTTGGGAACAACTTCCAACCTATTACAATACAATACAATACAGTCAACTACTCCAGTAGATAGGCATTCCTACACTCGGATACGTCACAAAATTAAATGCTTAAAATTTAATTATTAAAAACATAACTATCATGATAGTTGTCATGGCTGTAATATTATATTCAATATTACCTACTTACAAATAATCAAAATATACTAATGTCATTTAAAGTAAGAGAGAATAATATATTAAAATAGAAATGCAAATTCTATGTAGAATAATCAACGTAAAATAATTTTATTGTCAATCCAGCAATTATGCCTTCGTATTTTTTAAACATAAATAGATGTATACTAAATTATATGAGAATTAGAATGTCAGCTATCATAATTAACCGTAATGTTAAAATTTTACAAATTTTGCTAATTATCAACATGGAAATAATCTCGGAATTTTCAAACCCCCTTATACCATATATTGGTTTTTTTACCAAATTATTTATAATTATCTTTTTAAAATGGTCCTCTCCAAGGCTTTTCATTTGCTCTGGAATCTTATTATAGAAGGACAAATTTTGGTGAATAAAACCGTATCGCACTTTGCTAAGTCGCTGTCGGTTTATGTGGAGATTGGATTTATTCCTCGTATCGTGATGATAAAAATCACTATTCATCGGAACTTCTAGTTCTATTTACTCATCAGCAACGTATACCTACCTATTGTAAATAAATGAAATATCGAAATGCTTTGATTTTGTTCCTTTCTTTTATAAGTGACTTATTTGTAATTACAGTCATATTAATTTTATCTAGTACAGAAGTTTTTAGAATCCGTAATGTTTTCTCGAAATAAAATTAACGATGTACTAACTATGAGAGCAAGTTTGATACGATTTTTCTTTCAAGATAATATCTACAAAATTATAGTTAAATAGAAGAGATTCTTACTCCAATTATAGCCTCAATAAATTAAAGCTGCTCACTTGAACATAAATTTCGTTTTACACGACTGCCCATCAAAAAAGGGGTATAATGTGTTCAGGGTTCATCTATGTCTGTTTCCCGTGTCTTTATTCCACCATAACTTCTAAACGCTTGAACCGATTTAGAAGTGTATGGTATCGTTAACATCGTTATGCCATTCTAGGTGTCATAGGGTACCTTAACTGTCAACATATCAAGTAGGTAGGTTTAGTGTCAAGTGAAAGGTCTGATTGGGTACAGTACAGAAAATATACATGTATACAATATATGTATATGGATAAATACATATAAAAATCCGCAACAAAAATAATTATAATTACAATAGTTCAATTTCTGTAACGGCAGTCGTGTTTTTTATTCTTTTTAATTTATTTACTTCTTCACTATGAAACAGATTTTGAAATGTGCAATATATTCAATTACTTTTCGCTCTGCGCCTTCATCATAAGGATGTAATTTAGCCTGAAATAGATTACCTCTGCTACCGTTCCCACGGAGCTTGTAGGAATGATCACAGGGAATTTTATATTGGTACGAATTCAATCGTACATTCGCTCGCTCTCCTAAGCGCAGCTCTCACTGCTTCTTATTTTATTGTATTCATTATTCTAGAGTACATTGGAAGCGTTTCACTGATTTCCGCTCCGGTATTTTATTCCTGCCATACAGGATTGAATGTATGTATGTATTGGATTAAGCATGCAGGTCGTTTATTATACCATGCGCTGGTTGAAGGCCATAGAAAACTTTCGTGTTTGTATGTGTTTGTATATATGTGTATGTGTCTATGTGTGCATGTATGTATGTGTGTATGTGTATACATACATACATTCGATATCGAGCCAAATCTAAGAAACGAGCGTAAAAGTTATTTAACCGCCCTGCCTATGCGAACGTACGTGAAACTTTCGCTATACATATTATCGCCTGAACGCAACAAACCGTATCACGTACGTTCAAATAAATAAAATCCCCCAAAACCCACAAAGCTTACGCGATACGTCAAAATATTCCTACGCTTCTAAATACTAAAGTCATAAAGGTGTCTATTGTGTAAACAAGTTTCCTAGTATATAGTAAACAAGTATTATTATTAAAAAAATTTATGAAAAAACCCAACGATTTTTTATCTACTTTTTGAATAATAACCAAAAGGTAGAGCGGTTAAAAATAGAAAACCCTTTGAGTATTTTCTTTCGCTGTGAGGGCTTTAGTTATTTTAATTTCATTCTTGAGCTGCAGAAAGCCAAGTATGAGGTAATGAGGTGATCACCAGAAAACATTCGCCCTAAAAGGGCAGCCTCCGTGTTATCGTCACTCGAAGCGGGAGTTCCAAACGTTTATGTTTGTGTTGACAGAATGTAAATTATCGCACGGCATTTAGTTGGCTGATCGACGTTAATCGATAAATAGAGCGAGACATCCTTCCGCGTCTGCATCAAACTTGTTCGGCAGATTTTTGAATAGTTACGTTTAAAAACACTGCAACAAAATCTGCTTACAAACTCACCTCGCACGTACGATAAAATAAGAAGCCAAGCGCTCACTCTAGCTAGACCTATCGTGATCGCGGCGATTCGCCAGACGACATCTCCCGTGCTGTCGTCTATCCTAACCTTACTTTTGACAGTTCAAGGACTATCGAAAACTCGGCTCTTCGACTTAGGTACAGTAGGCGCTTAGCTTCTAATTTCATCGTACGCACGAGGTGAGTTTGTAAGAAGATTTTATTACAGTGTTTTTATACGATTTGTAAGAAAATATTATGTAGTAGTTCTTCAAAAATCTCCCCCAACAAGCAGACGCGGAGTAATGTCTCGCTCTATTTATCGATTAACGTGGATTAGCCACCTAAACGCAGTTCGATAATTTACATTTTCTCAACGTACGATAAAAGTGTTGCGCTTCCCGCCATAAGTGACGGCAATCGTATATCGTATCGTCGCTTCAGAATCACAGCCCAGATTTGTATTATTTTCATTTTCTTGGATATTGCACCACGATAATGGAACCGCTACATTCTGTTTTTTAAGTGGTCGCATTTTTACAAAATTATACTTAGGAATTTGACATTTACAAAATGTGTAAATTATATACACAAAAAATGTAACATACATAACATAATTATATGTAACATAAGCATATAACTATTATAAATATATAATGTAGGAATATAAAATGTAAAATAGGAGACGTTAACGCTCAAATAATATTTTACTCGAAATTGTTTATTGGACCTCTCATTGGGTCTTTTTTTAACGACAAGCTTTCACAAAAGACCACTCGAGTGCCAAGTTAGTTTCTGCGCTAAAACTTCGTACCAAATTGGACATACACCTCTAGACTCTCCAGAATAGGACAGATACAAATGAGATGTTCTGCAGTTTGAGGACTGGGCCACAAGAGCACCAAGGGCTCGCGATCAATCTTACACTGAGAAAAATATAACAATGTAATACACAAAAATACGCACGTTTCAACAAGGATTACGTATATTACTCAGCTGTGGTCCATGCGTGTGAATTACATGACGCTAAACGTTGTCAGCGTGACAGTAGTTACCGTGCCATAATGTTAAAACATGTTATTTCATTACGTCGCCACCTTGCGATCTCGTTTTTAACATGATAGCACGTAGTAGTATACGTACGGACAGAGTCGGTAACATGAATCATGTTGAAATTACAGTATACTGTTATTTCTGTATTTGAAAAAAAAAAAATTTATTTTTATTTTTATTTTTATTTCTGGAAACATACAGCGCATAAAATATACATTACGTGTGCATAAACATATTGTAGAAAAAAAAGAAAAACATTTCGCCGATAATCGTTTCCTACGAAAGTAACATATTGAACAGATTTCAGTATATTTACTTAAAAATGAATTTTAAACTAAGTTCATATTAAATATAAAATTAATATAGAAAACTGATGGGAGAGGTAGTAAATTAGAAGTGATTAGGAAGAAGGAGTTAGACTATGGTATATGTATATGTACCTATATAGATATAAATATAGATATAGATAGGTCGTATAGTGGATATACTCGTATAGATACAGATATTTATTGATGTGTATAGATATTTATTGATATATTATAAATATGTATAGATATTTATAAATATTTGTAGTAGCTACTGATATGTTGCATGAAAAATATATAACTAAGTACGATCGGTATTAACAAGCTCGTTAGGTGCAATTGATTTGAATAATTCTCGAAAGTCGGTTGGTTGAGGTTGAAAACGTCGATGGTGGAGAAACAAGAGTCGTAGGTACGTGCACATCAGCCTATAAGCGATGGAATTTTTCCCGTAGTTGGTATTGGCGCGAGAGACGTCAAACGTGCGTGAATTGCGAATTAATCGCAAGTTGATACATATAATCGAGTTTCAATGAAATAAACTCCTTGTAATTCAACAAAATTACGATTGAGACATCGTTATTCTGTATATTATATATTTTTTACTGTAATGACAAAATGGTAATGTAAGAATCAATCCAATATTTTTCTTGCAGGAAATGTCTCTCTATTCGCTCCGAAATCGAAGGAAAGAAACGGTGAGTCAATCGCGTAGTCTACCCGCAGTCATAACGTTCTCGCTAAACAAGCAATATTTCATTTCTGATAGCTCTGCAGCTTTCACTGTACTTAGTTTGATGGGGGTTACAAGAGATATCAAAGGAGTGGAAAGAGTGCACTGATTTTATTCTCGTTAAAATTCCGTGTGCGTCCCGCACTAGTCTTTGGCGTCGCGACGCCTATTTCTAGACGTAGAGCGCGACGCGACGCCATACCGCCCGCCTCCGATGACGACATTATTGAAAAGTTATCCGTCGGGCCGCGTCTAGAGCATCTAAAACCCGCCTTCAATTTGGTATTGGTGCTTGGAAAGTTTATGCTTATTCGCATCACTCCCTCTCCCCTTCCATCCCGTATCTCTACCATAGCATTACAACCACGGTGGCAATCATTTAATAATGTTGGTAAATTCAGAATAATACTAGTAGTAAGAATCCATCCATATATTATGTAACGCGTTTAAGACATTCTTGCCCACCCCTTTTTTTTTTTTATTATTGAATTTATTCAAAGAAAAAGATACACTTTTTTAAATATTACAATCTCGCCAAACTGGTATACAGTTTGTTGGCGAGACAAACTCTTACACTACACTAGTCTTACATTTAATAATATAAAAAACAATGCACAGCAGTATTACTACTGGTCTTACTACAGGCCTAAATTAGGCCAGTATTGCTACAAGCTTAAATGATAGAAACGTACCTATAACAAATTTAATTATGACCACTAATGTCACATATAAACGTCCTCTTCCTCTATGTATCATAGAACAACGTTCCACTACCCCGATGATGGTACGATGATGAGTAACATCATCGCGTTCTTAGAGTTACATAACTTCAGTTTAGTTCGTTTATTTTAGTATTTTTTGTTTTACACGTCATTTTATATAGAAAGCAACAATAAAAACAATAAATCATAAAAGACAATACAATATTGCCAACCCGCCTCAAAGTCAATGTGGAGTACATTATCTCACTTTTCCACGTCTTAAGGCTGCTTGCTGATTATCAGATACTTCGCCTTTTATTGAGTTTGGCCGTAGAAAACCCAACCTGTTTCTTAACCGTCGTCTCAATAAGCTTCCTGCTGGAGAAACATCAGTCTTACATGGACGGTCTGCGCACCGTGCGGCGTAAGCCAATCGATTGTGCACTCTGACTAACAGTCGGGGGAGTCTAGAAGCAGTACTGTTTCCTATAGAGCGGGGGTGGTTGCGGACCTTACGGCGACTTCTCTTGAAACCACCATCGGCTACCCGATCCTGGGTGAACAGCCGGGCAAAGGATGCCGTGGTCCGCGATAGTTTCGGTTTACACCGTTTCACCGCTTCGTAAGGGAGAGGACCGCGCAAGCGACCTCGAACTCGTAACCAATTTGGACTCGAACTCCAGACCGGAGTCATCTGGTCGCAATTGGAAGTAAGGGCGTGAGTGTAAGCCCGCTGGGTACATACCTGGTTATCTCGCGGATAAATCGTTGGCCTCTTACGGGCATGTGGCGGAGTTTGACAGTGGACTGTTTTGTCCAAGTCTTCTGCGCTCACTTCACGGGAGATAGAACGAACAATCGTTAAAACTTCCTAAGGTGACGAGTTCGCCGTTTTAGTTGACAACTCTATTTGTTTCTAAAGTCTAGTAGAAATATTTGAAAAATTATTTGAATGTGTGTGTATGTGTGTGTGTGTGTATGCGTGCGTGCGTGCGTGCGTGCGTGCGTGAGTGCATGCTCGTGTGTGTGTTTATGTGTGACCTTTACGGATCAGCAAGACAGTCTTAATACCGGTGTCGAGTAATATAGTAATTTAAATAGTTTTCTAATTTTGATTAAACGTTGATAGTTTTTACTGTAATATTATACTCTAAAGTTCATATTTTATAAGTCAGTTAATACAGGCTAATACTATTATTATTATAATAATTATAAAATACCTAACGCGGTGACATCCTTTTAGCACAGCTGATATTACCAGCTCCTCTTAGATCATTTTTTTATCGTAATTTTCGATACGCTGTTTCAGGCGCTGCGTGTTTAAAATAGTTTTAAAATGTTCCATATTCCCTCGTCTCCCTAGTTCTTTCCGCAGCTCTACCTTTTACCCCACCGTCCTCCTTCTATATCCATCCTAAGGTGAGTAAGCACCTTTCCCGTATTTATGAGCAGGAGCGCCCAAAGACGGGCTTTAAGCCAAGAGCTGGAAGTTTTTTTATTGTTTTTTGATTGCGAACTCCGCTTTAAAGTGCTCCACTCAACTCTCAACTATCTGCGAGTACGTACTTGTTATTCTAACTAGAGCTTCAAGAATGGGCAATATTGTTTATTTGAAGCACTATAAGATGGAATAAATTTAGGCGATTTACCATACGGGAAGGTTGCCGAGATTAATAATTAATGTTATTATCTGTGCCAATCCCACGAGGAGTCAAGCAAGGATGATTTCTAACCCCATCATTATTTATCATATATGCTTAAGGTATTGTTTGTCATATATTTATCATGTCTTAAGTATATTTGCCATTATAACATTTGCCCAGAGACATATATTCTACATAGCCCCAAAATTATATAATTCCCTTAGTGAAGACATGAAAAATTATCCTAACATAAAAATATGGCTACTTAACAAGGGATATGTAAAATCTGATCAACTTCTTTGCAACGCACGACAATTTATTTAGTATCACTTATCTATTTTTCATAATTAAATTTTATTAAATTACAACTATAAATATATATATTTCTTACATAGCTATATTTTTTATAAAATTGGTATATTTATGTATATATACAGGTGGTGGGTCAAAATAATTTATTTTTAAAAAAACACTTCATTTCCTAAAATTGCATAAAAATATGCACATCTAGAGACGGGCCAAATTATCGCCTAGTTAGATGTGCTATTGGCAATAAAGGTCATGTAAGATGTGTTAAACCTCCCTATATTAATTATTAAATAATTTATATAATTATTATATGATTACATGACCTATGAATGAACTGTATACCTAATCCTATGTACCTAAATAAATAAATAAATAAATAAATATATGCACAAGACGTATATGCTTAAGACACTATAATAATATTTTAAGGAAAATTTAAGGCCGTAAGAAATATGGGTGTACTTTCTTTCTTATATTACTTCGATAAGTGTGCGCACAATTCACAATTTGCAACTAACATAGTCGAGTCTACTTTGACACGGGCTTGGCCCTAATTAGGCAGACTTTTGTATATCACCTTTTCAAAGATTTCATTTCCAAAATAAAGGGCAATGGAAAAAATGTATGGGCGCTGGGCCCACCTCTTTAATAACAATAACGTATTTACCATTAGAAAGATCTATTTATCAAGAATATTTATGACTACTACAACTTACATATGGGCAATTTATATTGTTAGAAATGTGGTGGTGTGAAAATTGTGTGTGTAAATGTGTTGCTATTTTTAAAATATCATGAGGATTCTTTCAGTTTCCGTTCTTAACTTTTGATTTTAGACTTAGACATTAGACTTGACATTAGACTTGACATTAGACTTGACATTAGACTTACATTAGACTTTTTTTAAGAACGACCTATGTCAATCCTAAAATATCGGAGTTTTGTTCCTAAAATATTCATTAATCTCGTAGCTAGGTTAATTAAGAATCAAGGAGATATTGGTGTTGTCCAAACATTAAAAATACATATTTTTCGATTCATTAGTAACTCAGTTTGTCACAAAATATATGACTTCTCTCCTTTCAATAATAAACGATTCAATTTCAGTGAATGCTTCAAATTCGTACCAATGGAAATTCTCCGCCGCGCCCGGTTGGTCCGGACAAGAAGAAATTGGCACTTCACTATTCGCTCATAACGAGCCTTTGTACAATCAACCACGCATTTTTTGCGTAGTATTTCCTTCTTAGTTTAAAATCGTCCAATATTATTATTTTAAATCAACTGCGGCTTTCGCGCAAATTTCAATTTTATAGTTTTCTGCAGTATCGATTCGATTGCGTTATTGTGCAATGCGGATTGGCGTTGTTTACTTACTTCCATTATTGAATCGTTGTTGTTATTTGTAACATTTACGATGAAACTTATAATAGTAATTTTAGAAAATATTTAACTGTCACATCTGAAGAATAGAGTCCCAAAAAATCCCAAAAAAGGAGTGTTACGTGTTCAGAATTCATTTATTCCGTTTCTTTATTCCACCATAACTTCTAAACGCTTGAACCGATTTAAAAGTGTGTTGTATTATTAGAATTGCTTTGTCCTTCCGAGTATCATAGCAGTGGTACGTGAAGCGACCCCTTGCTCTCATATAAAGAGAAAACAGCTTCTTTAATATATATCGCCGTGTCACGCGGTGCGTGTTGACATTCATCATTTAAGTTTAGTTTTTTTTTTGTTCTTCTTCTTCGCAGCCGTCAGGAATAGATCCGGTAGGCCAGTTTGTTAGGCGACATATACGTTTAAGTTTTGGATATATCTAATAATTATACTTACTTTACAACTTTAGGGGAAATATTTTTAATAATAATAATAATAATAATAATAATGCTTTTTTTAAGAGAAAGTAGTACAAAAATTATGTCTTAAAAACTACCCAACTAGGTTAATGCCCGTACTAGGGTAGATTCTTTTCTTTTAAATTAAGATGCGCACGTAATTTTATACTGCAATCATAGAACTATGGTGATATTTACATGTTTATAAAATATTAAACATTATACATATATTATTCTCATTTATATATAAATATATACATTTACCTACTTGTATTATTTACATACTATTATTATTTACATACATTTGCATTTACATACAATATTAGAACCACACATGTCAACAAACAACCTTTCTTCTAAACCACTAAATTTCGAATGTAGAAACGGTGTCTATACATCCATTGATGTAATTAGGGTCCAAAGCATTCCGTTATACTGGAAGTATTCCGTCTAATATTTTGTTTTCATAAAGCCGTTTTTTGCTTTCCTTTTAATGTTTACATTAGTCCGTCCATTAAACAAACCATTAGTCCACGTGAGTATTTTTACTCGCTTGAACTAATGGTTTTTTATCGCTGATTCTTACTCTGTTAAAATAATTATTTTTTCTTCTTTTCAGGTAAGTTTGGCAAAATATTGGATTACATAAAACCTTCACAGCAGTAAGTATTTATTATAGTATGAATTCTATTAGTAGATATCATTCTTTGATATTGACTAATCGACAATATCACTATTTAGATAACCCTCATAGACGATACATCCGACAAGTTGGCCCTCTTCAATACTCCTTATTGGCTAGCTGCATATCGGGAACCTTTTGTTTAAACAAGCCGTGCGGTATCCTTAAGGAAAACGGCCTCATTGCTAAGTGCTCAAAAATCTAGCCGCTGCCATCATTTCTTGCCTCAGCCGTTATATAGTGGAGTTGAAATAAGACGCATATAAAATATATATACTGCTAATTAAATATATTCGTCTACACTGAGAACAATATAAATATGTAATACACGGAAATGAGCATATTTCAACAAGTATTACCTACGTATATTACGCGGACTGTCCTACCTACCTACCTACACTCCTACCGCTCCCTCCTATCTAACCGAAAAATTCAATCACTTTTTACTTATTCCTTCACCGTTCATGCAGCTAGACTATGGAACCAGCTCCCGCCAGACATCAGAAACGCACCAACGGTTTCTACCTTTCAAGTGTCTCTGAAAAAGCATTTCATGTCCCTAAATTCCTAGTTATCCTAGGTCTCATCCCATCCTCTCCTATCCTTCGCTCCTTGCGAATTATTCCAAATCCTAATTTTATTTAAAAAATGGCATTTTTGTTACTTGATTAATTTTTGTTATGTAATAAGTTTTTCTTCTTCTTTTGTTAATTTTTAATTTATCTTTTGGCACCTAAATTTTTACACTTCCACGAAGGTTGGCTGTAAGAGATTGTATTTTAGGCAATAAGTCCGCCTTTTGTATGTGTTTGCTTAATGTGCAATAAAGAATCTCTATCTATCTATCTATCTACTGTGTGGACGTGTAGCGGTGTCGCGTAACGTGACGGTTAAAATGTAACATTATTTCATTACGTCGAGACCCTGAGGGCACGCTTTTAAGATGACAGCATGAAGTAGTATACGTACGGTTATAGTCGAAGACATGAATCATGTTGAAACTACAGTATACTATTATTTCCGTATTAACCGCAAGGTAAATGTTGATACATATTAGGACCATGCATTGGAAACTTCGATTTCCTAAGAAATACCGTAACTTATATATCTAGTCATTTGCCAAATTGAAAAATACTTCATGTCAAAGTGTCATGATTTTGCTTCAATTATCAGTCTGTGTCATTTCGTTGAAGTGTCAACAACGATAATTTTGTTAGCTTCGAAGATGTCGAAATTTGAGCCGACAAAACGTTATTTGCGGGAAGCAATGCTTTTCTGCTTTCATCTTAAGAAAATGTTGGAGCCTCTACTGGAGGCTTATGGGGAATTTACTCCGACAGAAAGTACTGTTGAGTTTTTTTTGGTTTGTTACTTGGTTTCTCCGATTCAAAAGTGGTGATTTCGACGTGCAAGACAAAGAGCGCCCAGGCCAGGAGCAAAAATTTGAAGAAGCCGAATGGGAGTCCATACTCCATGAAGATTCGAGTTTGACGTTGGCAAAGATAAGTGAAGAGCTTAATGTTCAGCCCTCAATCGTTTCGAGACTTTTAAAATCTATGGGAATCATTCAAAAGGAAGGGCATTGGGTTCCTCACGAGTTAAAGCCAAGAGACATCGAAGAACGTTTCATGACTCGTGAAATGCTCCTTCGCTGTCAAAAAAGAAAAGGTTTTCTCCACAGAATAATTACACAAAAAACTAAGTTTTCAATTCAAAGACCTAATATAATCGAGTAATGGCGTTTCAACAAAATTCCTAGTAATTCAACAAAATTACGATTGAAACCAGTGTCGCACTATAATAGGGTGGCCGGACTGGCAAAATGCCACAAGCCCCCGACCCGACGGGGGTCCCTGATTTATTAAAATTAAATTACAACTTGACGATTTTTACTGGGAGGGCCCCATCCAAAAAAATTGCCACGGGCCTCAGATGGTATAGTTACGCCACTGATTGAAACATCTTTATCTATACTAATATTATAAAGAGGTAAAGTTTGTGAGGTTGTAGGAAGTAATCTCTGGATCTACTGAACCGATTTTGAAAATTCTTTTACCAATAGAAAGCCACGTTATTTGTGAGTGTCTAGGCTATATATTAATCCGAAAAATGAAAAGACTTTTTCGTGGTAGTCGGATTTGCAAAGTAAGTCGGAGAAAAAGCGGTCGAACGAAAACGTTTCTAACTAACGCTGCCTTAACGATGAGAGATATATGATTAAGGTCTAGATAAAAGTTGTAGAGCTTGAAAATTCCTACAAAAAAGTCAGCGACAGCATATGTCTAACTTTTATATTTAAGTCACAAAAAGTAGTATTTTATATTTAAAAAATAAATTAAATCGTTAGGTCATGTTTATTGTTCATTATCAACTATTATAAATTCATTTTATCAAAATAAGTAAATTTATCGTCGCAAGTGTTTAAAACAAAAGACTTTTCCCTTATACTGCATAAATGGTTAAAGAGATAAGACACTCACAAATAAGACACTCACAAGAAGACACTCACAAAAAGACACTCACAAATAACGATAATATAGTCAAATTGGCATGCAAATACATACATACATATTAAATAAAAATATAACCCTTCTTTCTGCAGTCAGGAAATAAATCAAAGCACTCAGTACTAACCGAACCACACTCATAATTTCATCACAAGTAAAAGTTTTACTGCCCAACGAAGTGGGCACGGGTCAGCTAGTTCTGTATAAAACCGTTATAACAAAATGGTAATGTAAGCAGCAATCCAATATTTTTCTCAGTGTACAAGTTGCATAGCGAGAAATATAAGTTGCATAGCGTCTAATAATGTAAATAATATAAAAAATAATTTACCGCGTGAAGTTTATAGCATCCGGCGTTCCGGCGATGTTGCAACCTCCGTTGTTCAGGGTAGCCTATCATACCCTGTCTACTCTGGGTGATTGCAACATTGCCGAAACGTCGGGTGTTACAAACTTCACGCGGTAAATTCGTTTTTTTATGTTTTTTTATAATGCCATGCAACCGCGATAGCCTTCGATTTCAGTCTACTGTTATTTGTTTCATTTGATTACCTCGTCGACGAAGGCAATATTATTACAACATTTTTTTGAGTACGCACTCAAAGCAACCTTAGCATTAATTAATAATTCAATTGTTTGCTCGTCATCGATGTTAAACACGTCCTACTCCCGTGTAGCTATTGGTCTAATAATATCTCGAGCGGCCTCGCACATTTACTATACGTGCAATGTCTTCATTGTGGCCGCTTTGATAGATTAGTACATATTTGCTCGCAACCTGTCTAAAGCCTCGTGTGAAGTTTTTCGTAATGACTCACGGATTATTAATGATCCGTTAGCCGTATTTGGCTGTAAGCACTTGTCGCTTGCGTGCTACAGGATGCTATATTATAAACCTAAATGGTTTCTCATCATATCCAAATGATAGATTGTGATCGTTTCTGAAATGAAAAATATTCCGGTTTTTAATCTCAATATTGGGCTCGATTGCGTTTCTCTTGAACTAAAATCGGAAATTAGTTCGTGTGAACGAGACGGAGCAGTACGTCAGAACGGAATGTAAAATGAACGGTTGTCAGCAGCTAAATCTAACGCTGCACGAAATGATTTAAAACTTATTCGGGCTTCTATAAGTTCGACAGATAGTTTTGGTGCGGGAATATCGACGACAGTTTCATATTCCGTTCTAGCGTATTGCTCTGTCTCGTTCGGTGAATTTAGTTCCTATATTAGTTTACGGAAAAACGCAATCGGGCCCTATTTCATTAGCAATCGGGCCCATTATTTTATTTAGAGATAGGCGTGTTAAAAGCGCTATCTATAGTGAACCGCCATACTGCCTTATCACGAACGCGGTCATATTGAACATAAGAGAAGATTAATCAATGTTTGCAATGTTGCGTTTCGTAGTAAAACCTGTCGTAATGATATCTGCCAAAACTAAGTATGAAATTGAGCAATCTAATAGCTTATAAAATCAAAAATATTATCAGTTAGAGAAAAATGCTGAAAGGAGTTGTAACATCAATTTTAATTAAATGAAACTAGACAATATTCGGGCTGCAATGGCACAGAGACTTGCAAGACAAAACATACACCAGGCTAACTTTTTGCTTAAATAACAGTATCTTGCAAGAATGCAATATTCGTAGAAGGAAATGAATTTACGTGCTTGTAGAGTAAAATAAACGAAAAACTGAACACTTAACAAAAATTAATCAAATAAATAAAATGCCATGTTTTTAAAAAAAATATTAGGATTTAGGGAGTATTTGCAAGCAGCGAAGGACATGAGAGGATGGGGTGAGATGTAAGAGAACCAGGAATTTAGGGGCATGTGCTTGCTTTTTCTTAGACTTTTCATAGACACCGTTAATGCGTTTCTGATATTGGACTGGAGCTGCTTCCATAGTCTAGTTGCATGAAGGAATACGTAAATAAAGAAAAAATATGAGTAGGAATCGCAATTTTACTATCCGGACTGGTGCGGAGTGGAAGACTTTCTAGAAGAGTGATTTTTTTCTGTTAGGTAGGAGGAAAGGAGCAGTGGGATTGCTGAGGATGTTATAAAAAAGACAAAGAATATGCAGGTTTCTACGTCCACGTATTTAAAGCTAATAAAGTCTGCTTCTAAAGTCAGGGAACATTGACGTTGAGTCTCTCAATAATCACTTTAAGTCTCCCCTGTGTTTTTAAATATGTCTGCAAAAGACTTGATAAAACTGAATTAAACTAGG
Source organism: Micropterix aruncella (assembly GCA_944548615.1). Lineage (NCBI taxonomy): Eukaryota > Metazoa > Arthropoda > Insecta > Lepidoptera > Micropterigidae > Micropterix > Micropterix aruncella. The sequence continues at coordinate 22,967,587 of OX155958.1, forward strand.
CTCGAATATCAAAGAGCCCGCATTTAGTTTTACCCCAGGTCCTAATCTAACAGTGGATAAATTACTCAGTGCAATAATAACTAAAACCACCGGCAACAACTGCATAAATATTTCTCTTTTCTTGTCAATCAAGCTGAGGTATTGCCAATAATTATCCATATACTGAACTACTCTCTTACGTCGACTGGTTTTCTCACAGGGTGAAAGCGTGCCATTATTGTTCCTATCCCTAAAGCCGCAATTATATTAGGGCCACGCCGCGTGTTGCAACGCGTGGGATTGAATCCGGTTTCATATATTTAGCATGAAAATGATTATATTAGACATGACCCGCGTGTCGCCGCGCGAGCTGACGCCACGCAGATCACTCGATTTCGACCGGCGTGGGATCGGTGGTGGGGGAAGTCACGCGTTGGCTCGCTTCTCGCTATAATAATAGCCGTGGGCACTCGCATTTGCGCGCGGGGCCGAGCAAGTGAGCAGACGCATACCTACGTAATACATATTTCAGTGCGCATACCTACGTGTTTTTTTAATATCATTTTCAATAAAAGGATGTATGTAGTCGAATTGTATTTTTGTCTATCTGAAATATTGGTGAAATCTAGTTTCGTCCCTTTCTAGTTTATTTACCAATAAATGCTATTCACTTCGAGTTTCTCTTACTGTTTTATTGGATGCACCCAATATTTCCTCTTCTTTCATTTCTTCTTGAGTAGGCTTAACGTAAGGTACCTAGGCAATATTTTCATTAGCATCCTTATCTGAGTCGGACGAAAATATTGACATATTACAATAAATATTCATTAGACAAGTGCGGACGATGACGGCCACCACTGAACTGATACAAAAATTCGTCAGCCCGCGCGGCGATACGACACTGTAGTATGCGTGGGACAGCGTTGCAACACGCGGCGTGGCCCTAATATAATTGCGGCTTAAGTCTCAAAACCTGTCGACGTGCAAAAATTTTCGGCCGATTCCTACCTACTCTCTCCAAATTATACCTATACATACTCTCTCTCAATTACTAGAGCAGCTTCTTCTTGAGTTCTTGGATCAATATAGATAGACTATTATTTATATCCTCTGCGGTCAAGTTTTCGCTTGAATCACAATGCCACTACCGCGCTCGTGATATAAATACCTAAATCAACTTCAAAGATATCAAAGTACCAAAATCTAAACGTGAAACAGAATTTGAAATAGTCGCATTTTGGATACGACATACATAAGTTGAAAATACATCCTCATGTGCAGCTTACAATAATAGCAGAATAATATTTTCACATTTTTGCCTCCTTCTTTATACGGATTATAAAGATGCATATAGTCGATAGTATTCGAATGCTAGCAAATATTTTATTTTGAAATACTTGATGATGACACACATACTGTAAATAATTTGGTAGCCTTTTTATCAGACAGGAATCTTTAAGACAGAATATTATAACTTTTAAGAAATATTTTACGACACATTCTGTATCAACTATACATAGAGGTCAACGAGTAACTCGGTTAAGGCAGCGTCTTTAACGATAACTCTTAACCGTTCAAGCTTGTTTAAAGCATTTGTATTTGTAAGTATTTAATGACACTATTCAACACTTATGTACTTGGAAAATGTACATAGATATCACTCCCAGCTGTAAGTTAGTTAATAATACTATTATAAAAATGCAGCATAAAATAAAGTACTCATAGATTGGAGGGTATATGTGTATCTATCAAATCTTATTTTATAATATTTGAAAGTATATATAATTTTTGAAACCGACCTATTTTTATCTATAACCACTTTTTGTATGCATTTCGATATGTATGTATGCTTTATCCAATGATTGATGTCCAATAGAATGCATAACATCACAGTGGTGGGAATTTTAAAAAATAATACAGCTAATAGATTTATTTTTTTCGAGTTTATGTTCGAGTTCATTTATATGAGTATGTAACTACAAAACCTATCTCGATAATCAAGAAAGCTTCAGTTTGGATTCTGGATGTCGATTCTGCCTCTAAGCAGTATAAATTCACTGAAAATCTTGCACAGACCTGAAAAAAATGCACAGCCCTCCGTCCAGATATAACTCTTTATTATCTATCTCGGAAGGTAGCCCTTATTGTAGAATGAACTGTTCCATGGGAATCAAATATCCCAAAAGACCACGAGTACAAATTAAATAAATACCATGATCTCGCAAATGCCGTCACCCCGAACGGCTTCACTTTGGCGCTCGTGGCCTGCCAGCCAAATCTCTGTTTCACCTCTTTAAAAATCTCGGTCTTTCCAGAATAATAATCAAGTCTTTCTTAGAAAAAATATTTAAAACCGCGATTTCCGCATCTTAAATTCTATGGCTTCGTAGGGGGAGTGATATTATGATAAGTTGAACACTTACACGTGGCAAGGCAGCTGTCCTAAACCTACCACAGCCGGTCGTTAGTCCGGAATCCACTGCTGACCCCCCAGAGTGTAATAATAATATTATGATGGGCCCGACTCCGGTCGATGAATTCCATGGCAGCTCCGTTTGTATTTTATTGTATTTTATCATTGTAGGTATATCTCCGCAGACTTTGAACCCAGTATTTTGGAATCCGCGATATGAAATATAATAAAATTGCAGATGAGATTTTAAATGCCATTTAATTTCTATCGTAAAAGGCATATATTATAAACTGAATCTTTGACGATAAACAAGATGAAATGTATGTCATTGCTAAATAGCAAGTCTCCTAACCTAAAAATAGAAGCTTTTCTGGATGGTGCATTTTGAGCATACTTGTAAGTTACACGTTTACATGTAATAGAATAGAATAAAATAACTTTATTGTGCTATAAAATTATTACTTAATGAATATTACACTGGTTTTTATAGAAAAAGGCAATTTATGCACAAATGGGGGCTTATTGTTATTGTAATCAATAATCTTTTGTTGCTTTGATATAATATCTACGTATTCATCGCTTCAGTTGTCTTTTTTGTTATAAATAAATAATTTTCTTTTGTTGAGTTTATTTATGTAAAATTTTCAGTTCTGAACTTACGTTGTGTGGCGAATAATATTCAACGTTATGTAAACATCCGGTTAGTCTCTGAGCATTCCCTGTGTCCTATGCGAACAAGGAGCACTACGTCTTCCTGACATTCGGGGAATAAAGTTTAAATTGGTAGTAGCAGAACATAAACAAGATACATATGTATATGTAGTTAGAATCCCTCATTAATTTCAAAGCAAAGATTCTCCACCGCAACGTTGGCCCGGTGAGAAACAGCAACACTTCAACTAGACGTTATAATAACCGTACTCTACGACATATACGATTCGATAATTTCAGTTTTTCAAATCTTCTCTTCGCCGAACATCGAAATTTAAGGACGAATTAATATAAATTTCACAAATAAGAAAAATATTTTATGAATCATTAGCTGGTTTAAATATGAGTAAGCTGCTTTGTCGTTTCTATGAAGAAAGGTGTGCAAATTAATGTGAATCCTTATAATAATGTCTAAAATTCATTTATTGGCTACTAAAACTTATACATTAACTATGGATGAATATATTTTTCTTTATTTTAATAAGTATGATATTGTTCATTAGCTTGAACGACTTTTAGAAAGGTTTGAAATTCTTGCACGTTTTAATGATCTTTGGGCCTTTATCATCTTTGTTTCTGCCTATGCAAACCTAGACTTAATGGGAATGCTCCTGCTTCAATGCTTCGTCGAATCTGGTATTATGACTTTGTACTCTTTGTATATATACCAAAACATCATGTATACGAGAAAAAATATCTTGACTACTTCAACTAACTCAAATATTCATTCGCATAATACGCGAAATAAAGAGGACTTGCGTCATTTTAAGGTGCGACTGAGTAAGGTTCGGAATAGCTTTCTCTGCCAATCTTACTTATTCTACAACAAACTTCCATTACACATCAGGGGCCTTGGGGAGGTTCACTTTAAGAAAAAGGTACAGGGTATTTCGATTAAAACCCCCATTTATAGCATTGAGGATTTCGACAATATTAATTTTTCGCAGATCTATTTACCTACTTGACTATTATTATTCCTTATTCTTTCGATTATTGACTATTTTACAATTGCTTTTTTTTCTCTTTTAACTATTGGCTATTGACTATTATTATTATTGCTGATTTGTTTGTGTTTGTGTTTTTTTTAATATCTTCCCGTATGATAATTTGTGAAATTATCCAATATTTGTTTGACTATTTAGTACTTGAAAATTCTACGAAATTATGTAAGAATTTTGATTGAAAATATTGGAAAATTTTGTTTTCTTGAAAATTCTTGAAAATTGAAAATTCTTCTAAAAATTGAAAACTTGAAAGTTCTACGAAATTATGTAAGAATTTTGATTGAAAATATTCGAAAACTTTGTTTCCTCTATATAACCTAGAAAACCTGCGCTTGGATGTTCAACGTTCATACCTTGCAATACCGACGTTCATACCTTATACCTTAATATGTATATATTTAAATATTATGCTAGTTATTTTTGTTAGTGTTTGACATAACCAAGTGTAGGACTTCCTATCAACTGGTTTGAAATAAAAAAAATTAAAAGTAAAAAATTCCCTATAAATACCAAATAAATTGACGATACAATACGTCCGACAATAAGTGAATGTTCTTCCCATTGGAGTCATATGAGCTCTTGATTTTTGAAATATCTATTTTTTTATAATTTTATGCTATGTCTATATTATAATATATTTTATAATATTTTTTTTTAAATATTTTATACCATTTGAAAGGGAACGATAGGGAAATGTCGGCGAAAAACGATACATGTTTTTTTTGTGAAAATGAGATACTTCTCTTCTGAGGTAAAATGTACGTTTTTTTAGAAACTCAAATATATTTGGTTTACAGACATTTCTTTTTTTCTCTAAACAAGCTCAGGCAAGGTCATATTTTAAGTAAGTAAATTTTAAAAACAGAATTACCAAAACATTTCAATAGGTGACATTGATTGGTTTTTGCCATATATACCAAATTCATTTGGGTCATTGTTTCAGTTCCAATGATATTTTTTTCAAATTCTTGGATATGATCCTCTTTTAGACCTTGGATGCAATAAAAAATAATTCACGTAGAGAGCTCAAGGCCATACCAGAAAAAGGCCACAAGAGGTGTTTCGATGAGTAGCTTATTTTAGATATTATCAATTATTATGAAATTTTTGATATTACCAAAAAAATATATTTTTAAGTATGGCAAAAACAATAAGAATGTTAAGTCCATATTTTTTTATCCTATGAAATAATTCCCTGTACAGAGGAATGTATTTAAAAAATGCACCAAATGGATGACCTGGGGGTTGAGAATCTATAGAAGAAATATCCTATTCAATAGGGCATCATATATTTGTCACTTTCACTTTCAATGTTTGAAACTCAATTAAAAACAAGAAAATATATTAAAAAGAATAAAAACACGACTGCCGTTAGAGTAAGTGAAAAATTGCATTTATAATTGTTTTCGTTACGGTTTTTTATTTGAAGTATTTGTAGCTTTCTTATTTATCCATATAGATACATGTATATCCGAAATATACTCAATCAGACCTTTCATTTGACACGAAACACGATATATTTATGTTAATTTATTGTTAATTTGACATTTTGACAACTACTTACTTGATATTTGGACAGGGTACTCCATGGTACTCGGGAGAGTAGAGAATGTAGAGAATATAAAGTAGAGAATATCGTTATGTACACGATATTTTCTCTTTCGATTCCATATGTCGTAACCCAGGAACTTGAAATTGCGTCTAATAATTCTCTAGCTGAGTCTAGTGCCTGCATTATCCTGTATTGGCCGACTGTACAAGTGCGGGTATTCGGGAGATGCGATTTGTTCCCGTTGCCGTTCTCATTAAAAGTTTTTCATTACGGGGCCTCGGCAGACGACGCTCCGGGTACTCGTTTCAATTAAAATGTCCGCAGAGAGAGAAAGAGAGAGAGAGAGAGAGAGAGAGAGAGAGGCAGAAAGAGAGAGAAGAGCGTACACGAGATGTGATATTTCAACCGCCGGCGTCGTACAAACCCTTGTTTCTTATACATAAAATTAATAACTACCATAGTTCCCTGCTAATAGCTCCGCTTCAGTCTAGAACAGCGGTACGTAACCTTTTCAAAACCGCAATCCAAAATCTTAAAAATTTTGTCTACGATATAAAAACTTCTCGTGTTCGTCATTAAAAAAAAATATATCGAGGAAGTAAAATTATCCTGACATTCCAAAAGTGTTGCTTGATTTTTCTTTCCTTTCTTTCTTTTCATTGTCTAAGGAGAAATTGTATATGTACATTTCTCGAAAAAAAAAACACTTTGAATAGCTTTATAAAGTCGAATTGAGCCTTATATATTACTTTAAACGTCACAATAAACAGGCATAGTGGCCCGGTGGCATTGTAGTTAAGGGCTCTCTAGTAGACGAATAAGCATGCTCGTCAAGAATCGCGTCGCAGGCTGGGAGGGGATCGTAAACCGCAGGAAATACGCAAATATATATATTTTACGACATATATTTTTTTTATTTTATTTATTTACGAAAAATACCTAATTTTGTAGTTTTATACCAAGGAGTTACGTCATTCATCAATCAATGACCTCTAATTAACGTGACTCCCTGGTATAATCTTCAAAATTAGCCATTTTTGGTAAATATTACAAAAAACTATTTGCATATTTCCTTACGGTTTACGATCCCCTCCCTGCCCGCGACTCGAAGCTTGTCAAGCATGCTTGATTGTCTAGAGAGCCCTTAGGTCCCCTGATCTTACTTTGTAAGATCCCGGGTTCGATTCCCGGCTGGGTTATCATTTATGTGCTACCTATGTACATAATATTATTTGTGTTAGTAGCTTTAGTTTTGGTAAATTCATCTTGAACAGCTCAAAAAACGAAATCACTTATAACAGTCGCTCGTTTGAATAACCCTACTCGTTTCGAGCACATCACACTGACTGTTTATTAAATATAATTACTGTTGTGACTCCCGCTCTGCCCATTGCAAACTATTGTCTGGCGTCGGAGTCCTAATTATTGCTCCATTTTGTTTCGCCTGCGTCTGACGGGTCGCCATTATTATTGAAGTCCTTTCGGTCTTTTCATAGCTGGCATGGAGGAATTCATCAGCAAAACTCATTTTTTTCACTCGAACTAGTGTTATTCATTTATCAGAGCTACGTAGATAATTTATGTGTTTTACTCGTAAGTAGGGTCTTCGTTTTCGTCTGGTAATTCAAGTGCTATACTAATCAAAGATTACATAAAAAAACTAGACAGGCCTTAAAAGTAAAGAAAATTTCTTATCGCATTCGCAATCGCAACTAGTCGAACCAGAAGTTATTTCAAATCGAATTAGAAGTAATTCCAGTCGAACTAGAAGTAAAATGAGAAAATACGTAAGTAGTATTATATTTTAAAACGCAATGATTCTGCATTACTCCTAACTATGCAGGAAGATTCCAAGGAAGACACCCTTCTTTATTATAGCAATTGAATAGGTAATTTTATGAAATTATGTTTTCTAACCTATTGGATTCATAAGCAAAGATCAAAATGGTTACGAAATTGTTACAGTAAAATAAAAAAATACAAAATAATATATTTTCTGATCTGGTAGTAAGGAAGCGAGGTCGACCCGCCGGGTGCATCTTCCCAGTGCCTTGCGGTGTGGCGTTGGACTCTGTTTTTGTCGATGAGGTTCGTCTGTGGACTGTCCTTTGTGGGGTGAATGGTTTCGTGCAGCTTGGGCCACAAGATCCATTTTGATCTCGGATCGGCTCAACTCACGATTCAGCTCCCATTCAGAAGCTTCCTCGAGTGAAAGGCTACCCCGGGTAAGACTCCCGTGTCACAGGCCTCAAAGCTGGTGGACCGGTTTCTCCCAGTGGGATTGCATCCCGGCGCCACTGGAGGGTTTGCGCACCGTTCGGCGATGCCAATCGGTTGTGCATTCTGACTAATTGCTGAAGGGGTCTGGAGACTATGGAAATACACTGTTTCCGCAGCGGGGGTGGATGTTGACCTTTTATCATGCCACTCTTGAAATGACCTTGGGCCACTCGATCTCGTGTGGCACTACGGGCAAAGAGTCGACACTGTCCAACTGTCCTTTGCCCAGTAAAGTCTTTCACGTTCACTCCGTGGGAGATTAAACGACCTGATGCCGTTAAATCTCGCCTGTTGTGTTTAACACCCCGAAAAAAATAGAAAACGAAACTATCGCTATGCCTTTTAGATTATTGTGTGTTCATCTTCATGTCATCTCTGCGACTGTTACTTCGACGATGATTCGCGCGAGAAAATGTGTTTAAGCCAGATTACGTTCTCAAAATTCAATCCCGCCCGCCGCCGCGCCGTCGCGACGAAACGTATCAGATGAACGAACGCGCGTAAAAAAATCTATTATTTTTTATGAAGAGAGAGCGCGCAAAAGTGGAGATTTACGTTTAAACAAGCTCATCTATATGCATGATCGTCAGTGCTCGGGCGTCGGCCTATAAATATTCGTTCCGTCGGAGCTATCAGTGACGTGTGTAATCCGGCCAGTCGTAAAGGGGAGGGTGGTGTGTGGAAACGCCACGCGGAGCGGCCTCTACCAAACGAGGAAATATCTAATGTACTTAACCTTAATACTGGCGGCCCTTGCCTGAATTATGATTTCTGCACTGGAGACCCACCCAATCCCGATTCGGCCCTCGGCGAGACCACAGATTGGGAAAGGTGTGACACCAGATGCGTCACGCTTTTGAAAGCGATCCTGTTCTGGATATTTTTTTGAGTATACCACCAAAATATATTGGTTTAAAATGATATCACCCTCTCGCACAGACGTAGCGATAGCGTCCATGAAGTTAAACATCTTCGTTCGCAAAGATATGTAGTCAGTCACAACCGCCGTGCAATTTTTGAAGCTTTTGCAGCATTCGACGTCCAAAAAATATGCATATTCGTTGTTTCTTCGAAAGTTAATACATGCGTCATTGTTGGGTTGAAGTTCTACTTCTTCTCTTCTTCTTCTTTATTCCGTAGTCGGCGATTAGGGCCTCGGGGTCGCCCTCGCAGCCAATAAGTTGCTGTCGGTGTAGTCTATTCACGATTCGTTTCCATTCTTGACGAATTTTGACGACGTCTCGAGCGTCAATAGCCGATAATCGTTGATTCTTTAAGTCGTCTTTGATATTCTTTAGCCAGGTTTTCTTCGGTGCCGAACGCTGAATTCTCCATTCTGTTTGACGGTCTCGCCAAAGAAGTGTACGTGGCAAGCGGTTATCGTTCATTCAGCAAATATGGCCGAACCATGGGGTGAAGTTCAAGTAGCCCCTCTTCTAATTCTGCAGGTGTTTCTGGCAAATCGTCATTATTACAATTAAAAGAGTTCACAATGTTTGGTAAGACGAAACGACGAAATGTTTGGTAAGATGTGCCATCACTGTATCGTTGACATCGCCAAACGAAAGGTTACTGTCGATGTAGATGACAAATTCGGCAATATATCGTTCCGCCTCCCCCCTGCTGACATCGCCTCTAGTGATCTTATCTTAAGCTTGTTGAGATTTGAAATATGTACATCTCGCACGCATGCCACCTACGAACTACATAAATCTCTTGTTAATTTTACTTGATAGGTTTTTTGTGCATTTTTGGTGTTATTCCTTATTAGCTTCATTACCCCAAGATTTGATTTTTTACATCATTTGGGGTATTTCCCCCCTGTTCAGCGGCCTCTGTTCTAGATTATGTTCTTAATCTAGACCAGCGTTTTCCAAATGGTGTTTCGCGGAATCCTGGGTTTCCGCGGGATAAAATCAAGGGTTCCGTAAAGAACTGTTAAAAAATATTAAGTAGGATATGATCAATTTCAAACCGACGAACTTCACCAAACCGAACATTGCCATTACCCTACGCAGGCATGTGACAGCTGTGTGACGGCGGCTTCACCTTAGTTTATGTATATCTAAGTATGCCCGGCTACTCTAAGTCCTACAGTAGGTGGTCATTACATTATGACCACCATGCAATTTCAGTACTAATTGGCATTTTTCAATATTTCTACGCTTTTAAACTGCAATACTTTTTGGTGTCCATATTATTGATTTTATTAAACAAATATATAAACATCAATTTCTCTAATTTAACATCAAATATAAATACCTTGAGCCAAGTCTTCATTCATTTAAATATTTTTTTCAAAATACATATTTTTTAATATTATAGGTATAATGGTATCAAATCAATTTGAGTAGTCAAACAAAATAACTACATTATAAAAAGTACTAATTAAAAAAACAAATTTATCGGACATAATATTGATTGTCAAATTACAGAAATATGATCTATTTATATTTATTTGTTAAAATAAATAATGTGGATAACAGAAAGCAGTACAGCTTAAAAGCTTAGAAATATTGAAAAAAGATTAGTTCTGAAATTGCATGACCACCCAATGTATATCCGGCCTTGGCCTATGTCCTATAAATATTCCTTGAATTCATCAAATACGACGTACGTTTAAGGATATTTATTTTTTGAGTAAGTTTCAAATTGGTGGCCGTTTTAATGTTTCTGTTTTTGGTCGAGCAATTTACTGTTTAAAAAACTACTAGTAGTCTTGTCAATACCAGCTAGAAGTGGAAATTGGACATGAAACGATGCAGCGGAATCCACAATCGTAAGTTTCAACGGCGCTAAATGGAATATACGTTTTTTTTTACTTCTACTGTGGAACCCACCTTGTTGCCAATTGGCACCATCTTCTAGGTGGGCATTTGTAGCATCACGCAGTCAAACACTCAGGCGGTCACCCATCCCAGTATTGACCGCGCCCGCCGCTGCTTAACTTCGGTAACAACGAGGAGAACCGGTGTCAACGGGGCTGCGGACGCTACAAAAGTTTATATCGGAATGTTAAGGTGTTTACCAATTACCACAATGATCAATATTTTAAAACACAAAGTTAGTAAGGTCGAGTTACTCTGAACATAGCGTTCAGATCCAGCGAATACCCATTCGTGTCGTAATCTATTTTGGATGTGCACAAATCTATGATTAATCTGTGACGAGGGAGGGAAATAGAAATGAGGATCACCTTGTGGTAATCACGCTGAATCGTAAATACTGCAACATCTGTTCTATTACTAGGGTAAGTAATTATTAGGTGGAGCGCGCGTTGTTGTAAAATAAGTTAATTAAACTTCAGCAGCCAAGACGTTTAATTTTTTAAACCCTACCGAACCGGCTGCAGAAAAATAATACCCTACAGGTATTATAGTACTCTTTTGTGTGTGCAATAAAGCTTTTTAAACAAACAAACGAACAATGTAAAGGTGTGTTTCCTTGTGACAATCTCTTCCAACCAAACCTGTTATTAATTGTGTGTACACCATGTTTGCCTTTGAACATAAAGATAAGGACGACATTTATTTTCGTCTCAAAAACTGAAAGTTTTACAACAAAACTGGATTTGTTTCAGGTATCAACATGTAATAAATAGGCCTGTACTTGTAGGACTAGTAGGGTGGTATCGATTACAACGGGGAACCCTTCACCCCAGGCTGGTACAACGATATACAGTCGGGATGAGCGTAGAAGTCTTGTCTCAAGTCTTCTACGCTCATACCACGGCGGAATGAATGATCTCTGTAGTGGTAACAGTTTCAAATTCACGTTATACAGAAATGGCATATGCTCTATGAATACTAATTCACTTTTTCTAGATAGTTACTAAAAGTACTTCTCTCTCTTACATAAACTATATAGTGTAAAAACATATATTATAAAGACCCTATTATTATTATATATTATTAAGAAAGCCGTATACTGTCCTTACTACTGCTATGTTTGGGATTTTTTTGTATTGTACATACGATTACTTGGAACTTAGTTGACAGTTAGTAAATCTCGACAAGCAGTAATAACCAGAATAAGAAGGCGACCTCAGGCCAGAGTCCTGCCCGGGCTCGCTTTTCATGCGTGTAGGCCGCCGGATGGGTGTTGACCCGAGAGTGAGACCGAACCTGAACAAATGGGTCTTCGTGGTCAACTCCAACAGAGCCCATTAGCTCCCTGCTCAGAGCAATCCAAAATTGTATTTGAAGCTGTTAATAAAAGGGATTTGCCTACTACACAATATTTCTATGTACTTTTTTTAAAGAAGCTTTTTCTGATTTGTTTTTTTTTTAATTTTTATTAGCTTACTTTTAGGACTTGCTCGTGTATAATGGTTCTAAAAAAATAGTTTGCCACGACGAAATATACCTTACCTGGCCATAAATGGTATTTTTTTTAAAATGGTGTATTATATTTTTTATATTAAATCATGAAAATACATATGAAATGGTAGACTATCGCGGTTGTCTGATTTTATAAAAAGGATTCATTATAACGGTGGTAGGGATACGGGTTCGGCGCGCGTAAATTTTTAAATCGGTAGTGCACACTCTATCATCTTGCGCTCGGCGATGGGCGTTGAGAACATTTTAAGAAGAGGGTTCCACGTAGAAGACAGTTTAAAACCGTCCTCTCTATTGAATTTGTGGATCTTCTTATTGCAGTGGCTTCCCGGATCATGCGGGGAAAGTAAAATTGTTCTTTGTACGTGTTTAACAGTTTAACAGTTTAAACGTGTTTAATAATTTTGATGTGTTTCATCAGTGGAGTAGCTATGGGCCGTTTCGTTTGTCCAAGAAGTAAGTAATTTAAAAGTTAACAACTATTCCGCAAATTTATAAGGATTGTCTGATTTAATCTTTCGACCGAGTGGAAAAATATATTTTTAAATGCTTATAAACAAAACTTTGATCATCGACAAATTGACCTTACCTCTTGTACGATATTTTTGTTTTTATCTTTTGTCTTCAACTTCTTGTAACTTAAAATCGAAGACTATCGCGGTTGTTTGACATTATAAATAGGATAGAAAACGAATTTACTGCGTGAAATTTGGCGAAAAAAATGTGAGAGAAGGACGGCTCCCTACCATTTTTGGATGTCAGAGTGACGAGGAGAAGTGACAATACTCTCGGACATACGGTATATCGGAAGCCCACACATACGGACAGATATTTGCATGCAAGCTCACACCATCATCCCTACCATCTACGTTCAGTGCAAACGTCGCTTGTGAATCGAGCACGCGATCTATGCGACGCTGAGCATTTTCCGCAGGAGATGGAACATGTCAATGATGCAGGAGATGGAACATGTCCTTAGGAGAAATGGATACGGAAAATATCACAAGATACGCACACGATCTAATACAAACGAAACTCAGAAACCGAGCAGATCAAGAGCATTCTTACCAAACGTCAAGGGCGTGAAAGATCGAATAAGTAAGATGCTAAACAGATTCGATATAAAAACAATCTTGAAGCCGACCCATAATATAGCTAGATTTTTGAGGCCTGTAAAGGATGTAATACCACTGCAAACCCCAGGTGTGGTGTATATAGTCGAATGCAGTTGCGGTTTAGCCTACGTTAAACAAACCAAACGGCCCATAGCCACGCGACTGACAGAACACATCAAAGCTGTTAAAAACGTTCAGCGAGAAAAATCGGCGATCTGCGAACATATATTGGATAGCGGAAGTAACCACTGGATGCAGTTTCAAAATCCCATTTTGCTATCCAAGGAAGAATTTTACTTACCTCGCATGATCCGGGAAGCCATTGAAATAAGAAGAACCCCGAACTTCAATAGAGACGACGGTTACAAACTCTCTTCTACGTGGAACCCTCTTCTTAAAAAAATTCCGCCGCCGAACGCCGAACGCAAGGACGTAAGACAGGATACAGTGTGTGTTGTGTGCAACACGGATTTTCAAAATTCGCGCGCTCCGAGCCCGATCCCCACCACCGTTATAAGCTACGCAGTGGCGGCAGCGTTATGCGGCCTACCCGCAAAACAAAGGATTGACATCTCTTTCAGTCTACCCTGAACACGGCTGCAACGTCACCGAAACGTCGGGTGCTACAAATTTCTTGTAACTTATCTCCTGTAAGCTCTCCACGGCGCGCTGTGGTTTATGGCAATATTTTAACAACGAAATGCCAAGTTCATAAATTTGCTGGGACAACTGTGTATAAAAAGCAACCTACCCGCGCTTCGGGATCGCGGCTATCCTTAATGTAAATATTTTATTTGGCGCTATTGTCTGGCCGCCTCTTGAAATGAATTAATTTCTCGAATAGCCTCCGAATTCTGCAGGGGCTTAATCCTAGCGAGAGTTATTTGATCGCGTTTAAAAGCCTCCAGCAGCCTCTTCCATAATAACCATGTGGTTTTTATCATTTTCACAGAGTACATGTAGATGACTAGAAGAATTAGTTAATAGCAAAAATACTATTTTTAAAAAAACTTTTATTAAAATGCTCTGTCCCGAGTTAGCCCTAGGTGCAGCAGCCATGTAATATTAGAACTTAGAACATGCTGTCTTAATTGAATGATATACAGCATTTCGTGTTTGTGCTATTGACCGTTGAGGAGTCCCCTTGTTGGAAGCCAACCCTGGGTGAAGCAGCCCTATCACGGTGAAACTTAAAACGGGCTATCCTAATTGAATGCGTATACAAAATTTCGTGTCTGTGCTGTTGACCGTTGAGGAGTCTCCTCGTTGGAAGCCGACCCTATGTGCAGCAGCCCTATCGCGGTGAAACTTAGATCGGGATATCATAATTGAATGCGTATACAAAATTTCGTGTTTGTGCTGTCGGCAGTTGAAGAGTCCCCTCGTTGGAAGCCAATACTGGGTGCAGCAGCCCTATCGTGATGGAACTTAGAACGAATGCGCATACAAAATTGTGCATACAAAACGAATGCGCATACAAAATCTGGTCACAATTGGAAGTAAGGGCGTGAGTGTCGGGCCGCCGGGTAACATTCCTGGCTATCTCGCGGTTAAGGCGTTGGCCTCTTACGGGCTTGTGGCGTAGCTAGACGGTGGACTGTTTTGTCCCTAAGTCTTCTGTTCACTTCCAGGGAGATAGAACGACTAATCGTTAAAAATTCCTGAGGTGACGGGCTCGCCCGCTGTAGTCGATAACCCAAGTTGTGTGTATGCTGTTGATCGTGGAAGTGTAGCCTTGTCGGGAACCGATCCTGGGTGTAGAACCAGGTCATGCTTAACATTTAAAAAAACTAATTCCTAGGATAAGAGGAAGTGGTTCTAAATTAGCTTGCAAGATTTGACCTAAACCAACCAACATACATACTAACAAACATTGCAAGGTACATAAAAGCTTGTAAAAATCATATTTGTAACATATTTGTAGATCACACGCATCTGAACAAGTATCAATCCGACCATCTAATCAGGGATTAAGCGCCGTGTAAATCCGATAAAAATGCGACGTAATTATATTGTTTTATCTCTATTTATTTCTTCTGCTAGATTTACCTGCACGCCGTTTCTCTGTGCCCGTAATTGATTAGCGTGGTACGGAATAACAAAGGTTCTTTAATCTTTAATTCCGTTCAAGTTCAGGCAGCACGGTTTTGTTCTTCGATATCAGATAGGGGCGAGCGGCGCGATGTGAGACGCCCGGGGTTTCCCACGGGCCGCATTTACTTACAAACCCTAATCTGTTTCAAACCTAATATTTAAAATCAGTGAGACAGAGATTTGGCGGCATTTTAGTTTGTCTTCTTACAAATTAGACTTGCGTACAATTAAAATTACATTTTACCGAAACAAATCGTTACCAATAAATCTAACCTACTCAAAACCTTCACAATCTGAATCCTTTGAACCACCTATCATACAAAAATGCTTCTTCTTAGGGTGCCTCTCCAAATAGTGTAGGTTGGCAGCAGCTTTGCATACTTATTTGTGTACTTTGCCAGTCAAAACACTTTGGCGACTCTCGTAATCCCGGTCCATTCTCGAATGTTCCGCAACCAAGATTTCCGCCTACGGCCAGGTCTCCTCTTCCCTGCAACTTTTTCCATCGTAATGAGTTGCAGGAGTTGGTACCTGTCGTGCCTAAGCACGTGACCCTGTTATGCAGCTCTGCGCTGTTTGATGGTCCACCCAAGCTTGCATTTTTGGCCGACACGCCGTAAAACATCCTCATTGGTGACTTTTTGAGTCCAAGATATCGACATCATGCCTCTGTTTGCCCTCGTCTCGATTGCTTCTATATTTTATACAGAAATGTTAACCTACTTCAATTATTTTAGACAGGGTTACACATTTTTCCTGATATATCCAAAGGGCAGCACCTTGGTTGACCCTATATATAGGGACAGAGTATGTATAACAGACAGGACAGACACTTCAAGATTATTTTATAACTACCGGGAATCGTTTCGTCATAATTAAAGATCACCCTTGATTTTTTAGGATTCTGTAATTAATTATATTTGGATAAAATATTTTGATGGATGTAATTCATTAGCCCTGCCCCTTATGAACTTAAAGTTGACCATTATTTCTGGGATAAAAATCTTGGTCGTTGTTTCCTCAGCTAATGATCGAGTAAAACTCTTCAATACAGAACTCGGCGATTTTTTCTTATTATGTTCAATTTCCCTTATTATTGCAAGGAATAAGTAGAATCGCCCTTTATCTATCACAACGGGGCTACTAATATTAAGTTCTTAAGGGATTTCGGTAAAGCCCTGTGGCATTGAGCTGATAATACAGGGTATCGCTGCGCTTGAGATGGTTAATGAAACGTAGGTCCTGCGAAGGAGTATTTAATATGGAGTGACTAATTTCCGTAGAAAGGAGATAACGAGAGTAAAATAAAAAAAGAGAGTAAAAAGGAGATAACGAAGTCGTGGGCATAGTGACGTAGAATTTGTATTTATTGGTACATGTAAAGGGAACCTGAAATTAAAAGATGGAACATTCACAAGAAACAGGAAAAGCACTAATGAATTAGTTTTGCAAACCCACTTCCTGGATAGCATCATAATACCAGATATCACGTGGTCAGAACACACATACACATGTCCAGATCGGAAGAACTGGGAAGCACTGGAAAGGATTATGAATACAGAAACCACAGAGTGGTCAATAAAATCCTTCCTTCCTATAAATCTCAGGGGCGTATGGCGTACTGCCAGCTATCACAATGGGTCCTGGAACTTTTGCTCGGCAGACTGGTGAAGATCTTCAAAGCTTGTAGGGCATTCCAGTACGCACGAAAAGCATGGAGAGAGTTCAAGGTGGTTTTTTGCCAAAACTGAGAAAATTGATTACAGCAAGGCCAAGGTTTTCAGTCCAATTGGCCTCAAGTCGTTCCTTCTGAAGACACTAGGAAGGCTGTGCGACTTATTGAAATAACATTATGTTTTAACATTGCGGCACGGTAACTACCATCATGCCAATACCGTTATGCGTCATGTTATTTCATACTTATAGATCACAGACCGAGTTATATAGGTAATCCTTGTTAAAGCCTGCGTATATCTGTGTATTAGATGGTTATATTTTTCTCAGTGCATAAGAATTAACTTGTTTTCTTACCAGGCAAATCGACAGAATACACTCTCCACAATCTCCACGAGAATATCACAGTAAAGTATACTCTCGTGGAGATTGAATCCAGTCTCTATAATCTCCACGATAGTATCACAGGAAAGTCTATATAGATATGGCTGAGATATGTAGGGCACAGCTTCAGCGTATATTATCCGGCATACGCTTGTTGCAAGATTTGTCGAAAATACAGAGATTATAAAGGAGGGACGTACAAAAGTTCCGCATAGAGGACCAAGTATGGATGCCAGGAATCTGGTCAACCAACTCCAGCAACAAAGCGAACGGTATATGTATATACATACAGTAAACTAAAGTAATCATAGGGAATGCAATGTGATCATTTTAAATCTTAGGATATCAGTGGATTTACACGTTTTAAGGTCTCGCAATACGAGAAGTGAATGAGTTCTTTGTTTTCGCCACTGATGCACGTAGTCCAACGGGCAGCGACAAATAAGGTGCAAGAGTTCTGTAAAAGCTGATACTTTTATATCAGACAGTATTTTGGCCATAGAATGCTGGGGTAGAGTCAGCAGGCCGGACTCCGGGACATCTGGCGCTGGCGTACCTACTAGGAAAGATGTAATTTTAATTAGTACCCCCAAAGTGTTTTGGAAAAACCTGGAAATTCATCAGTAGACAACGGATGCAATACAGAACTCGAAACAAATGGTCAGACTGCTTAGCAATAGAACGCGTGGCGTCAGTATTAATCCATCCATGTCACAAAATAAAGTCCCTGCAAATACGCCGGTACGTATTTGTGGGTAACTATTACGCGTCGGTCTAATGTGCCGCGAAATATAATGGACTCCATTTTTGTGATATGTATGGAGTAATTCTGACGCCACCCATTCTATTGTTAGGCAGTCCGACCATTTGTTTCGAGTTCTGTATTGCATTCACTGTCTACTGATAATTTTTCAGCTTTTACAAAACACTTATCGGGTAATAATTAAAATTACAGATTTCCTAGTACGCCAGCGCAAGGTGTCCCGGAATCTGGCCTGCTCACTCTACCCGTGCATTATATGGTCAAAATACTGTCTGATCTGAAAGTATCAGCTGTTACAAAACACGCTTTAGGGAGCTAATCGGCCCTTGCTGAGTTGTCCACGAAGACCCATTCTGTTCAGGGTTGGTCACACTCACGGGTCAACACCCATCCGGCGGCCTCCACGCATGAAGTGCATGCTCGGGTAGGACTCTGGCCTTAGGGCTAGTTTCCCCTAGGAGTGAACCTTCTGGCGCTCCTGGACGGTCTGCGCACCGTGCGGTGTAAGCCAATCGATTGTGCACTCTGACTATCAGTCGGGGGAGTCTGGAAGCAGTACTGTTTCCTATAGAGCGGGCGTGGTTGCGGACCTTACGGCGACTGCTCTTGAAACGACCATCGGCTACCCGATCCTGGGTGAACAGCCGGGCAAATGATGCCGTGGTCCGCGATAGATTCGGTTTACACCGTTTCACCGCTTCGTAAGGGAGAGGACCGCGCAATCGACCTCGAACTCGTAACCAATCGAGAGACCGGAGTAATCTGGTCGCGATTGGAAGTAAGGGCGTGAGTGTAAGCCCGCTGGGTAACATACCTGGTTACCTCGCGGATGAGGCATTGGCCTCTAACGGGCATGTGGCGGAGCTTGACGGTGGACTGTTTTGTCCAAGTCGTGTGCGCTCACTTCACGGGAGACAGAACGAACAATCGTTGGTGACGGGTTCGCCCGTTGTAGTTGACAACTCTGTTTGTTACAAAACACTTTTCTGTTGCTGGCTCCCTAATTAACGAACGCTATTCTAGTATCGGATAATTTACTTTGTCTTACATGTAGGCTAAATTGGGGTAGTATCCGTGAGGCGGTAGTCCGGATAACGGCACGGAAGAGACGGCGTGCGGCGTTCGGGTCCCGCGGGTCACGGCGAGCATCGCTTCGCGGTGACGTATCCCACCTTCTCGCTTGCCCTGGGCGCCGCGCGGCCGAGCAAACCTGTCCGGGCTTTGTTTGCACACAGTTACTTCATAACATTATTAAGCCTCTGGCGGCGAATACACCGGCTGACCTCAACCTCTCGCAGTATTCTTCCTTTAATCTTTTAATCTTCACTGGCAAGCCTTCGGCGACCTCTTGCACCTGGCTTATAAATCGGGAAGGGATTCGCTATTTAAACAGCTTTTCCGAAGGAGAATTCCATTTTTGAATGTATTTAGTAGCGAATGGTTTCGTGCAGCTTAGGCCATAATATCCATTTTGTTGTCGGATCGGCCCAACTCACGATTCAGATCCTATTTAGAAGCCTCCTCGTGTGGAATGCTACCCCGGGTAGGACTCTCGCGTCTCATGCCTCATGGCTGGTGGATCAGTTTCTCCTGGGGATGGTTTGTGTACCGTTCAGCGACGCCAAATGGTTGTGCACTCTGACTAATTGTTGAAGGAGTCTGGAGACTATGGTAACATACTGTCTCGGGTAGCGGGTATGGATGCTGCCCGGTCGTCAACCACTCTTGAAATGACCATTAGGCTACCTGATCCTGAATTCAGAGCCGGGCAAAAGATGCCTTTGGTCCGCGATAGATTCAAAATGAATCACCGCTGAACATACGGTAGGTATAGGTCGGAAGGTATCCTGATGGTTAATTCCAGATGGAGATAACTGGTTTCATTTCATAACTGGTAGTCAGGGGGCGATGCTGCCTGCTGGTTACCTATCCCGGTGCCTCACCATAAGGCATTGGTCTCTGACGAGTGAGTGGCGTAACTAGACAGTGGACTGTTTTCATCCCAAATATTCTACGCTAACCCCATGGGAGGCAGAACAATTTAATATCGTTAAAACTTACTAAGGTGACGGGTTCGCCCGTTGTAGTGGTCAGCTCCAGTTGTTGAATGTATTTCGTATTATTAAGATACTTATATAAAAATAAGTAGTTGTACTTACATAAAGGCAGATAAAAATAAGTAGTTGTACTTACATAAAGGTAGTCCTCGTACAGTCTTTACTTCAAAAACATCTATTTCAGTGAGTACTGAGTATCTCGTTACACATTTTCTATACCTTCACATTAATCCCAGTCAACCTGGGCAACCTGTTATTCCAAGCAACCAGACAAAACGAATTATTGTAATTATTAACTTATTTACATTCTTTAAATAAGATCAAATATATTTTAAGTATCCCCTCCCCCCTCCCCCCTATTCGGATGTAGAAATTATATTTTCCTTATATCTACAATAACATTTTTTATATAATTCTGAATTTTCATTCACTACGAATAGTAAAATACAAGTATAAAGTAACAGGGAAATACTACAAATAGACTTGTATCTATAGCATCAAATAGAGGATCATAGCATAAACGTGTAATAATTTTAATATAAGGAGAATTACAAATAGCAATCTAAAAAAAAATATGTAGATAGGTACAGCCACGGAAATAAATTTTGCAAGAATAAACTAATTATGTAAATATACGAATTAATTCATTCTGAATGAATAGACTCATTAATTCATTTCAGGCTCAAACATTAGCAAAAGTAGGAAATATCACAGTACTTTTGCAATCAAAAGAAATAAAACCAAGGAAAAATAAGTAGTCAAAATAAAAACTCAAATATTATATAGGGAGACGCTTTTTTTTTAATTTAATGTTAACTTTCCGCATGTGAATATTATATATTTTATTAAGATATTATGTTTAACTTGCATCAATAAAAAACTCTTTTAAAAACGGAATGTGTGTACAGCTATTGTGGACACGGGCGGTGTTCGTGGTATGACAGTTTGGGGCGGCGCGCTGTAGATGGCGTTGTAAACACGCCTATACCTTATCTTATCTAAAGGGAAGAAAAACAAATGAAATTTCAAGTCATAGCTCTTATTACTTTAATATTATTTACATAAAGATTGTGAATGTGTCTTAGCTGAAATTTGGCACAGCTTTTTATTTCACACAGCTCCTGAAATCACAAGTTTAGGCGTGTGAAGGGAATCCTACTTCTGATATTAGCCAAATATAATGCTCAGCACAACTTCATGATAGAACGTTTTGTTTGTGAATTATATTAGCCGTACCCAAAGCGGCTCTTATTAGTTACGACGATCAATCCCGAAAAGAGTCCTTCAAACAAAAACGGACAAATATCTCTACAGTCCATTTGAGCGAGGGTAAAGCATCGCGCGGCACCGGCATTGTGACGTCATCCTCGTTAATGAGAGGATTGAACCCCTTGTCTCGGCGGAGCCAAGAGGCTGGCGATGCGCATTGCCCCTCATTTCCCCCTACACTTCCTCCGCGCCGCGTCGGGCATCGGTTCTCTTGTCTTTACCTGCCCTCCTCTCGCGGGGCAGAATATTGAATTATCATAGGCGGGCTGTCGTTAGCGTCACTAATTGCGAGAGGGGGTTTGATTTCTCTCGAGCGTTTTACAAACCCTACACTACGGTGGCCGGACAACCCGTTAAGAAGTACCTAAATATATTAAAAAGAATAAAAAACACGGCTGTCGTTACAGAAACTGAACTATTGTATTATAATTATTTTTATTACGGGATTTTTATGAAATATTTGAGGTTTATAGAAACATGTATATTTTCGGAATGAACTCAATCATACATTTCATTTGACAATAAACTCGATATATTTATGTTAATTTATTGTCATTTTTACATTTGGACACTTAGACAACTAGACGGCCAGACGGCCCCGTGTGGTGGCATAGTGGTTAGGTCGCCTGATCTTACATTGTAAGATGAGGACCTTATGCGGGCTTGGAACAACGAGTGTGCTTTACTACCTAGTGAATTTTGGCAGAACTGGTTTAACGACTTGTTTCGGAGTATGAAGAGGTGTGTTCACTGTAGACGAAATTACGCTGAAAAAAGTAAATAAACAGAGCAGCATTGCAAAACTTTCCTAGTACCCTTTGTACTTAAGTATTGAATGTATTTGATAGACTAAAAATGCCATCCAAGTGCGATAAGTATGGCTCGAGTATTCGGGAATTTATTCATATCTAACGGCAATACTGTCAAACGTATTGGCCATTAAATGTGGAATATTTTTATTTCATAAACCAAAATAAACAGTTGAAAATAAATTACTAAACTTTCAATTCTCAGTGATTTTTAAATGTAGGTTTTGTGAAAATATTCGTAATTTACGTAATTTTATCTCATTGCTAATGTTAGGAAAAAAACTAAGCGACGTGGGTCGCCAAGTTTGATCGTTCGATCGTTTGATCGTGTTCGCGTTCGCTGTCATATTTTGGTGGATTTCGTGATTCCTGTAATCGTTTGTGTTTTGGCGCGATAAACGCACAAACAGCACAGGCAATATAATAAAAATTCAAATCATCATTAATCAGGCAGGGTTGTTAAAATTTCAAATTAAAGTTATGAATGCCATAGTAAAAAAACAAAATCCGAGAACAATCCAGGGTTTACAAAACCCACATGATCCCCGAACTTCAATAGACATGCCGGTTTTAAACTCTCTACTACGTGGAACCCTATTCTTAAAATTTTCTCAATGCCTATCGTCGAACGCAGGGACGTAATACATGATACAGTGAGTGTTGTATGCACGGCAGATTTTCAAAATGCGCGCGCTTCGAAACTGCCGCCCCACCATCACAATAATCTGCGCAGTGGAAGCGGTTTGTCGCCTACCCTCGGAACAACGGATTGACGGCACTTTAGTATACCCTAGACAACGGCGATTGCAACATCGCCTAAACGTCGGGTGCTACAAAATTCACGCGGTAAATTATATACTTTTTATAATGTCAAATTAAATTTCCAAATTTAAATTCATAGTGACAGCATATTTTTAAAATTTCTCAACAATAAATATTAATTATAATTATTAAACGTAGTGAAGAAAGTGCAATCATCCAGCCTAGATTAAACTGCGGTTGACACAGGACGCGTCCCGAAAGTACTCGATCGCCGTTTGCATATCGCTCTAATTATAATGGGATGCAAAAGTATATAGCAAAAGACCGAGTCATGGCGGTATAACCATTCCCAACTGGGCAACCGGTTAAAGAGGTCTCAGCGGCCTAAGGTCCTAAATAGACCTAAAATGTCTGGTGCAGAAGGCAACGGGAGAGAACTGCACTATATATCCCTAGTAGTTAGCAATGGAAAAGTCAAAATTAGCAATGGCCCCGAGTGCCCGGCGGCTCTTTTATGGGTCAGGGGTGCTAAGAATCCCCGGGTGGAATACTGGACCGGGATCACCAGTACGGAACAGCTTTTCCGGATGGCGCCTGACCGACAAAAGTATTCAGAGCTAACGGCCAACCTCCAGTAATGGTGAGGCACTTCGATAAGAAGAAGAAGATGATGTCAAACAACCGTGATAGTCTTCGATTTCATAAAGTGAAATAACATCGAAGTTCACAAAAAGCCGAAACACAACAGCGCGCACAACGAGCTAAAATGGTGTCTTACATTTCGGAGTAATACTGAAGTAAAGGTGGTTCGATACTTGGCACTACTTAATTATCACTCGCCAATTATGGATTAAAATATAAAACGAAAACTGGTATTCAGGTATAACTAAAGTATCGGCCAGTACTTGACTATAAATTCGGGTTTTAGATTTGACTATAAGCGAAATCTCTGCTTTGTTTTTTCTTCCTCTTTATTGGCTATAAGAACATTTTAAATGCCTAATAACACTCTTAAAGATAATTGCATTTTATATTCGACACAACGAATCATTTGGCAAACAAAAAAAATACTTACCTACTCGGAGGGAATTCAAAATACTCCGCAATGATACACCGCTTCTGTTCCAAATCTGAAGCTTCGGCAACGGCTTTATTAATTCAACATGCATTTATATTCTCGCAGCACTTTTATGGTTTCAGTATAGCGGGATTTCATTTATTATGTGGCTTCGGATCAGGGCGATTGGATACTGTTGAGTGGATTTCGGTGTTTAATCGTATTTCCGATGGAATATGATCTATCTAAATCGGAAGGTTATTTCATTGAAATTGCTCGGTTGGCTTATAACGGAATAAAAATAGAAGGATGAAAAATAATGCCGTTAATTGATTTTAAACTTAAAAGAGCGCCACTAAGTTTTGTAGACAAACGCAGAAACTATAAATAAATTTAGAAAGAAAAAGATAAACAAAAAAACAATATAAAAAAAATATTGATCAATCAGGGGGTAGGTTATCAAAAAATATATTTCTACTCGTTTTGCCAAGGCGGTTGTTTGCTACAAATAAAACACGAAATTATTTTCGTAAATCCATATAGTCTTCGGTCGTCAAACAGCAGAAAGTCGCCCACAGCGCCGAAATCCGATATTGCATCAAAACATGATGAAGTATAACATAATATGTGTAATATGGATGATACGAAGGTTACATTGCTGATTAGGTCGTGTTCCTCCGGCCTGCTTTGCTCGCGAGTAAACCAAGCGGTACCCAAATAAGGTTAATATAAAGTGCCTGGAATTTGCGGCTAAAAGAAACCAAAAAAAACAAAAACGCATGATAATTTCGATCCTCAAAATGTCAAACCACTATTTTTTTTTAAAAACCCAAAGCGACACTTACCCAATCCTTTTATGTCAGTGCACTATTTCATGATGAAATGTTTTAAATTTTAATTTAATCTGTAAAATAAGAGGGAGCAGGCCCCTCTTCTCTCTAATTTGACAGTTTAATCTCCTTGACTGACCTTAGCAATCAATGTCGCTGAAAACTGAAAACGCGGACAGAAAAAAATATTACTGAAGATAGGAAGCAAGAAGTTAGAAGAAGTTTTGTTTTTGAAGTAAAATATATATTATATAATTTGACTTGGTAATTTGACTTGATATATTTTGTTTTTTTTTTACATTACAACACTGACATATCAAATATGTAAACAGAGAACTGTCAGATGTTTTTTTTTATGGGGTACAAATTTAGTTTAAATAAAAAGCATCAATTATGAGGAAGAAAAACTAGAGGAATAATCAAGAACACTACAAAAACCTTTACCACTTACGTGCCCATGTGCACAAAAAGTAATTTTTGTTACAGCCCCGTCCTAAGAGGACAAATCGGGGTTGAACTAACGATTTTGATGGAATCGTCCCGATTCGAAGGAAACTACTACTTTCCGCTAAAATCAACATCTTACAACCTGAAAGAAACTTCTCTCCGTTACTCCCTTTCAGTAAGGTTTGCAGAGGCCAACTGCCAAAAGAACCAAATAACAACTCTAACTTGAAAGTAAAAAAAAATAAAAACCATCACCAATACAACGAAACCAAAAAGAAATCTCCCACGGAAGCCCTACACTTCACCAACAAGAACTTCAAACGGAAGTCCTAGAAACTCCATCAAAAATCAGCCTTCTCGACAAGTGAAATCATCCTTAAAAAAACCATCGAGTAAAAATAATACCAAAACTCATCTTTTGGGCCTTGACAAACCATTACTTACTACGGGACTAATTACATGTCGTTACTACCTTTTATACAAATCACACTTTCAGACTTCTCTTTCATAAAACATACAAACCACAGTGATACTAGATAAATCGTTAGTAAGACTGACAAGAAACAAAATGAATTAAGCTATTAATACCACCCGGTACAATGCCTTTGTAACGACAATTAGTAAAGTCGACTGCGTCGAACTCAAGATGAACAATTGTTCCTTAGGATGTTAACGGAAGAACCTCGAACAATCTCCTACTACTCTGATACAGGATTCAACTTGAAATCTTTGATATGCCAGGAACCAATATTTTTTCCTTCGGCATTTTGCAACTCGTATACCAACGCAGAATGTTTTTTAATGATTTGGCATTTTTCATACTTTGGGGCAAACTTAGATATAGAATAATTACCCGCATTGCTCAAAAAATAGGTTTTCTTAAATACCGTATCCCCAACGGAAAATTCAGCCGGGAGGTGTTTGCGGTCATAATATACCTTATTGTGAGCATGCGATTGAAGTAATTTCTTCCGCACGGTATGGAAAACGCCAGGAAGTTCACTTAGATTCTGAGCGTAGGACATTCTGCTACCGAAAATGACTTCGGCTTGGGATTCCGGGGATTGCGTATAAAAAGAACCATCTAAAATCGCAACAAGGAAAAAACACGGCTTCCGAAACAGCCGAATTGATCGCCATCTGAATGGCAGAAAGGTGGAGGTCCCAAGAGCGATGGTTGTCCTTAACTGACAACGCCAACGCCGTGACAACCCCACGATTCTGCCTCTCAGTTGGATTGACCTGAGGGCAATATTTCGGGTTCAAGTATACCTTGGGAATTCGGTACTTGGTCATTAGACCCGAGAACTCCTTACCAATACTGCGGCATACTGCGGAACACCAAATTGCAGAAAGACCTTATGCTCCATAATGTGGCTAACGATTTTACTAGTAGCCCGTTTCAAAGGGAAAAGTAAGCAATATTTGCTAAAACAACACGTGACTACTAGAATATGTATATTTCGATCTCTCGTCATCGGGTAGAGACCCAAAAGATCGACGGAGATCATCTGAAAAGGAAAGGCACACGACTTTGGATTACCCAAATGACCCAACGGAGACATATTCGGATGTTTGTATTGCTGGCACGTATCGCACTTAGAGACGAATTTAACCACGTCTCCATGTAAATTTGGCCAATAACAGTGAAGACAAAGACGACGATGGGTTTTAAAAATGCCAAAGTGCATAGCCAAATCGGCTTCATGATTTTCTCGTACTAGCTTTTCTCTCATATGCAAGGGGACAACTAGTTTCTAATCGTAGCAACTGGTAAGTTGATACTTGATCTTGGAGTACCTGTACAATTCATGATCCTTGACTTGATAGTTTGGATAACCGGCAGGATTGCCGGACACCGCCTTAAATAATTCGTCGTACCACGGATCGGCAACGACAGACAGAGAAGAAACGGGAAGCAAACGGGATAAAGTGTCGGCAACCACATTCTCAACGCCCTTTTTGTGGACGATCTCAAAATCAAACACTGATAATCGGATACCCCAACGAGCCAGGCGACCGGTAGGGTTTTTTAAGCTTAAAAACCACCTCAAGCTGGCGTGGTCCGAGTAGATAGTGAATTTGGGACCCCCCTCCAAATACCGGCGAAAATGCTCGACAGAATGAATTACACTTAATGCTTCTCGTTCTGTGGCAGAATACCGCGTTTCAGCTGGTAGCAAAGTCCTACTAGTGAACGCGATAGGATGATCTATACCATCCACTGTCTGTGTCAGCACACCTCCTAACCCGTACAAAGACGCGTCGCAATGGACAGCGAACGGTTTGGAATAATCGGGGCATGCCAAAATGGGACTTGATACTAAGGCCGTTTTCAATTTCTGAAAGGCCTCTTCAGCCTCCGGAGTCCACGCGAAAGGTGGAATTCCTTTGCGTGTACTGGTCAACCGAGATAACGGTGCAGCAATACTTGAAAAATTTCGTATGAACCTACGATACCACCCAGCAATTCCTAGAAAGCTCTTAACCATTTTAGGAGAATTTGGCGTAGGAAAGTCCAAAATACTTTTAATTTTATCCGGATCGGTATGTAGACCATGCGAATCGACTACATAACCCAAATACTTCAATTCTTTCCGGAAAAACTGACACTTTTGAAAATTAATAGTTAAATTTGCATGCAAAAGGCGATCCAAAACTTTGTTTAAAAGAGAGATATGTTCTTCGAACGTAGCGGACACGATAACAATGTCATCAAGATAACAAAAGACTTTATTATCAAACGAAGGGTCAAATAATTTGTCAGCTAAACGTTGCATGCACGCCGGAGAATTGCGCAAACCAAATGCACACACTACCATCTGAAAAAAACCACGACCAGGAACCGTGAAGCTACATTTTTCACGTGAAGATGGATCTAAGGGGATTTGCCAAAATGCGGCCGACAAGTCTATGGACGATAGGTAATTAGCATCTCTAAAACTGTCCAGAATAGTAGTAATCCGAGGTAACGGATAAGCATCCGGCTTCGTAATGGAGTTCAGCTTTCTGCTATCCAGACAGAAACGAAGTATACCATCCGACTTCGGAACAAAAATTGTCGGATTGTTCCAACCCCCTGTACTTGGTTCGATCACACCTAACCTCAACATCCTATCTACTTCCTCATTTAAAAGTGACAATCGGGCTGGAGACAGAGGATAATACCGTTGCTTCACTGGCGGATGATTGCCAGTATCAATGACTTGGGACATTAAATCGGTACAGCCAAGACCTTTGACATCGGCAGAATTTTTTTCAAAATTACTAATCATCATCTTAGCAAGCAATTGTTGATCTCCAGTCAGAGAAGCAAAAGGATGTAAAGCCCTCACTTCACTGACCTGAGGCCAATCTACCGCATCGCTGGACTCAAATCGGACATTTTTTTAAATTTCCGGAGCCAATTCAAACTCACGAACAAAATCGATACCCAAAATTAAGGATGTACTAATATCAGGAGCTACTACAGCTCGAATAACCTGACAACGATTATTAAATTTAAACGGCAAAGAAATATAACCAATCGTATTCACCGAACTCAAATTAGCTGTGCTCAAAGTC
Source organism: Micropterix aruncella (assembly GCA_944548615.1). Classification (NCBI taxonomy): domain Eukaryota; kingdom Metazoa; phylum Arthropoda; class Insecta; order Lepidoptera; family Micropterigidae; genus Micropterix; species Micropterix aruncella. Next base: position 22,996,691 of record OX155958.1, read on the forward strand.
ACCGACGGAGACTTGTGAAGAGTATAACCGATATCAACTAAATAATGATGTGAACCGGCACCCAGTATTGTCACACTCGACCCAGTGTCAAGCAGACCGCAAACCACTATATCACCTAATGCAACGTCCAAAAACGGACGACGGTTATCTTTCTCGTTAGCAAATAAAATCGAGGCAGAATGCAAAAAAGCCTCTATTCTGCCTCGGCTGACGGATTTTTTGCATCAGCAACTGGCTTTGAAGTATTAAATGTATTCTTGCCAGAACAATCTGGACAAGTAGCTACTGTAAAATTAAATTTGCCACACCTGTAGCAGTACCGTGAATGGCCATGATGAGATGAAGACCATCACGAGAACCTCGCGAATTATTGTAGGCAGAAAAATTATTTTTGTTCTGGTTACCGTGAGAGAACCCTCCATGGCTATAACCACCTCTATTAAAACAACGATTATAACCTCTATTAGCCGAAACACCTCTAGAATTACCGTCCGAATTCGACAAACCCACCGACGAAACCTTACAATCATTTATTTTTCCCTGCAACAACGTAACCTCGTTCGTTGTTAACGTACTTGAAGCCTCATTGATAGCATGTACCTTCGACATAACCGGCTTATTTTTAAACTGGGATGAACCAGAAGCATTGAAAAGGTCAATGAACTGTTTTGAAAATTCTAATCTCTTACTAAGTATGAGAAGTTCGTCAATCGTTTTAATCGGAATCAACGCAAAGCGATCTTGATAATACGGCAAAATATTTGGGAGGATAATGTCCAATTGTTCATCCTTTGACAGAGGTTTAGACAGTTTGTTGAAGTGTACCTTCAAAATAGCAACAAAAACATGCATTCTTTCATCTTTCTTCTGCTTCCTCGAACGTACTAACGTCAACAAATCACGGTCATAATTAGGACTGCCAAAGTCTGAACGCAGTCCGCTCGCTAATTGCACCCAACTTTCAAACTCTCCAGCTTTCGATCGGTACCAGCTAAGAGCATGGTGGCTAAATAATTCGTAAGCCGATTTCAAAAGTCTAGCATCAGATATATTTCTGGATAAACGATTCTCGTCAACTCGCTCTAAAAAATCTACAACACAAGATTCACCATTATACACAAACCCTAAATTCAATGGTTTGAGAACTCGATCAAATTCGCTATTCAACGGGGCAGGACAACACAGCTCTTTAGATACACCGGGATTCAAGCCTGCAGTACTTCCAGAAGAAATCGGAACGTTATAATTTACAGCCGCTTCAGGCTTTACACCTGACGAAGCGGAAGAAATCAACTGAGGAACAACACCAGTCGTTGAGGTTGAAGGTATTGTCAATACATTGGGGCTCCTAACAGGGCTTGGATCTCGTTCACTCTCCATACGAGATTCCAACAGAAAAATTATATTAGAAACCTCCTTTCCTACAGTCTCCATCAACTTCCTGTCTTCTGACGAACTAGGCTCAATTCTAGAAATACGATAAAAAAGATGAGCTGTCTTCGTGGAAATTCGTTTAAATAAGGTGTTCGTTTTATTTTCCTTAAACTCTTCTAATAAATCTTGTAAACATGACAGTCTCAGGGAACAATCTAGACATTCTTGAGACGGATCTAAATTTGTAGAAGTTATTGATTCTGACGGCATCTCTTTTAATAGGGCATTAAACCGTTTTCGCATCGTCTCCACGCTAACCGGAGTGACACTTCGAATCAGGAATTCGTAATCCAACTCTGCCTTTACCAGGTGAGACGCGGTGTAAAAAATTAGGACTGGAGAAGCCATAATGATGATAATAAAATTTTAACAAAAAAACAAAAAAATAACAAAAGACTTGCGCGATATTCCAGGCACTTTGAAAAAGAAACACGCTGTATCTCGCAAAGCAATGACCCGAACACTTCGTAACCGCAATCTGCAAAATACAAAATCAAATCAAATCCAAAAACAAATACAAAAAAGTAGGCCATAAATACAAAAAACACTTTTTTTTTATTTTTATTACAAATAACTGTTTATTTGTGAGAACCAACCACCTAGAAAAACGAGTATACTGGCCCTACGTTAAGCGCCAATTTTATAACGGAATAAAAATAGAAGGATGAAAAATAATGCCGTTAATTGATTTTAAACTTAAAAGAGCGCCACTACGTTTTGTAGACAAACGCAGAAACTATAAATAAATTTAGAAAGAAAAAGATAAACAAAAAAACTATATAAAAAAAATATTGATCAATCAGGGGGTAGGTTATCAAAAAATATATTTCTACTCGTTTTGCCAAGGCGGTTGTTTGCTACAAATAAAACACGAAATTATTTTCGTAAATCCATATAATCTTCGGTCATCAAACAGCAGAAAGTCGCCCACAGCGCCGAAATCCGATATTGCATCAAAACATGATGAAGTATAACATAATATGTGTAATATGGATGATACGAAGGTTACATTGCTGATTAGGTCGTGTTCCTCCGGCCTGCTTTGCTCGCGAGTAAACCAAGCGGTACCCAAATAAGGTTAATATAAAGTGCCTGGAATTTGCGGCTAAAAGAAACCAAAAAAAACAAAAACGCATGATAATTTCGATCCTCAAAATGTCAAACCACTATTTTTTTTAAAAAACCCAAAGCGACACTTACCCAATCCTTTTATGTCAGTGCACTATTTCAAGATGAAATGTTTTAAATTTTGATTTAATCTGTAAAATATGAGGGAGCAGGCCCCTCTTCTCTCTAATTTGACAGTTTAATCTCCTTGACTGACCTTAGCAATCAATGTCGCTGAAAACTGAAAACGCGGACAGAAAAAAATATTACTGAAGACAGCAAGCAAGAAGTAAGAAGAAGTTTTGTTTTTGAAGTAAAATATATATTATATAATTTGACTTGGTAATTTGACTTTATATATTTTGTTTTTTTTTTTACATTACAACACTGACATATCAAATATGTAAACAGAGAACTGTCAGATGTTTTTTTTATGGGGTACAAATTTAGTTTAAATAAAAAGCATCAATTATGAGGAAGAAAAACCAGAGGAATAATCAAGAACACTACAAAAACCTTTACCACTTACGTGCCCATGTGCACAAAAAGTAATTTTTGTTACAGGCTGTATTTTCGGTCATTCTAAATAAACCATCTGTAGTCAATATATAAAAAAGGCCTCTTGCGTTTTTAACTGATCGTAATGTTGACGTTTCGTTATTGCGTTATCGTGTTCAAATGTTTCCTGTTACCTACATGACACATTTGAACATAATATTGTATGGTATATGAACTTCATCGCGTTCATGTAGTACGTTATAATGAGTTATGCTACATGCCACTCAACTAAAAAGAAAAGCCATAAATTTTACCGATGACACGGAAATACTTGTAGAGTATTATTCTGCTAACAGGCATTCCCTCACACAAAGTGCTTCCTAGACATTGGCTCGATCAGCATGACATATTGACTCGTAATGCTTCAAAATCAAAAACTAGTTATATAACGTGTGGGCTTAGGTCGGGTTCACTCAATGCCCTTCCTTTTGAATGACTCCCATAGATTGCAAACGTCTCGAAACGGTTGAGGGATGAACATTAAGCACGTCACTTATCTTTTTCAGCGTCAGACTCGAATCTTCATGGAGTCTGGACTCCAATTCGGCTTTTTCAAATTTTTGCTCCTGGCCTGGGCGCTCTTTGTGTTGCACGTCGAAATCACCACTTTTGAATCCGAGAAACCAACTCTCTGAACATTCCTTTCTGTCGAAGTAAATTCCCCGTCAGCCTCCAGCAGCAATCTATGACATTCTGCGGCAGTTTTCTTAAGATGAAAGCAGAAAAGCATTGCTTCCCTCAAATGACGTTTTGTCGGCTCAAATTTCTACATTTTCGAAGCTAACAAAATTACCGTTGTTGAGACTTCAACGAAATGACACATACTGATAATTGAAGCCTGATAATGACGCTTTGACATGAAGTATTTGGCAATTCGGTAAATAACTAGATATATAAGTTACGGTATTTCTTAGGAAATCGAAGTTTTCAACGCAAGGGCCTAATATAAAGCAAAATATATATTATTTAGTCATCATAGTGGACTCCAAATTAAAATAGAAATCCTAAAACACATATCTTACAGTAGGAGCTACGAAGCTCAAACACTAAGACTTGTATTGTGCTGGAAAGCACTACGTATGGTCTATATGGCTCTCGGACAAGATATGTAAGTAGATGGAATTCTAAGTAGGGGATCGCGCACTAAAATATCTATGGATCCATTTCTAAACGTCCAGAAGATGTTTATCAGGGTAATTATTTAAAAACTTCCGCAATACATATTTTCCCTCCATGTTTTTTCCCTTCAGCTATCTTATTTGATGTTTTGCTACTTTACAAGAGATACAAGAAAACCATTTTGAAATCTTAATAATCAAGACAAACCCAACTGATAATTTAAGCCTGTTGAGACCTTTTTAGTCTTTATTTTACCTACTATTTGAAATAGATGTTGCAATCATATTACCCCGGTCTCTCGACTGATTCCATGTTCGAGATAGCTTGCGCAGTCCTCTCTCTTACGAAGCGGTGATAAAATCGGGAAACTCAATGAAATAAATGGGGTTTTTAGTCAAAATATTAGTCGAGACGTGGAGTGGATGGAAAACGTCATTCTGGCGAGTATAGTAGATTAGCTACAGTTATCAGGAGTTATATACATTGCGATTGTCGGTGGATAATTTGTGTGTAAAAAGTGAAAATGTCAGATACGATAGTCGACCATTGGAGGAGTAATATGTGGAAGCTGAAAGTCTAATTAGAGTCCTTACTAATACTGCATGTGCTTGAGATTATCCCAAAAACATGTCCGGTTTAGGCTAAACCGGCTTCTGGCTTGTGCATATGGTAGGCGGGGGGGAGGGGGGTGTGGTTGGGCTTAATAACGGGCGCGAGTGAACGGCGCAGCTTGAGTAATTTATTGGCGGGGGGCTCGCCTTAATCGCCTCCGCCTCAGATGCTGCCGCTAAACAAAACGCCACCAGACCCGATTTATTACAGTCCCGCCACGAGATGCTCAACTTACACTTTAGTTATTATGCGGAATTACGGACCTGCCCAGCGCGAGCGACACATCCTGCTTTCGCTGACTCCGTACGAACTAGCTACGAGTCCTGATTCAGCGAGTATACTATATAAACGGAAGGGCATGTACAACTGCAGGATGCGTACAGCTGTTATTCTCTACGGATAACTCAGCCGGTTTTCTGGCTGTTTCCCGTGGCTTCGTTTAGTGTTGGATTTAGGATTAGTACGAAGATAAAATGTATCATAATATATATTTATTTATTTATTATATTATATTTAATCAGGAACACACATTATGATATAGCATAAATGATTACAAAGTTTTATATATTCTAAAATATAAAACCGGTTAAGGCTTTCCTGTCAACTGGAAATTTATACTTATTTTATTTCAAAGTTTAGTAATTTGTTGCTCATTAATAAATACGTCTTGAGAATTGTGTGCGATTGCTTGTATTTGCTGGGATAGGTTGTTTGTTTGTCTCTACACTTTATTAAGAAGTTTTACAATGGGCGTGTTTATTATCATACGATAATCTCTTACAAGCAAACCTACTCTGACGTGTTTGGATGTATGTCTTGTTACTGCATTCGATCTACAGAATTGAAGTGCAATTCTGTTCAGCCGGGAATCCAACCCACAACCTTACAATGTAAGATCGGGCGACCTAACCACTAAGCTGCAGGGCTACGGAGACGGTGGGAGTTTGTGTGTGCGTATGTGTGCATGTGTGTGTGAAGGTGAGTATGAGTGTGTGGTGTATAAAGTTTCAGATTATAGCGGATAATATCTGATTCCAAACATCATATTGGGGTTCGAAGCGGTGGTTACACCAATCTTTATATAAATATATTGTAATTGGGCAAAGTACCAATACAAATATTCATACAATATCTTCGTGTGGCAATCGGATATACTACCTACATCAAATATGCTTAGATGGCTTACCTTAAATCCGGAAATAAGACGGTCAGGACACGGGAGCCACTTTCTTGATGTCCACACGAGATTGGTGGGTTTATAGATGCGGTGTTAGGATGAGCAATCCATTATTAATCACTCAAACGCGTTAGAATTTAAATAAAATGCGGTGCGATGTAACATTGACAGGAAGCCAGTATGCAGAACAGAATTTTCGTATTTTGACAGTAGGATAGGGGTAGGAAAAAAATAACCAGTATTTGGAATGATCTTAAGGCGCCTTCTCACAAATCTAATGCAGGCGTACAATCAATTACCACACAGAGCAACTGGCGCAAATATATATATTTAAATATATATATTTACATTATATTTTATATTATATTGTATTTATATACTATAACATATTATATTTCAATATGTAGTAAATAGGTATACAATAGAATGTCCATAATAAATAAAGCATAGTAATAAATGATAAAATCTCCACAGTAACTAAAATTGTAGTCATTATCTCCTAATGATATAAAAATTATAAAATTGATTTAATTTAGTTATACTGATTGCTTGTACGCTCTAATTGAAGTATTGAATATATTAACATTTTTAGTTGTTTATTATAAAGATCCCAACAGCGACTAATAATTATATTACTGGATGCAATTGTAAACAAGGAAGTCGGAACAAGTTATAATTTCTTATAGTTCCTAATCGAACTTTAATTTTAATTTCTTCCCCTAGATCGCTACAATTGAAGACACCATTGAGTATTTTTTAAATATACACAGCGTCATTAAAATTACTCCTATGCACTAGAGGATCCATTTTAAATAGAACAGAAGTCTCATTTGTGTTGTTGCAATAGCTTTTTGTTTTAATGTTTAGGTATCGCACATATAGGTATGTCGTACAGGGATATACCAAATAAGCAGACCATATACAAGTAAAGAAAGTCATGTCGAATGAAAAATAACGATATTATTAGAATATTGCTATGGAGGAGTACTGTCCTAAAAAGCGCTTCACGTAATTAAAATAATAGGTAAAATTACAAATAGTTTATCTTATATGCTCTACAGATAGTTCGATAAATGTCTAAAATTTCAGGTAACTACAATTGTATCCACCTAATCAAAATACGCAGCGTAATACAAATAAAAACTAGGCAATAAAATTACTCTAATAATTATTTTTAGATTCCGATTTTTAAGACTAACATATCCCAGTGTCATAGAAGTTGATGAATCCTATAAAGAGGTTTAAAATTCTCAAACTCATTAGTTTTTCAGTAAAATAAACCAATTAATTTTGTATAACAAACTAGTAAGCTTCGAAAATTTTCAATTTCTTTAGAGTGTTCTTCAACTCGTTGATTTTGATATAATCAAACGGTTTTTCATTTTATATCCTATTGCGATTATTAAGATCCTTTAGGAGGAGCCTCTTTGAGCTTTTTACTGGAATTGTACCATGGATATCTCGTTGCATAGAACTTGTTACGATGTCAATGTTTCTTTACATCGTACCTTGGGTTTTCGGTTATATATCCATTTATAATTTATAGTATAATCTTCAGAATCATTTAAAAGAGCAATAACTTATATTACTTTCGCGGTAAGTGCCTTTTGCCTGTCACTGGGCTTTAATCCTAGTCAACACGGATACTTGTGACATTTACCATTAACTCAAACAACTCTCGCGCCGAACTTTAATATCCATCCTTTAATATACAGTATTGCAAAGCTTACACGGATGAGTGATTTAAGGCATGAGAGCAAAACAACGCCTTTTGTGCTAGAAACTTCCTCGCTACGTATCCTATCCTCATAATCCAGACGAGTGACTTTGACTTAATCGAAGAGTAGAGGAGGAGTAATGGAGGGGGGGGATGAGAGAAGGGTTAATATCTTCGCGTTACATCGAACTACACGCAAGAATTGCTCCATCTCGGCGTATACGTCCTATTTATATCTCCAAGAAGCATTTCATATCTCCATTTCAATCTATTATCTAACATTATTTCTTTGTTTGAAAAGGTTCATTGTATCATTTTATATAGACAAAAAGTTTTTTTTTCTACCGCGTTTTTTAATGCTTCTTTAATGTTAATAGTTTAGTGTGGATTATATTAGTATCCTCCAATAGGACCTCATTTCCTAATCAGTAATCGCAGCAGAATACAATCCAATATATGTTACATTTATTATGCTTACACTTGTGCCACTTCTGAGTACGCGTGTACAATCACTCAGAAAGCTCTAAAAAACAACAAAATAGAGTGGTCAACTACAACGGGCGAACCCGTCACCTCAGGAAGTTTTAACGATTGGTCGTCTATCTCCCGTGAAGTGAACGCAGCAGACTTTGACAAAACAGTCCACCGTCAAGCTCCGCGACATGCCCGTAGGAGGCCAACGCCTTATTCCCGAGATTACTAGGTATGTTACCCAGCGGGCTTACACTCACGCCCTTACTTCCAATTGCGACCAGATTACTCCGGTCTTCCACCAGTTTACTACGATGATTGTTGTAATTATAACGTAGTTTGCTTACAAATTTTAGTGTTTAAACTAACTTGACAATTTAAAGACTTAGTAATATAATAATGAGACTTCGAAACATGGTTCGACACATGGTCGAAACGGGGACAATTAAAACATCTGTATTAAAATTGAGTTCGTTTAATAATTGTAAATTAGAATGTGCAAATTTGGTATGACCCTATTGTTGTTACTCTTGATTGTGAAGTATTTATTATCTTACGACAATGTCTTACAACCAACCCTATTTTGTATTATGTGTATGTATGAGTTCATGTAAGATTTTATGTAAGTATATGTCTTGCTATTGCATGAGATCGACATCATTCAAATGCAATTCCGTTAACTGTATCCCAACGGAAAATGCTGATCCAAACGGAAATCGAAAACGGAACCTTAGGATGGAATATCAGGCGACCAAACTAATATGCCACCCGGCCGTTTTTATTATACACAAAATATTATCAGTCTTCTAAAAGTAGGTGTAGTAGTACTTAAAGTACTATTCGCTAGTAAAAGTACTACTTAAAGACTTTATCGTGAAAATGGATTTACCTCTTACATATCTTTCTTCCGCAGGAAAGTGTTTACACTGGAATAAATAATGAAACAGTTTTAAAACCACATCAATCGCCAATAGACGGCGAGCCACGTAACACTACTTATATCTTTTTGTTAATTTTATTAAGCCCTGAAAAGATGGAAAAAAAATGCAAACAGTTTTTTCACAACAGATTTTACTGCTGTATATTATAATCTATGAGAGATGGGTTATTGATAGGAATGTCTAGAGCATAAACATACTAGAATAGCCCACGCGACCAAACTGAGAAATCTATAGAGGAATAGAAAGAGGAAGCTGCATAGGGGCCTCCTCTATCCTTGTTTAATCGAGCATGCTTGGGACACTTGTAAATACAGAGTGCAGGAATGATAAAGTCAAGGATAGAGGGGGCGGATATGCAGCTATTTCTTTCTATTCCGCTATTGCATTCACTCACAGTCCACCGTCGTACTCCCACGGTCTATTCTAGTATGATTATGGTCTCGAGGAGCTGACGTCGAATAAACCCTTGGACGTAGAACATTAGATTTCTACATAATTGTTTTATCCACTGTTTCAATTGCCCTCTTGTTTCTATTGCCTACGGTCTATCATATCTGTTTCGTGACTTTAATAAGGGAAGACGTTAAGGACGTGAAGGACGAAGGACAAGGCGTCTTTTGATTTGTCTCGCGAACATCTATAAAAAAAAATCTCTTGAAGCTTTCTGAGCGTCCTCCACGTATGTAAAGTGTGGGGTTGGGCTATTGGCAAGTGTGGCTTTGGCAGCGAGCGGCTCGTGAAACGTCATTAATCCCACGGGTGATCCGAGAATTGCGTCCGATTCAGGGGCGACGCGACGCTGCCCCGGCGGACGTGCTCGGCATGCAAATTACTGCGCTCCATCCGCGTATGGTATGCGAGGGGGTTCATGGCGCGGCGATTGCGGTCACTTATTACACACTTCGATGGTACCGCGGGACACATGCGGCTAAATTACCCAGATTTCCGGACTTCTCTTTCCACTGAAGAGATTGCTAAACTGCTTACTCAAAATTAGTATGGCCAAAATCAGTGGAAGCTAATAGGCCATGTTGCAGTTCAGACACAAAGACCCATGCTTGTAACCCTACAAGGGCCAAACTCACGAGGGAGCTATTTTGTCACCTACTAACAATCAAGTAGGTCAGGTAAATGACTTAATTATCTTAAAGATCAATGCAGCAACGCAAACATACTACTCTGTGGGCACTGCTTGACCTGTAAAAGGATGTACGTTTCCTAAAAGAAGTTCTCAACTTCTGTATTGTCCTTGCAGCCCTCTGTATTGTCCCACATATATTGGTTTAAAAAGTAAGGTGTCTTATTATTTCATTACGGAACCCTAATCGACCCAAATTGTGTAATGATTACACGTTTATAATTATAAATATAAAATAATTATAAATACGATAGTTCACTTTCTCTAACGGCTGTGTTATGTTGTTTTTTATTCCTTTTAGTATATTTACTTGTGGATGTTGAGTCGACTTTAATAATTCAGAGAACTAAGGAAATATGAAGACATCACAGGCAACGCCAGGAAGAAGCGGTGATGAAATTTGCACTCCCCAGTGTTGCGCTGAATAGCAAACAAGACGCGCGGATAAAAAGTCCGCTCGCGAAATCTCCATGAAAATGCGCCAATCGCTCTGCTGGAAATTCAAGAAAGGGATCAGGAACGGCATCCGCGGAAACCGATCGCGTTTCCGCCACAATAACCTTTGATAAATTAGAGCCCTGAGGGAGCCGCTGCTGGCCAATAAACGTGCCGAGAATCCCCAAGCGCTCGCGCTCTACACCCCGCCGCACCGCCTCGATAATATTATATATTCATATTACCGACTTTGATATCTGCATCTAACTTTCTCATTAACTCAACGAGAGTTCATTGTCAGAAGGTGGAATTAGATTCGGTGCAATGGCAAGTCCCTTAGCGTGTTATAAACATTATTAGAAGAGATACAATGCAGACTGCAACGCATCTCTTCAGGAAATATGTTATGAGATAATAATATGACTAGATAGAATACGGATTAGATTAACTTTCGTATTATATAAATTGGAAATACACAACCATTAAATATAAACACGTTTTTAAAAACAATCTCTTATTAAAATGCTCTGTTCAAGGCCAACCCTGGGTTCAACAGTCATGTCATAGTAAAACTTAGAACGAGCTATCATAATTGAATGCTGTACAGAATTTGGTTTTTGTGCTGTTGGCCGTTGAGGAGTCCCCTTGTTGGAAGCCAACCCTGGATGCAGCAAAGTTAATAGCAAAACACGTTATTGAAAACAAGCTTTTATTAAAGTTCTCTGTCCTGCGCCAGCCCTGGGTGCAGCAGTCATATCATAGTGAGACTTAGAACGGGCTATCATAATTGAACGGTACATAGAATTTCGTGTTTGTGCTGTTGGCCGTTAAGGAGTCCCCTCGTTAGAAGCCAACACTAGGTGCAGGAGCCCTGTCGCTGTGAAACTTAGAACAGGCGATCATAATTGAATGCGTATACTGAATTTCGTGTTCGTGCTGTTGACCCTCGTTACATGCCAACCCTGGGTGCAGCCGCCATGTCATGGTGAAATTTATAATGGGCTATCATAACTGAATGCGAATACAAAATTGTGTGTTTGGGCTGTTGGCCGTGAGAAAGTAGCCTCGTCGAGACCCGATGCTGGGTGTAGAATCTGGTTATGCTCACCATAAAAATGCATTGTCATCGGAACTGAATCAACATGTAAAATTTCAACTTCATAGGATAAGAGAAAGAGGTGTAACAAACTAACAAACATTGTTAGTTAAATTAAAGTTTGTAATAATAAGTGACTTGCTGCAGACTACATACAAGAATTATAATATGACCGTCAGATGGAATGAGGAGCTTTGTTAATAGATTTTTTCTTGAACAGAGAAAAAAGGATTATTGAGCTTTCCCTACCCCCTTATTCCTGATTGTAGTCCTTGTTACTTTTTTAGTCCTTCAAGATCCAATCCCATTTGAAAAGACGTCGTTCTGCTAACATTCAAATGAGCGTAACCGAGGGCTTGACGGTGGTTTCAGTTAAAGGCTTCCAGTACTTCTTCTAAGACCGGAAACGACGCATTCGCCAAGGTATTGCTACTTTGGAGGGGATATTTATAAAACTTCCTCATAACTTTTACACACTTTTATTTCAACTGTGTAAGACCTTTAACTCATTGAGGACCATAATCTTTGCGGTAGAGTATAAAAAAAATTGATACATAAAGCTGGTAAAGGGCGATGTAAATAGCATTTATATCAAGTTTTGTGAAAATTTGTCAAATAGATTTTGTATAAATTGATGGGACATAAGTGTCCCTGTGGTTCATAAAGATGCAAAGTTATAACGTTTTTCAAAATTTTTAAGCTATTGCATAACTTTTATCGCGGGCCTATGCCAGTGCGGCGACCGAATGAAGAAATTTCTTAACGAAAATGAATGATTTTAAACTGACAATTACGTCTAAACGAGTACTGCTTACGATTCGAAAAAAGTATATGTTAAACAAGAACATTTTCCTAATATTCTTAGCTTTGAATATTTTATATTTTCTTTATATTACATAGTGTAATTAATTTGTGAAATTAGGTCTAACCGAACACAAAAACGACTACTACGCAAATATTATCTGGCGTATTATTATGAAACCTGCACCATTTTAGAGATAATTTAATTATCTATCTTTCTATCTACGATTTTTTTTAATAATCGTAGATAGAAAGTTTAGAAGACGTTTAAATTATTCCGAATCATTTGCTTCCGCAGCCGCAGATGATTCGAAATAATTTCAACGTTTTCCGATAGAGCGCAGTTATCTGATATCAGAAAAATAAAATAAATAAAATAAATAAATAATTATAATTGCATAAGTTGTTAAAAATGCTATGCAATAGCTTTACCGCGGCAGTCCCCGAGTGCCACACGTATTTTATTATTTTATTGTTTAACCTAGCAATCATACGTCCTAAAATACGCACTGAAAGTAAAAAAAAATCAAATTGAAAAAGTGGCTATAAATATTTTATTTATTTATTCAAAATAACCCACAGTTGTTTGTCATTTGCGATATTTAAAAAAAAATACGGTATATTTTAAAACATTTTTTTTGCTGATTTCTCATTGGAAAAATATAATTTATAAATTATTCGTATTCGATAATTTATAAAATGATTTTGAATTTATGGGACCCATGGTCCTTAAATGGTTAAATGCAGACACGTATATCTCAAATTCATATTACTTAAGCTTTCCTATTTTTTGTAGTGGATTCTTCGTATATATTAGATAAAGTTGACCTAACACACTATATTTTTCCATAGCAATAGTATAATTGTTTGTAGTTTGCAGCGAGTCACGCCATATGGTTTATACTTTTTCGGCCTACTTGTACACTTTTGTAAATCAGTGCAGCAGTCGTAAAAACGCCCAAAGAAAAGCCCTACAAAGCGCGACGACTCGACTCGTTGCGGTGCGGTCCCGAGCGGTTCATATTTCAGTGACCTAGTGGAATTGGGTTCGCTCGCTTTCACGTAAATTTACGGGTATGCAAATAACACCGCCCGCCCACTCCAACAACCGCTCTTTCTTTCTTTATTTCCCTTCTTTTCCTTATTTCGCGGCTTTTTTGTCCCACCGCTCGCTTGACGCTTACATCCAACACGCCCGCCTACTTCGATTTCGAAACACGCAAACGCAGAGTGTATCATCAGCCACCGTAATCTTTATTTAGCGCGCAAAGACAACCGAAACAAGAAGAATATTATTAACCGGTCGGAATATTCTATCATTATTTATATATTATTTTTATATTTAAGAAAATGCGAAATTGCAATAAGTTCCACCTTCGCTTCGTGATTGCGTTATAACCATGTAAAATTCCGTCAGCGTCCGTCAAGCCTTTCTCGAGTTATCGCGCATACAGACAGACACATACAACAAAGTTTTTTGCGACCCATCTGGGCTTCACAGTATTCATTCCGCCCCGACTTGCCCGACTTACCCTCCTCATCAAGCATCTCTGCCCCGATTTGCCCGGGCTTACCCTACTAATTCCGTTACTGTTCTGCCTAACTTGCCCTGATTACGTACGTTTAAAAATATACGACGTCCGTTTGTATGGCAGCTCCCATTTTTATCATAGGTCCGGAACCCTAAATCTAATCAGATTATTCTATTAACAGGTAAAACCTATTTTTTGAAAGTGAACTTCGCGTTCTTGAGATATCGTGCGCACAAACAGACATACAAATCGAAATTTTGCCTCCCATCTGGGGTTGTATACTTCGCAAGGCCTTGCTTCGCTCAGTGGCTGAGCTAAGTTGGCTTACTAGTGATGTATGTTATCATAAGTCTATTGCTGTATAACTATGTTATCATAAGTCTAGTGGTGTATGTTATCATAAGTCTATTATAGAGGTGGTTGAAGCTCCCATTGTCTCCCAAACATTCTGCGATGGGTGGTAGTTTTCTTTGTTCGTATTGCAATGTGAGGGTACCAAGTTATCTTCGAGTCCAAAGCACCTTCAAGATACTCACTTCGATTTTTGTCTGATGTAATTTTCTCACCGTTGAGTTTAGGTTCCTTAAACTTAGTCAAGTCGCGCTTGTTAGAAAAAAGTACTAGCTCGGTCTTACTAGGATTGATCGATAATCTCTTGTGGTAGCAACAGCAGTGTACTACGCTTATCGCTGATTGGTTCGCCGATTTCTCTGTTCCAGGAGAACTTCCCGTTAATAAATCAATCGTATGACCTCCATATCCTTGCGCGCAAATGTCGTTTGCATTAAGTTCCACCAAGAGCTCGTCTATTACCAGGCACCATAGCAGTGGTTACAACCCCCCCCCCCCCTTTATGGGCAGCCTTTTTCTACAGTTTCTTTTACCTCCTTGTCCTAGATAGATGTAGTGATTGTTCTTCCCGAGGGTGTCTAACGGTTCCGGGCAGTTTGGGCCTGATGAACTGTTTGTCATTGATGACAGTGTTTGGCAAGCTTCATCATGTGATCAGCTGGGCGTCACTGGACATGGCCGTACCACGATCTTCTATAACTTTATCGATTATCGTAGCAAATTGAAAACTTTCCCTTATGTACTCATTTCGGATTTTTTCTAATATTGTGACACCCGCTGACAAGCGTAGCATCCGCATTTCTGTTTAATGTAGTTTATTAAGATGTTTGTTAATCGGCTACCCGAGTCCGGGTGAAGAGCCGGATAAAGGACGCCGTGGTCCGCGATAGATTCGGTAGACACCGTATCATCGCTTCGTAAGGGAGAGGACTGCGCAAGCGACCTCGAACCTGTAACCAGTCGGGAGACCGGAGTTTGATTGCAACTGGTAGTAAGGGCGCGAGTGTCGGCCCGCTACCGAGCGGGCCGACACTCGCGCCAGGTTAATAACCCGATTAACCTGGTCATCTCACGCTAAGGCGTTGGCTTATTACGGGCGTGTGGCGTAACTAGACGGTGGACTGTTTCGTCCTAAGTCTTCTGCGCTCGCCTCACGGGAGACAGAACGATCTAATATCCGTAAAACTTCATGAGGTAACGGGTTCGCCCATTGTAATCGACAGCTCTTGTTGTTGTAGATCTATGAGTAACATCGTTGTCAATTTTTCCATCGTTGCTTAGTATTGAGCCCAAATATTTAAATTGGGTCCCGGTGGTAAAGGCGTAATTCCTAAAGATATCATATATAATATGCTCGTAAATCTCTAAAGTGCAAAGCTTCTCTACATCAGATAAACACAGGCCAAATCCTCGATCACGCGTTCACGGTTATGATAATTTGGGCGATGCACGGTGCATCGTCCACTGTCTGATAACCTCTTTGTGCGGCCGTGCGTTCCTCTCGCGCTTGCATCCGCCGCCCAACGACATTGTAGATTCAGGAGGCGGCGGACCCTTATCTGGTCGGTGCCGGTTTTGGCAACGTCGCACATTGGATCGGCTGTTGTTGTTGTAGGTTTTCTACACTTTT
Organism: Micropterix aruncella; assembly: GCA_944548615.1. Classification (NCBI taxonomy): domain Eukaryota; kingdom Metazoa; phylum Arthropoda; class Insecta; order Lepidoptera; family Micropterigidae; genus Micropterix; species Micropterix aruncella. The sequence continues at coordinate 23,012,810 of OX155958.1, forward strand.
GAGGTGAAAACGTTTTTAAAACCGATGCAGGGCGCGAGGAAGCAATCGCGTTTAAGTAATTTCAAGCTTGAATAAGTTGACTAACATTTAAATATATTTAAAAGATTAAAAAAACGCGACTGCCGTTACAGAAAGTGATCTATTGTATTTATAATTATTGTTTTTACGGATTTTTTAATGAAATATTTGTGATTATGTATTTATGCGTATAGATAGAGATATAAATATATATATATATATATATATATATATATATATATATATATATATATATATATATATATATATATATATATATATATATATATATATATATATATATATATATATATATATATATATATATATATATATATATATATATATATATATATATATATATATATATATATATATATATATATATATATATATATATATATATATTTATTTATTTAAAATAAAATTAGTAAAAGCTACTTAAAAAGTAGCGAAGGAAATCCCAGCTTGTATTGGGAAATGCTTATGTTTGAATGAGATATACTTACGGATGTGCACGACTTTCGACTTTATGGATGAATAGTGATCGTTAGTCGACTGCAAAAGGACCTTTAAACTTACATTGCACCGTCGAAAGTCGTGCACATCCGTAAGTATATCTCATTCAAACATAAGCATTTCCCAATACAAGCTGGGATTTCCTTCGCTACTTTTTAAGTAGCTTTTACTAATTTTATTTTAAATAAAAATATCATCCTATAAACGGATTTCTTTACAAACCTTATCATATATATATATATATATATATATATATATATATATATATATATATATATATATATATATATATATATATATATATATATATATATATATATATATATATATATATATATATATATATATATATATATATATATATATATATATATATATATATATATATATATATATATATTTCTGGAATGTACTCAATCAGATCTCTAATTTGACACTAAACGATATAAATATGTTATATTATTGACATCTGAATATTTGTGCATTTAGACAACTACTTACTTGATATGTAAGGTACTCTATGACACTCGATATTACACGATTCTATCGATACCACGCACTTCTAAATCTTAAAACTACTTACTTAATATTTGGACTGTTAAAGAACCCTATGACAGTCAAGATGACATAACAATTCTGACAATACCACACACTTCTAAATCTGTTCAAGCGTTTAGAAGTTTTGGTGGAATAAAGAAAAGGAAAACATATATAGATAAACCCTGAACACATTTCACTCTTTTTTGTTGGGCAGTCGAGTAAAAATAGACACAGCACTGCGATCTCCATATTGTTTTAAAGGGGAAAAATGCTAATTTATGCGAGTACCATTAGCAGCATTAGTCGTGAGAAGTACAGGCTCTAAAAGAACCCATGATTTTCGACATTCCGGGTTCGACACTTGTCTATAAATAGGATCATATCTCACAGACTAATTTTCCGGTCCGAGTGAACTAAGTATTGTATTAAAGAGGATTGTCTGTGTAATAACTTATCCCGCGCTTTAAACCTGCAGTGGTCGCGCTTCAATATTGCACGACCGTGGTCGCGCATTTTGATTTCGATTTATTGAAATAAACCGTTTATGTAAAAAAAAGTACTTTTATTTTTTTATAAAAATACCCGTCTGTTAAAATAAAATTACAAAACAACGTATAGCTTGCTAAACTGTAACGAAAGGAGAACAAGAAAAAACTAAACGAACTTCTTCAATGGTCTTTAATGTCGTCCGCTTCTTGGTAGTCTCCCTGTAAATAAAAAAATCTAAATATGCAAATATTATTTGTAATAAACGTCTACAGAACTAAAAACCATAATAAATTAATTTAAACAATGAATAGAATACAGTAAATAGCGAAAAAAAATTACATTAATAAAATATTTATGTAACAGGTCGCGCGGATTACACAAGTAGACCATGGAGTTTAACCGTTTCACATGTCACCAGTACACCAACTAAACTAAGCGGTAAGCTCGTTTAATGAGCTTTAAGTACACGTAAGTCCCAAGATCTGCTCTAATTCAGATTCCTAGAAAACCTATATCGTCGATATGAGCATGATGCGTCATTTACGATGCTGTTTAATTTTAGAATATCTGTCGGTCGCTACCACAGCTCATCTGTCCGCTCGCACTCTCTTTCCCTCGCATCCCTCGTTTATTTTCGTCCTGGGTGTCTTCTCATTGTTGTATTTTGGCTGTGTGGCTAGTCGGAAGGAAACAGCGCCATCCTTTAATATTAACCATACACGTTTTACACGAGCCACATAAAGTTTTACGCGAACCATTTAATTATGCTGTTATAAATAATATATATACATGAGAGATTACCAACCCGGTAGACGATTATAAGAATCGTCTTGCTTTTGTCACTAGCAGGTTCTATATGTTCGGTTTCTTAAGTCATCCCATCAGATACTGTTATAATAAAACTGAAGCTTCCTTCTGGACTTTTACGTGCCTATTTCTGTACGAATGGCGACACCATAAAAATCTCCGTACGTACCTGCGATAAACCCACTGTGCGGCGGCGGTTGCGCGGCGTCCGCGTCGCCGGACGGGCAACGCCTGGTGTCAGCGTCATAAACTGTGGCTCCACAATGCGGATGGACTGCTTAATCCCCATCCGCCGTACGTTCGCTGGTCCGCTTAAGCAACCCCTAATGAAATTGCCCGAGTCTGGCGTCTGCCCCCGTGTGCGGTGCTTATAGCCACGCCAAATATCGCTTTTAGTACGGGTCATCATCTGCTTTGATTACGCCATTACAGCGCTTATCAAACTTTAAATCTGTCCCCTATTTACGTACTTAAATAAAAAATTATATCCGTAAATTATAAAGCTTATAATAGTTTGCATAATTTGTTATGAGTCTAATGAAAATAAAGTAAAGAGATGTCTTTGATGGCTGCTATGTGTAACGATAAAAGTGTATTTATTTGTAGAGGCGCCAGCTACACATGCGAGAAATAGATGATAGACCACATAAACAAATGCAAAGGGCCTCCCTCCGCCTGGGAAGTTACCTTTGTGCGTGGGAGTGGAGCGACGCCAAGGATACCACGGTAGCTCAGTCGTGCTCAGGGGTGGTTAAAATCCTGTATTGACGTCGTCCTAAAGTCGAGAGCATTCAAATTGAATGGACGGTCAAGTACCCTAGTTATGTTTTATTATAAAATGAATTTCGATATATCTTGTGAGAGGACTAAAAGAAGAAGAAGAAGCGATATCAAGTTTAGTGCGCTACGGCGACGAGATCGAATATTATGATTTACTCACCGCGCCCTCTATCGGTGTACCGACGAGGTACTGCGCCGGCGCGCGTCGATCGCGCCCGCTTGGAGCGCTCGGCCCCGGTCCCGGTCCGCGCTCTTACATAAATCAATGGCTAAATCGTCTAATGAATTTATTGGAAATAATAGCTAGATAATTATATTTAAAAGACGAGAAAATACTATTTGAATCTAGGTACGCTCTAAACCAGCAGATGCTGCTATAATTAAATAATGTACTGCGGTTCTTTTCTCCGCTAAATGATAAAATTAAAATATATAATTTCAAAGTTTCTTTTATAAAATTATTCTTTATTTATTCCTTGCCCTGAAACATTACCCTGTCCAGTGCTAGTCGGGTACCTACGAGACTGTTGCTCGCTCTGACCCGGCGGTATTTTTAGGTACCGTCTCGATTTCTTTAATTCGCTAAATAATGATTAATTAACCAAAATGAAAGGTTTATTTGGCAGAGTAACATATTTTATTTTAATTATAATAAATGAAAGCTAGGCCATAGCATATGGCGAATCCGAGTAGTTGGAATTGACAAAATTCTAAAATTAAATTCGTGGAAAATTGAACGTTACAGCCTTTCAATTTTCAGGGCTTAATTCGGCGAAGTGGGATTTTGGACAGGTACTTTGGGTTCTGGAATAGAGAAGGAAGACACTGCTACCCGCGGGAGTTATTGGAAGGTTGCTTCTAGATTTTTTAGCGCCTGCTCCCCGGATGCGATTTTAAATTTTAAATTATATTTTCGAAACCGACCTTTAGATGATAGTAGAAAAATTAGTTGAGACGAGAAGACGGAAGGCGATGCTCAGACACCGGGAATTATGACTGACCCGACGTACTACCTACTTCTATTTTGACGCACTCAAATTACTAAATTTTGATTTTACTTGACTCTAATTATTCACCAACGAAGATATGGCAACGGTAATTTACGGGGGATTTGGCTTTAAAACAATCTTTTAATTTAAATTTATTATTTTTAAAATCTGACTTTATGAGGGGAAGCTAATGGTTACAGATAGAAGACTTGCCTGTATAAGGTATGGAATCCGCTGAGGTCCTGCCCGGATGTTGAACTGAGTTTAGTTATAGATTTTAGATATTCACAGAATTTAAGTTCTAGACTGTGTTGGCTGGTGTGCAAATAATTAAATGGGCGGTAGTCGGCCCGCTCCGCCAACGGCGGAGCGGCCGGTCTCTTCTCGACCGTCTTGCTCGGTCGTTGCCAGCCAAAAAAAAAAAGAAGAAAGATCTCTTTTCTAAGTAAAAATATTCTACCTTACTGATTAAAATTGATTAGGGATGTGCGCGACTTGTCGTCTACATACGGTAAGACGTATCCGCTCGGTGTATCGCGTCTATGGCGCGATGGATAAAGTTAACTGATTAATTATTAAAATGATTTAGGTTAAAGTTTGTATACTATAAAAACTAGGCCCTAACATTGCCGGATAGAGACCTAGTCACCGTCCCCGGTGACCTACATAAGCAATCAATGTTAAAGATATAATGCTACGAGTGTTGCACACTAACCCCTACTTGCTACGATGCGTAGCCGCTAATACAATAAATATTGGTAACAGTAAGAAAAATAAGAATAAGTACGTAATGGTAATGAAGAAATTTGCCCTGTTTGCAAGGGTTGATACAAATCAAGATATTTTAAAAAAATATAAAAAAAAAAATAAATAACACCTAAACGAGAGAAGATGATTTTTGACAAAGTATTTTTTGATCCCAAAAAGTGCATAAGAGTTTCTTTGACTGCAGTATATGACGCTTATTCATATCAGGATTGGAGTTAAGAAAGTCAGGAACTGAAAATAGGGAAAGAATTCAGCCGTGAAAGATGTCGCCTGTCCGTAACAGGGTTAGCATGATTGACGGGTTGATCTTCTCCTGGGGCGTAGCGCGTGGCGTATCGTCTGGTTGCTGCGTCGCTCTCTCGGTGGGGTCGCTGCTTGGAGATCGACGTATGCGCGTCGTAGGGCCTTGGGTAAGACACACAGCGTGTCTCGTGGTGGTCGATTGATGAGCCGTACCTTGGAATTGCGGAAAAAATAGGCGAGCATTAGTAGGTTGCCTAGTTTTCTGATGTTGTGTCGTGATGATCTTAATCGAGGCAACTCGAAGAACATAATAAGTGGGCTGCTGCTTGGCAAATTGCGTCACTTTGCTTGTTTAAAAAAAAAAAAGTCCGGTGGAAAATTTTTGCAGAGCTTCTACTTGGGACAAAATCGTGGTGCTACACTAGCTGTTTCAAGTCTGTGTGCACGGAAGAAATTCAGAATTTTTACACGTCGCTTGTTTGAAAAGTCCGGTGCGTTGTGGCTAGCGGGTGTAATAAGGAAGGTGATTTTCGTGCCTAAATGCCCTGTCCATTCCAGAGAACACTACTTCACTTCACTGGGTACACACTACGCTGATGCTAAAATGGCACTTAAAGCGTCCTTATTTGCATGTTGATGGTAATAGTATATGTGGAGGTTACTTGCGGTCTGGTTTATGTGACTTCGCATCCTGGTCCACCTGGTTTAGTGATAATGTTCCTATTGATAGGGAACGCTCCTGCGGTCCTCGCCTATCGTCCTCGATGTCGTCTATCGTGCATGCCGTCCTGGTTGTCATATAGAGATAGGAAAATGTATCTTTACCTCTAGACTGGAGTAGGTATCCTGGCTTCGGATGTCCATACTGGTTGGCTGGCAGAATTATGGTCCGTGGATTTATGGGCTAGTTTATTCGGTCAGCATTGCCTTCATTACGGTATTTTGCAGCTTGGCTCGACGTTTGAGGTTTTGCTTCCCGCTTTGCCGAATGTCACTGGACACGTCTGGTTGGTTAAGTCCAATTTTCCAAATATTGTCTGGAACGTGAAAAGTCATGCGGCATCATCTCGTTCAATTATCTAGCTCAGTTTTCTACTGGAATACTAGGATAGGTGGTGAGAGAAGGAGAGGCTCTAGTATATGTAACCATTTGTGTGTTATCATATCTTCGCTTTACAATTCAGTTCGAAACTTTGTTTTTATTCTTTAAGAAAATAAATGTATTTTCCGACTTCTTAAATTTCCTATGTGATTGGGGTCAAAAACTGGTGTTTATGTTCTGTCTGTATGCTACATTTTAAGCGGGATAAGAAAGATTGGTACATAACAAAAAAAAAACTTAGATTATTATAAATTACAAGTATTGTGAGACGCGTAGGTACACAATGGCAACAAGGCATTTTAAAATCTATTCAACATATGATATTATTTTTTAAATTAGGAATATGCAGCTAAACTGTGCTGCTTAATGCGTATACTTACATATTATAATATAGTAATAAAACAAAGAACAAGAAAAATTATTATAACAGTGGCAGTGCTCATATTGTGCAGCTTTACACATGAAATTCCATGGTTGAAAAACAAACAAAAAGAAATAAATAAATTAGAAATGTTGCTACTTTTTGTAGCTACTTTCTTTGAAAAAAAAATTGAAGAAAGGAAGGGGAAAGGAAAAAAACTAAACTCTTTTTTTATCTCGGTCTATAAGCATCCATTCCGGCGGGTTATATTTTGATTATATTCAGGCTTTATTAAATGAACGTATAGATAATTAATCCAACGGGGAACAGAAAATTTAATTGTTTATTAGAATGGTGAAAGGGGTGTAGTAGGTGTGGGAGAGCAGGTGCCAAATGTTTCCGGATAATTTATAAAAACAAAAAAAAATATGAAGGGTTCCGGATTTAAAAAAAATTATATTAAATTTTAATTTTAAGTTGTGAAATTATGAAATGCATTTGCAAGAATGGTATTTCGGGTAGCGGTGTTTCCTATTGATTTTGTGCCCTGTTAATTATTGATTGTTTTGATATAGTGTTTTAATATTTGTTTATTTTTGTATTTATTATGTGTTTTATCGTGAAACCGGCCTTAACTAACGAAAGCAAGACTGCCAATAAATGTCTGCTAATACGTTTATTAAAAAAATAATAATAATATATTTTGCATCAATATGCAGTGTGTAGAAGCGTTCGAGCTTATTTTATCAAATAATTGTTAACATAATGTGAAAGGCGAGATGAAAATTGTAGGCCGGCTCTGTAATTTTGTATTGACCATTTGACGACTTATCTGAAATATACAGAAGCGAATTACGTAATTTTAATTTGCGTAAATTCTGGTCGTATTGGTATTCAAATTTATAAAACAGGAAATTATGAAAAATATTGTGTATTTGTGTTTTTTTTTTAAAAAAATTGAGCGTGTGTGTTTATTGTTTGTTTGTGGACGGGATAGAACGGCAGTGTGGTTTTCTTTACACGAATAACCAGTTCTGGATGTTTATAGACCTCGCGGTCTTTCACTCGTGATGGTATGAAGTTAAATTTTAGAGTTCCTCTATGCGTTGTTCCGCAGGCAACTCCCTAACTTCTAGGATTTTTGAGGTCCTTAGTATGTGATGTTTCTATTGCATATAAAATTTGTGAGCTGTAATTTTGTAGTCGTAGTGATAAATAATAATATTCAGTATGTTAACATAAATTTTATTCTTTCGCGAGCCTTGCACTCTCCTTACTTACATCGCTTTCAAGCTCTTCCTGTCGTACTTTCCTTCCATTCCAAAATTGTCTGTTTCGTACCTATCTTACTATTTGTGACTGTGTGAAAATGCTTTCATGATATGTTTATGATAACATTTTACAAATATTTATATCCAATTAAGATCATTATTTAATATATTTTGATGAGTATTTATGGACAAACTAAACGGAGCTTATTATTTATTTATAAAAATAACGTTGCGGGAAATCAATGGGGGTTTTTTATCTTACAATGAAGAAATTATGGTATGGAAAATTCCATATCTTGGCAAAGCCAAGACCGAACAAAGAGCTTTCTGTAGCTTATGACTAATCTACAACGGTTTTTGAAGGGGTTCCTAGTCGCTACTTAGTACTAACGATCTACTTGCCGCGTGATTGTATGTCAAAAAAATATAAAATAATTGATAGAAAAATATAGAGGTATTTTTACAACAGAGCTGAGCATGTAGATTTTAATTCGACGATGACAGTTGATGCATTGAATACCCGGAACATAATAGTTCCTTGCGCTTTTTCACCTTAATGGTAGGATGAACACTAAACCCAGTAAATATATAATTAAAAAAAATCCAGAGCTTGTCCGGCGGTGTTTCTCTCGCAAGCGAACGGTTAAGCACCGAACCGTTTTAAAAATCGCCTAATTGCGTATAAATATAATTAAGGTAGAGAAATATCTTTGTTCTTTGATTTTGCCGCAACGGCCCATGCAAAGGGAAATGTATTTATTTGTGTTTGAATTGTGTGTAAAAATGCGCTCGATTTTATCTCTATATTATGATTTATCAATACCTACTGCCGTGTATGTTGGTCGGTCGGATCTATTTATAAATAATCGCTTAACGCAGGTGTTGTGTAAGTGTGTTTGATTGCATTGACTCGAAATATTGTTTGTTTTTAAATTTGGAAATGAAAATACATTAATGATATTTATTATATTTTTAAGAATTTGGGGCTAAATTTGCCCACAAGGTGAGGTACCGAATCCGGCGGCCTTCTTGCCGGATGAGAGTACCTTTCAAAAAAAAATTTTTATATTTTATAAAAATTTTTTTTTGTATAAACTATTTGTACTTGTGTTCGATTTTTTGTTCTGTAGGTACTTTAGACCGTGTGTTCTGTTGTGTAATGTGTTTTGTGTGTGTGAATTTAGTTTATTTGTTGCTCTTTGTTTTGGATTTTGTATCTTGATAAAGTGCGTTAGGTTGTATACAATTAATTGTTTAATTTGTTTGTCTTATATCAAAGGGAATTATAATTTTGAAACTTTGTTTTTCCTGTTGAATAGCTTATTTTATGCCTTATAGACGCAATAGTTAATACCTTTTGTGTACCTTGTGCGATTTATACCCGGAATCCGCAGTTTCACGATGGAAACCGTGATGACTCGTTCGACTTTACTTCGGCGACGCCACGCTAGACCATATGTTGTTATAGGGTATTAGTTACTCGCAATGTCTTTAATATGAAAGAGACCCCGCGGTTTTCCGTTCTCGTCGGCTAACTCGTAGGCGACTGGGGATTTTTTTGCAATGACTTTGCACTTTATATACCTAGGGCTGAGTTTGCTACAAAAGAAATCTGCTTTTCTTGACAATGTATGGTTTTTGGCCCAGACCCAATCTCCTGTTTTAAATTCGATGTGTTTCCTTCTAAGGTTGTATCTCGAAGAACTATTTCTGAAGGACTCTAACATTCTTTCCTGCACTATGTCATAGGCGTCCGCTAATGACTCTAATCCCTTTGCGAATTCGTGTGGGGTATCGAGTATTATTTTGGCGTTTTTGTCTTTTAAATGTTTGTAAACAGCGGATGATGAAGTGTGTAAGAAAGTTAATCGTATTTATTTAGACGTGGAAGTGTTGATCCTAGTGTGTGTATGTAGGTGAGTGTGCATTTGATTAGAGTGTATTATGAGTTTATTAAATTAAGGTCCCATATCCAACAAGGCAAATGGGAAAGGAAATGAAAAAAAAAATTTGATGAAGTTAAATGAAAACAAAAAAAAATAAAATAAAAAATGAAAAAAAAGAATAAAATTAAAAAAAAATTGTAACACCCTGTAGGGTTGTGAATGTTTGCTAAGTATTTATTATAAGTGTGAATAGAAGTACTAATTGCTGATATTTTTCTGCATAAATATCTTAAGGTTCGTTTGTTGTAACAGTATAACTAGATATGTGTCCAACGTGTCGTCGAAGAAGCAAAATCCCCACGTAATCCGTTGCTGATTCCGAAGTCAAATCCCCAAGATACCTTGGTTATTACTTACGCTTATGGCTGAAAGGCTATTGTACATGTAGTATATTATTTAAAAAAATTAAAATGTAATGCACTTTTTAAAGCATGAAAAAAAATATTGTGTTAGTTTTGTAACAACCTGTAAAATAAATTGGCAGTAGGTACGTTGTGTAGAGAAAACAATAAAAGAAAAAAATAAAAATAATAAAAAGAAAAATTTTTGGGCGGGTTGGGTGGGAAATTTTATGGTGTCCTATATGTCGGACGATATATTAGAGAAGACACAAAAATAAAATTGTAAAATTGTTATAATAAAAGCGTAATGAAAAAAGGTTTGAATCCTAAAAAATCTGTATACGTATTTAAAAAAAAATTCGCCCCCGTTGGGCGGCCAGTTTTGTTATGAGTCTAATGAAAATAAAGTAAAGAGATGTCTTTGATGGCTGCTATGTGTAACGATAAAAGTGTATTTATTTGTAGAGGCGCCAGCTACACATGCGAGAAATAGATGATAGACCACATAAACAAATGCAAAGGGCCTCCCTCCGCCTGGGAAGTTACCTTTGTGCGTGGGAGTGGAGCGACGCCAAGGATACCACGGTAGCTCAGTCGTGCTCAGGGGTGGTTAAAATCCTGTATTGACGTCGTCCTAAAGTCGAGAGCATTCAAATTGAATGGACGGTCAAGTACCCTAGTTATGTTTTATTATAAAATGAATTTCGATATATCTTGTGAGAGGACTAAAAGAAGAAGAAGAAGCGATATCAAGTTTAGTGCGCTACGGCGACGAGATCGAATATTATGATTTACTCACCGCGCCCTCTATCGGTGTACCGACGAGGTACTGCGCCGGCGCGCGTCGATCGCGCCCGCTTGGAGCGCTCGGCCCCGGTCCCGGTCCGCGCTCTTACATAAATCAATGGCTAAATCGTCTAATGAATTTATTGGAAATAATAGCTAGATAATTATATTTAAAAGACGAGAAAATACTATTTGAATCTAGGTACGCTCTAAACCAGCAGATGCTGCTATAATTAAATAATGTACTGCGGTTCTTTTCTCCGCTAAATGATAAAATTAAAATATATAATTTCAAAGTTTCTTTTATAAAATTATTCTTTATTTATTCCTTGCCCTGAAACATTACCCTGTCCAGTGCTAGTCGGGTACCTACGAGACTGTTGCTCGCTCTGACCCGGCGGTATTTTTAGGTACCGTCTCGATTTCTTTAATTCGCTAAATAATGATTAATTAACCAAAATGAAAGGTTTATTTGGCAGAGTAACATATTTTATTTTAATTATAATAAATGAAAGCTAGGCCATAGCATATGGCGAATCCGAGTAGTTGGAATTGACAAAATTCTAAAATTAAATTCGTGGAAAATTGAACGTTACAGCCTTTCAATTTTCAGGGCTTAATTCGGCGAAGTGGGATTTTGGACAGGTACTTTGGGTTCTGGAATAGAGAAGGAAGACACTGCTACCCGCGGGAGTTATTGGAAGGTTGCTTCTAGATTTTTTAGCGCCTGCTCCCCGGATGCGATTTTAAATTTTAAATTATATTTTCGAAACCGACCTTTAGATGATAGTAGAAAAATTAGTTGAGACGAGAAGACGGAAGGCGATGCTCAGACACCGGGAATTATGACTGACCCGACGTACTACCTACTTCTATTTTGACGCACTCAAATTACTAAATTTTGATTTTACTTGACTCTAATTATTCACCAACGAAGATATGGCAACGGTAATTTACGGGGGATTTGGCTTTAAAACAATCTTTTAATTTAAATTTATTATTTTTAAAATCTGACTTTATGAGGGGAAGCTAATGGTTACAGATAGAAGACTTGCCTGTATAAGGTATGGAATCCGCTGAGGTCCTGCCCGGATGTTGAACTGAGTTTAGTTATAGATTTTAGATATTCACAGAATTTAAGTTCTAGACTGTGTTGGCTGGTGTGCAAATAATTAAATGGGCGGTAGTCGGCCCGCTCCGCCAACGGCGGAGCGGCCGGTCTCTTCTCGACCGTCTTGCTCGGTCGTTGCCAGCCAAAAAAAAAAAGAAGAAAGATCTCTTTTCTAAGTAAAAATATTCTACCTTACTGATTAAAATTGATTAGGGATGTGCGCGACTTGTCGTCTACATACGGTAAGACGTATCCGCTCGGTGTATCGCGTCTATGGCGCGATGGATAAAGTTAACTGATTAATTATTAAAATGATTTAGGTTAAAGTTTGTATACTATAAAAACTAGGCCCTAACAAATTATAGTGCTGATAGCGGGAGACCCATTACAATGTCATTTTTTTGTTCAATATATCAGCAATTTTCGTTAGAAGAAAGTATGTATAAAGTAATGTTTAAACATAATCATTTCCCAATCTAATTCGGAGACTCCTTCGCTACCATGTGAGTAACATTTATTATTCTTATTTCTACATCAAAGTATCTTCCTCTGAACGAATTCTTTCGAAATGCTCCACTAAAACTTTCAAAATATTAATCGTATCGAAGTATATACATAATATGTATAATATGTGTACACCTACCTATATCTATATTTAAAAAAGATATCTCTTTTCCAAAAAACATTTTTTCAGTTTTGTGTTTTTTATAGTTTGATGCACAAAATTACCTTTAAAAAAAAGGATTTACAAAAGGATTATAGATGGTTGTAGGGACCGACAACCCTGTATTTGTTTGTTATTGTTATTAGAATTACTTATTAAGGCGCCTTGTACGTTTCTTCTTGTTTTTTTTTTCATATGTAGGTACGAGTATTTACTCGTATTGTATGTGCAATCAATACAGTCTATTGATATATCGAATTCATAAGTAAGCTTTTTTGCGAAAATGGAAAATGATAGATGGGAACATATTTTACACAGAAGACGGTTAGACCCTACTAGATAATAACGGCCTCTGTTCCATCTGCTGCACTTAAACGTTACGATGTAAACGGAGAAAGAGGCCGTCGAGGCGGTCGGTACACGAAGCAGGCATAAAGGAAATCGACCATCAAGATGAGACCACCGCGCCTCTGCCGGGATAAAATAAGAAGGTGGCGGTTATGGCGCATTATGCCGTCCGATCGACGATCTTGCCCGCCCCGTAGATATTATGCCATATTACCGCTCGCCGCTGCTACTGGCCTGTACCATAGATTAATCGGAGTTGCCTTTATTTACAGATGTGCCACAAAAGGCATTGGACCCGCTCCTCAGATTTTTCGTTCTGATGAGCGAGTCATAGGGCCAAGCCTCAATTATTTTTTTTTATTTATTTATTCTAGAAAATATATTTGAAATTTCAATACAATGATTCTACGTCACTATTAAGTAGGCAGCACCTGTTCCAAGGAAGAGACACATTTTATATGACAGCAATATTAAATGTTTTAATGAAAAAGAGGTTTTCTAGTCTATTGCTTTCAGGAAAATAAACAAAACAAGCAAACTAATAATTAAAAATCAAAATAATAAATGTTTGTTTGTTTGTTTATTTATACATACTCTTTATTGTGAAAATGTCACAACGGGCGGCTTTATTGTCATATGTCAATCTCTTACAACCAACCCTACTATGACGAGTTATATGTATGTGTGCGTGTGACATGTCTGTAAGTGTGTGTCTTGTTATTGCATTCGATCGACAGAATTGAAAATGCGATTCCGTTAATTTGATCCCAACGGAAAATGGTGACCCTGCCGGGAATCGAACCCGGGACCTTACAATGTAAGATCAGGCGACCTAACCTAATGTAGTAGTAAATAACTATAAATAAGATTATTACGTAATATTAAAACACGATATTACGTAATAGAAATATAAATCTAAATTCACTCTTGTATACATACATATAGGTAATTTATATTGTCAGAGATGTGAGGGTGTGAAACTTATGTCTGTATAAATACATTGCTGTTTTTGAAATGTCACGTGGATACATTCAGTTTCCGTTATTCCTTTACTAAATACTCACTGATTAAGAAATTTTTAAGAACCGCCTGTGTTTGTCCCGAAATATCGAAAGGTTTTCCTAAAATATTAATTAATTTCGAAGCAATGTAAAAATAATGGTGTTGTACAAAAGATGTAGATCTTCTTAACAGAGAGCAATGTCTGCTTGCGCGATTTTGAAATTTATGGCATTTTTTAAACTATAGAGTTGTCTAATATCTAGTATTTTCGCTTTGAGAAGTCACCTCAAGTCATTAAAAGAATATGTTTTTGGCTTTTGAATATAAAACAAATTATGTTTTTTTTCTTTCAATGTAGTCTTAGCGCATGATCCCCCTCCGTAATTAATTATTGACTGACTTATAGCGTAGTATATCATTCTTATATGACAAGTTCAAGTCCTATACTCATGAAGGCTTTGCATCGTTTATTTTCGTGTGAGATGACATTGCGACTTCGTCGGGGCATTTAATAACCCGCGATAAGCAAAGGCGTAACTTTCTTGTTTATTACAATGATAAGTAATACAAAACAAGCTAAATTCAATTAATGCGACGTTGTACGTATTGACTGCTTTCATACAAAAAAAATATTTATTTATTTATAACGTAACGTACAAGAAAAAAAACATACAAGGACATGCATACTGTTCTACATGAGGAATAATTAAGAACAAACATTATTATAGCGAAAAACATAGCTCTATGCATTTAAATATGCTAGCATATCCGAATGAGGCGAAATCGCACAACCAACTAGACCTAGAAGGTCTGTCTCTGGCTGTGCTGTGTTATATCAACTGTATTTTTGTAACTCGCGAACTGACGAAGGTGATCAATTTTCAAATATTTCTAAATCTAACAAATGTGTTGTTTACACAAATTAAAGTAAAATTTAAAGTAGAAAAAAATTTGTATGCAATTATGGACTAAAATCAAGTAAACTTTACATTATATTCTATAAATTTAAGTGGAAAATAAGTAATAATATATACAAATATATGAATAAACACTACATTCTAATATATATGTATAAGAAAATGATATGTAATATTGCACAATTTTACAAATACATATTTTTTTAAATATTCACCCTACAGTATTAATAAGATCTTTAGTTTTTGAACGCCCAATATCTAGAAGCCAGTTTTTTACTTTACCTTTAAAAGTTACATAATTGTTCACGTTTTTCGTGGTTTCACATAATGTGTTGTAAACTTTCGGGGCGATAAAAAAACATTGTCTTCGGGCAAATGTGCTTTTTACTTTTGGAATTGTAAAAAAATCCTTTCCAGCATTTCTTGTTAAATACATTTGCTGACTTCTTGTAAAAAATAAATACATTCTCTTTCTCTGGGCCTGTTCTGATAGAAAAAATCGAAGTTCGTATACTTTTATTTCCATAATTTTTACATACATTTCTAAATAATGCAGGATAGTGCCTAAAACTGGTACATGCAAGTTTACATAATACAAGTCTTTAACAACAAGACATGCAGGGGAATCGTACAATAAGAAGAGAATTATACATTAAAACGAGAAAGATAGATACTTAGTCAAGGTTCTTAAATGGAATACAAACGTTTGCTAAGTATATACTTATTAATTGCAGTTTCAAATAATATGTGTTCGGTGAAATTTATTTTTTCCGGAGGTTAATCGAAAAATTCAAGACCTCTGAAGTCGCGAAGTACATAAGTGAAATCGGCAAAAACGTTTGATATATAGATGAAGTGAACGGGTACCGTGGATCGTAAGTATGCCACGTCTATCTGGGGAGTATGCCATACCATATGGAGTGTTGCAATTTGATTCTACATTTCGTATTGTTTGAAAATCGAGGTTTCACGATTAAACGTTACCGCGTCGTATTGCATCAAAGGTCGCGAATTAGTGATTTCAGGGCTTGCATGACGCATCTTTAGGTTAGTTCACATGTTTGACTAATCTATGGGTGTATACACTATCAACATTGCCGCCGCCTCCGCGCTACGGAGCCACGGAGCCGGAAGGCATACGACATTATTATCAGCAGGCGTACCCAAAGTCTAACATTATTCTGATGAAATGGATCAGTACATCAAACTCTGATTCAAAAGCTGCGTATGAGAAATCTTCAATCTAACGCTTTTATCACATTATGTTCGGTAAATCTGAAATTTAAGAGAAAGAAATAGTAGATAAATATTACATTATCGGACCAGAGCACTGCCGGATTACTGTAAACGCCAGAATACTGTAAATTTATAATAATGACGCATTTAAACGGCAGAAACTATGTCTTATTTTATAAATATATGTACGTAATAATGTATTATACACTACATTAACCCTTCGAGTAGCGACATAATTTCATGGCAGTCCGCGGCAATTTATTGGAATTTCTTGCAATATCGCCGCGCTCGACAAAAAGTACTTTAACTATGGAACTACTATAACAATCATAAAAAGAATAACTGTACAATGATCGCATTGAAATTTCGTATATAGAATATTGAAATCTCATGTTGTAAAACAATTACATAATTATGAATAAATATGAGAAAGTCGAAAGAGTGAAAAAAACTCGGCATTTCTAACTTGTACTTGTCTTACGAAAAAATACGGAATCCTATTTAGGAAGTGTAGATACTATCGTGATCTTCATTAGATTTTCTATCAAAGGTAATATTTCGTTTTGCTTATAGACATACAAAAATATTTTGATATTAGCTCATAAAAACCAATTAAAATTTTAATGATTTCTCGAGAAAAAAAAAATTATGATGTTTGACAATAAAATTTTACCAGAAATATCCGCGAAATGACGCGCGAAATTATTATATAGCGGCCGTCTATGTAATAATGATAATAACGGTAATAATGATATATTTGGTATGGATTTTAGGATGAATTCGAATTAGAAAATAATATTACTGTGCGCTCCGGGAGCAAGCCGCCAATATTGGTCGTTACGTAGTCAACGGTGTTCTTATGTGCAACCAAATTTGGTCGTTACGTAGCCCATAGGGTTAATACATCCTCAATCGAAGTGTTAAAATAAGATAAATAGTAAAAAGCATTTTTAAAAACAAGCTTTTACTAAAATACTCTGGAAATAAGAAAGAACAGGATATCATAATTAAATGCGTATACATTTTGTTTGTGTATGTTCTGTTAACCGTTGAAGAGTCCTCTCGTCCATCTCTAGGTGCAGTAGCCATGTCATTGTGGAACTTAGAACGCGCTATCATATTTGAATAATTTACAAAATCTCGTGTCTGTGCTGTTGACGAGGCCCCGGAAAAGGTGTCCAGCGGGCAGCCTCGCCACCTGACTATCAGTTTTGGCAGAGTATCTCCGTCTGGAATTAGCCATCAGGATGCCTCCAACCTCCCGACTGGTTACAGGTTCGAAGTTGCTTGCGCGATCCTCTCCAAAATGAACGTGCCCCTGGAGTCATAAATCATTAGGCCGGACCTCTCGCTCTCACTCGCTGTCTTTCGCTCGCACTATGGGGATGCGTGTTTTAAAAATAATAATAGCAGTATCGATGGATTATCGATGTATCGATGGAATATCGATGGATTATGATGGATCGATGGCTGGATCGATATAGATGCCAAGATATTATAGATTATGATGAAAATTTTCGATGGATTTATTTGTAATACATGGTTTAGTTAGTTTTAAACTCACTTATTAAGAAAAATTGTCGTAAATACAAACTAACGTATACATGCAACAATAAAGTGAAATAAAAGTGTAAAGAATATAAAAAAAATATTTACATTAACCTAAATCTTATCTTAAAATGTAACATGAAACTAAGTACTAAATATTACAAATTACATTTTAACAAAAAATACAATTATAGGTTGGTCAGGCTAAACAAATATATATTAAAAAAGCTATATTCTACTCGTCATCTGAACTGCTGTCGCTGCTATCTTGTAGATTTATAACCAAACGGTGCTGGTCTCTGTAAATATATTTTTCAAAATCAGCTCTTTGCAGATCTTCCGCGTGTTTAACACACTTGGCCCAATTTTCCTGTGTAATATTTTCGACGGCTTCGTGAAACAATTTCTCGACATCTTCTAAATTAAACGTATTGTTCTTCGAAGCGACTTCTCCTTTAACCTGAGCCCAGATGAGCTCAATAGGATTATATTGACAGTGGTGTGGTGGTAAGCGTATCAATTCGTGTCCTAAATCGTTTGCCAATTGATCCAAAGCATACACTTTCGAAGGATTACTTGCTTTCACCTTACGTATTAACTCCTCTACAATCTCGACTTTTAAAAAACGTTTGAACCACTCCATATATGTGTCACCATTCATTTCTGTATGATAGTCTAAGTTCTTAGATTTCACCGCTCTAAACAACAATTTAGCCTTTGGAACAAAACCAGTCTTTGTAGACCCAACATGACAAAGAATAAGCATAGATCCTTTTCCGGTTTTCTGGTTCCTGAATCCGCCTTCATCGTTTTTGTCGTGCCACATACGTCTTCTTAAATGATTCTGGTTAACCCAGGTCTCATCGAGGTAAAATCGGGATCGAGAATCATTGGTGGTAATTAAGTTGTGCATTTTTCTTAAAAACTCCATTCTGGCACACAATGTCACTCCTTTCCATTAAATATTTCCGTCCGTCGTCTTCATTTCGATATTTGTAACCTATACTCTGCAAAATGGTTTTCATGGAACTTTTCCCGCATTTAAATTCAGGTATGGCATCCTTAAATTTGTTGAGTATATTATCCACTGTAGGATATTCTCCGTTATCATAATATGATGTGATGATACGTCTTAGCACATCGATGTCGAAGTTATCTAAATTGGTTACAGTTGCCGGCTTAAACGTCTCTCTTGGTGTAGTAGGAAGTAAAGTAAAGTAAAGTAAAAGGTATTTATTTCCAATACAACCATACAATTGTGTAGGAATGACAGTAATTAATCTTAAATTAGTTACTCAATTTAGACAAGAGATGATATACAATATATAGTTTTAAACTTACCAATTTACGAAAACATAGACTATATGATAACAGTTTACAACAAAACAATTAACGGTAAATAATATGTATTAGATTAACTGGGTAGATACGATGCTATGTATTTTCAAAATATTTTAAGAAGTCGTTATGGGCATACATGTTGATTTTAAGCAGATAGACTCGGATGGATCTCTTGAAAATATCGATGTTTTTAATTTCTTTTAATCTTTCGGGCAATTTATTGAAAAGTTTGAGGCCTAAGTATCGACTAGTCGCCTGGAACTTGGCAGTACGTGCTACGAACGGTTGGAGATACAGGGTTTTATTCCTGGTGTCATGCCGATGTACTTCCTCGTGGGATATGGCCGAGCTCTTATTGCAATAGAATTCGCAAAGAGCTTCTTGAGCAAAAATCGCATATACGGTCAATATCCCTAGTTTTTGGAAGTGTTCACGACATGACTGCCGTGGACCAATACCTACTATCGCACGTATGGCTCTTTTCTGGAGAGTGAATACACTGTTGATGTGTGCTGCATTACCCCATAAAAGAATACCATAGCGCAGGTGTGACTCAACTAGCGCGTAATAGAAGCCCTGATTGTAAAACTTCTTGTTTTATTTTTTTGACAGTCCGCAAAGATACTCCACAAATTGACGCCGTCATTTCTTGAGGTTTATTAAGATTGATGACAGAAATTTTTGCATGGTTTCTTTTACGTTCGTCAAAAAATATCAAAACGTTATGGATAAGACACCGAGTTTGTATGTTAATATCGCCCTTCCACTTTAGTAATTCCACGTTACAAAATAATGTCTCCATTGAGGGTTGTAAATCCTCCTTAGTTGCACTGTTAGAAATTATACTGCACCGCACTGCTCGACAGACACTCTAGCTAGACACTACTCTAACTGACTGCCGGCAAACTACAATTGATCACAGAGCTACATTTAATTAGGTGACAATGACACAAATGCTTGAATTTGGTCGTTAAATATTTTGCAATCGCTACTTTTATCTATCAGAATATTTCAATCCATCAGTTATGTATTTCGCAAGACTGTAATGTTTTGGCTTAGTCATTATTGATTTCTCTTGAATTCCCTATATTCCCTGAAAGCTTATTATAATGATAGTGATGAAAGCGACACGAAGAATTTCACTTTTAATGCCATTTAAAATAACAAACCAAGATACTCCACATTTTAAAAAAAGTGGTTAAAAAAACGATTTCTTTAAAAAAAATCCCGATGTATTTTTGTACGACATTCTAAATAATAAATATTTTTCATTTTGTTCGGCAACATTATAGGGAATTCAATAATGTAAGAAGTATAAATGTAAGCAACGATACAATGTCTACGCAACTACATATAAGTTTTTAAGAGAATAAATTATTTTATTTGATTTGAGTAAATTATCGATAAGCAACGTCGACTTGTTGGAATCCTTACGCGCGTCGTCCGGCCTAATTGCTTTATGACTCCAGGTGCACCTTCATATTGGCCCTACATAGTGTAGCGGTCATCAGTGTATACCTAATCTATCGCAGATCCGTCCAGGAACGCCCGTAGGCTGACTCCTAGGGGAAACTGGCCCGCAGGCTAGAGTCCTACCTGGGCTCGCACTTCTGCGTGTATGCCGCCGGATGGGTGTTGACCCGAGAGTTTAGAGAGGGAGTACTGTAAAATGTTTCATCTCAGGCGACGAAACATAACTATTTTGGAAATCTGACTAGTATTTGGAAAAATATATAGACATAGATGAAGCCTAGGTTTATGCGAGGCAAGATTCGGGCTGCTTTATTCATTCGCGTGACCAAGGAATTAGGTTAATCCTTATATGTCATCCTGATCGCTGACCATTTCTATTTAGACCTCAATTAATTCCAACGCGTCCAAATGTATATTTAAACGCCTGTTAATAATCAGATTATCACGGTTAGGCGATCATACCCTCTGTGAAAACGCAAAACATAATATTATACCCGGTTAATCGCAGCGTTCAAAGAGAATCCTAAATTTAGCCGGTCTCGTCTGTAATGCGTGTGTGCATGCATAATCAAATTGTTTGGATAACTCGATTCGTTCTCGTGTCTATTATCGACTGTAGGGGCGAAATTCTATTTATCGAATCCCAGTTTCGATAATCAGTTTCATCCATGTATTTATCATGACGTCATCGCGGCGTCCTATCACAATTATAGCATTATTCTAGATTTACTCAAATAGTAATAGCTTATTTTTTTTTGTTTCAGAACTTCGACATCATCCACCGCTATAACTCCAACAACTCAATTAACAACCCCAATTAATATGTGAGTTTATTTTATTTTGTACATACTCAAACAAATTATTAATAAATACATTGTTATGAAATTATACGGCTCCCATGGCTACATCAATATCCTTTTTATGTGAGTACGTAAGTAATTTAACAATGAAACTGCTGGCAAGTGCAAGTGAGGACTCAGTACGTGGGAAATTGCGGGGAGCCAAAAGTATGCTAATAAAATATCTAAAAATCGAAGCGGTTGATAAATCGAACAGTTACCTACCTAATAGTTTGCGATAACAAGACCCGGGAGATGAAGAAACAAAGAGGACGAATTTGCTTTCATATTTTGCTAGAAACGGAACGCCTTGCGTTAATTCACTTTAAAAAACTTGGTCTTGCATTTTGACAAATGTACGCGATAATTTAGAGACCGCAATAAGAACGCAACAATGAATCTGCACGCGGTAATCTCGAGCTATACATTTCGACGTCCCTCGAATGCAGACTACTTTGGGCAGAGGCATTTTGTATATATAGCCCCCAGGATATAATATGCTTGACGAAGTTTAAAAAATGTATGTGCCTAAGTCTTATTTAAAAGCCAAATTGACTCCTGGTTGAAACATGACGCCCGGAAAAATGTCCTTATATTAATATACCCAGACAGTTTCAATCATTAAATTTTATCCTTGACAATTCTTATTATTATTTTCGCTGACTTTTTTATTACTATTTCTTATTCATTAATCTTGGTTATTATTGTTTAATATTTTTTGACTTTTTTTTTATTTTATTTAACACAATTATTTATTTTCTGTATTCCATTTTTTAATATTTCCGGTTTTGTTTATTAGCTTTAATTTGTAATGGTGACGGTAATATATGTTTTTTTCTCTTTTTTTTTTAAATTGCCGAATATATGTCAATACAAATCTAGAGAGCTCGCTGCCCTGGAACAAGTCCTGGCACTTAGTTGGGTAGCAGCAGCACTTACATGCTAATGCTCATGTCGGCCGTGTTCAATTGTTATTTTTATTTTAATAATTTTTAATACTTATTAAATATTGACATGAATATTAGCGATGCATATTTATTGTTAAATTAAATAAATAAATAAATGGTACATGCACCCGGTAAGTTCATGAATATAATTAAAATTCTGCTATAACCCGAGAGAAAAAGTTAAAAAAAAAAGAAATCTTTACATCATAAAGAGGCAGCACTCCTCCTCTGAGGATAAATAATTAAAGATCGCTGATATATTATCCACTAGTCTTATACCATCAATCTTCAATGAGTGGAATAAATCGTCATTATTACTTAAAAATTTTAATAATTTATCGGAACCTGACCGAAGCATCAGACTGTAACGATTGAAGTTGGGAGTAGAATAGATATGCGGATGTGAAATAAAAGCAGGCTCATGATTATTTAACGTAATATCAACAGATTTGCATTTATTAGAATAACTCGTAACTACAACAACTGACATGCATACTCACCCGCATTCCAGATATAGATACAAGTCAGAGACCTGTCGCTTCTATGCTAACTAAGAAAGTCATCTAACAAGACCGTGAAAACTTAATGGTCCACAAACTCGTGGATGATGCTTATTAAAACAAAATGCGAAAAATTTCAATAATTTAAACAACTTTTCACTCATTTAAACGTTTTTATGTCAATCGTTTTAAATATATTTAATCAAAGTTCACAAGATAAGATGTTAACCTGAAGAGTATCCCTACAAAGAGGGCAGTTTTTTTATAACACAGGATCGACATAAGTCTGGCGAATGTCTGCGCGGATCTGTACGCGTAGCGATACAGTGTAGATTAATATACAATAACTTAACGCAATACTCCGGTTCAATATTATTTTAGCGAGACACGTGCGCGAATATGACGTTTCGTCGGATACAAGGGATCTAGAGGTCGGGAACGGCTATATCTTACCGGCGAACTCGGTAGCAACCTTACAAGAGACAGCACTCAGAGACGAAGGAGATAATGAGGCCTAATCTTATCGGTGAGCTCGGTAGCTATCGTCAAAGGAGACAACACTTGAAACAGAATAAGAAGGAAAGAAGGTGACATAAAGACAGCTTAGCGGCGAACACGATAGTACATTAGCCTGCATGCTAAGTATGTGGTACAGCGATACTTAGTTATTAAGCAACTGACTAGGCAACGAACACGGTAGAGTCAATCCCCACTAACACTCGCGACGAAGAAAAAGCAAGCTAAAAAATAGCACATTTCCAGTCAAGAGACATCAGCTGCACTAACGAACGAGCGAATGTTTCAGTCGTCGGCGCAGATGACTTGTCCCGGGACCTCTTCCGCTAGCGATGACGCTCCTGGCGGAGTTTGATCATTATACGGGTCTACTGTCCCGGCTTGCATGTGGCAGTTATGGCAGCTAATGGGCCCTCTGCAAGTGGGCCATCATGACCCATTGTGTCTTAGGGTCGGCCCAATTCACGGGTCAGCACCCATCCGGTAGCCTCCCACTAGAAGTTCGAGCCCGGGTAGGACTTTGTGCCCGGTGGGTCAGTTTCCCCTGGGAATCGTTATTTGGGCGGTCCTAGACAGTTTGCGCACCGTGTGGTTTAGTCAAGCGATTGTGCACTGCGACAGATAACCGCGGGAGTCTGGAAACGGCTTTGTTTCCTACTCCCGCTACACTTACCTGTCGTCTCCCTCTCTGGAAAGGACCATTCGGCTACCTGATCCTGGGTTTAAAGCAGGGTAAAGATGCCATGGTCCGTCATATAATCTAACTAAATCACCGCTTAGCATACGGCAGGTAGAGGACCGTGCAAGCGAGATTGCCGCTGGATTCCCTTCCAGTGCCTTGCCATAAGGCGTTATACTCTGACGGGCATGTTGGCTGTGCTGAATAGTAGGTTTGTAGTCGTCCTCAAGTCTTCCACGTTAACCTCACGGGAGACAGAACAATCATTGTCGTTAAAACTACCTGGTTTTACGGGTTCGCCCATTGTAGTAGTCACCTCCAACTGCATTTGGCAGTATTCCTAGTTTGCCCTGTTTGGTGAGGGCCAATCGCGAAACGATCGAGCCTTTGCGAGTTCACGGCTGCACGCGAAATCCGCGACTATCTCCAACTTCGCACCGCAGCACTGGTAACGCCCGTGTGACCGCTCGCATTCGTCCTCTGAGTGAAAATACGACATGTAATTGGCTCGGCGTTGCCAACTTTAATATCACGAGTAAGAGCTAACGTGTCAGTACGTCGGTGGCTTTAAGCTCGGCGGTGAGCGGTGCGGGAACATTATGAACGTCGCGATATTATTATTATTGCCCTCACGAGGCAGGGTTTCGATGTGTTTTTGTATATTTTATTTGCAAATACTTTAGCTTATTAGCAACCATTTTATTTGTGCAATATATTGGGACACATGATATTACACGAGCCTCAGAGATTGAGCGGTATGTATCCTCGCCCTAATCTCGCACAATTCGTGTAAGTTACCTCTGTTTTCCCGTTTTATGGGTGTGATTTATGCCGAACGGTTTCTGTGGCGTCGTCCATCAGTATTTCCGCAACCGTAATAAAAATGGTCGGTCGGACGTAGCGGTGATGGTCTGTCATAACTAGCGCAATATCGACGTAGGCTCATTCCCTTGTAATGGCTACGATATCGCGGTATAGCCGAGAGTAGGGACGTCGTTGGATTATTCTCAGAAAAGTCGAGATTTCTTTTGTCGATAGTTTGCAATATTTAATGTAGTGTTATGACAGGTGAATATTTATATTTTTTCACTGGTTAGAGTTTCGTAGACTCGGAGAAGATTTATTCCAGGTTTTATTAGGTACCAATGGCAACATCTGACATGAGATGACGAGACAAAATAACTGCTTTGCACTAACATTTTTGAAAATATCAGGTTATTTTATTAAATATGGCGGTAAGTACATCTAAAGGAAACCATATTTGTGATATTTTTAACTAGGATTACATTCTCCTTACGGGGCTGCTAAATAGGTAGTTCTTCATATAAAACGCTACTGCAAATTACGCTCAAATTAAAAAAAATCCCGATGTTATAAAACCTAGCATAGCGTTAGATCACGGTATGTCACAGTGTTCTGATTGAGTAGATTTTTGAGAAAATGGTTAATAAAAAACCGTATTTTAAAAATTGAAATCATAATAACGTTTGTAAAAGCATTTCTTTTCAAACATCTACTCCATTGCACAATACTATGTAGTTGTACGATATATGATACGATAACACTATATTAAGTTCCAAGATAAAGTTCTTTTTTTAAGAGTAATATGCATTGGCATACTGTATGAATTATACTGTCAAGAGGATTATAGCGAACCAAACGCACCCTACTTATCTTAAAGCATTTATATTCATGTACTCTCGAGTGCAATGTGGTATTGGAATATATGAATTGGGAATACATGAACATACCGAAACTATCTAAAAAACCTCTACTTATGGCCTGGAAATAACTAGATACATTTCGGTCAGTCTAAACTAATAATGTCTTGGGCTTTGGGCAGCTAGCGATCCTGTGCAGTTAGGCTATTAAGACAAATTAAGATTAGGCTATTAAGACTCAACTTCAATAGTGAATTCCGCTGTCGCGTTCCGCATAATATCATGCTTGCATAATAATCATAATATCATGTCTTGATTCGAATTTGTCTTTAAACTTTGAGAATTTCCATATACTTGATTTTGACCTCGTTATTGACATTTCGTGGTTGAGGGCCTACCGGGACGCGGTTCTCTGTCCACTGATCGGTTCCCCGTCCATCTTTGAAACGGTTGTACCACTCCTTATCAGGGAGATGCTCATGGTGTCGTCCCCGAAAGTCTGTTGGATCTTCTGAATGGTTTCTACTTGGGTACCACTGATCTTCAGGCAAAATTTGATGCGATAATGCCTACCGTATTTTGACCACCTTATCACAGGGTATGTGGGCAAAAGACAACGTGATACGAATATTGCATTCAAGATAAACGTCTGCGTAAGCGACTTCAACATTGACCTGTGACGGAGGACGGAGAATCCACCCAACGCAGGTAAGCAGGGAGGGGTGAAGCCCCTCCGGCGACTAGTCGACTAGCTGCTGACTCGACTAGCTGCCGACGTCTACCTGATTGCATTCGGACTGTGCTGTGTTCGTGGTTTCGCTGCCCTCCGGCCCGCGAGTTGTCATTTGCTGGCATCCCGAGGAGAAAGAAAGGACAAACTTCCTAAAACAATAACTACGCTCGTCGTTTCGTTGTGTCGCAAAAATTGACAGCCTGACGTGGCTCACTATTGTTCACTACACAGTACACGATGGGTTTTGTAGTTTCGTTGCCCTGACGGCCCGCAAGTCATCGTTTGCTGGCATCCTGAAGAATGAACCAAATTCCTAAAACAATAACTACGCTCATCGTTTCGTTGTTTCGCAACAATTGACAATCTGGCGGTGTTCACTACACTTTACAACACACTTTGCGTTCTTGGTTTTGCTGCGCTTCCGACACGCGAGTTGTCATTTGCTGTCATCCCGAGGAGATAGAATGAAGTTGTTTCGCAACAATTGACAATTTGACGAGGCCCACTACACTTCCTCACTCATAGGCCGACTGCCAGCGTCTAGCACTTTCTGAATGCGGGGAAAAAATAACGCACGCGCACGTCTTCTACGGGAAGGGTATTTTCTCTGCTTCATTTGTTTACGCGAGAAAGAATATTATTCGATATGTTGAACGGACTACGAAGCATACACCCCTAGCCATGATACAACAGCATGGATTCTCTAGAGTCCGGACGCGAGGGAGGGGGGGGGGGATTGTTGTGCGCGGGTGCAAGGGCTGCCCCCCACAGTATCGGCTACTCCTCACTCGCCACTTACGGATAGATTGAAATAAATCAGAGATCGAACGCGAGCATTGCCTGCAAAGGCGGTGAAACCTGCTCCTACTCCGTCGAGAATTGAATCATTTCCGTTGATGATGGCGATTACGTCGTCGCTCCCACGGCCCCAGCGAGCCACGGTCGCTCCAATCTTCTTTTCATGACCGCTAGCCTGATGCCATCTACTTACAACTAGAACGATACTGGCAACGGTACTTTTCATACATCATAATTTAAATGGAGCGCAATTGAATAGCATTGTGGCAAGTATTGAGCAGCAGACGCGTGAGGAATTGACAATAAGGTTGACACGTCGTCTATCTATTCAGTGACTTATCCCGAGCTTTCGATGCAATCGACCATATATGTTTATCTCACTAAGGCTATTATTGACGAGGAAATGTCTTTAAAACGGCTTCCATACTATTGTCCCATAAGAGTTAGCGATGAGACGGTTTTGTTGTCTGCAAATATTTGAATACTAGAAAATAATCCCGTTCATGACCGTCTGATTAAATGAATGAAGCTGGATTTTGATTCAAGTTTATTTGAGTTTTGATTTGAATGAGGAGAACAAAATAAAGATCTCTTTTTGAAGTGAATTAAGCGAAAAATCGATTGCCCGGTACCAAAATCGCCCGCGCCGGTGACCGTACAACCGATCACCCATGTCTGTTTCTGTAATAGCATAGGTATATGCATTTATATGCAAGTATATGCATTTTCGAGATTCGTTGGCCCTGACACAAGTGCAGATAGACGACGACGTTTATGTCCAGCATTGTCGACGCCACTGATCAGGTAAACAGGTCGGCGCGGCGCGGAGCTGACTCTGGCTGCCTGACTGACTGTCTCACGGCGTTGGACTTGGACAGGTCGCTCCGCCTATCCCGTGGCATTCTTATGCATATTTTTTGATTCGTCGCTGTCAAATGCTTCATACGTTTTTTTCGCTTAATGTATTAGTTAGTGCTTACAGTGCATTAGTGCTTACACACGTTAACAAATCCTGCAACCTATTCAGAACGTTGCCAGCTGTACAATTTGGATCGGTGGAGTATCTAATATTATTCATTTTAAACGCTGAAAATATCAACTGAGATTGTTAACAATCCAGTCGCAGCTATAAAACACAATATATTTATCTATTTTAGGCATCCATGGGTGATATTGTGTTAAAATGAGAACGATGCCAAATCAGTTTGCTAAACTATGGGTTTATAAATGAACACACAAATAAATTATACATAGGTCCCTCCCTAACTTCTGAAAAACCAATCTCCTGGTATAAATTTTGTCTCGTTTCATCTACTTAAAAAACGGTTTTCTGGTGCGAAAGAAATTGTTCAACCTGTATATTATATAGGATATCTCGTGGTCCAAGTGGCGTGTATATTCTATAAATAAACCATCGTTCGTTGCTAAGTGTATTATACTTGCGTGTTTGTGTGCTTATATAATCAAGTTGGGGAAAATTCACCCAGGTAAATTCATTTAATTCAGTTTCTTCTTCTCCGTCGTTCCCTCATTACTTAGGATCGAGGCCACTAGACAACAATTTGCCTACGAGGCTCCTCCACTTCGACCTATCTTCTGCATGGCGGCTCGCAGATTGTATAGACCCTATTGTTACCTTATTGTTCTTTAATAAGGTCGTTCCATCTAGCCGATGATCTGCCTCTGCATCTTCTTCCCTCAACTTGACCCTCGAAAAGCATTTTCTCCAGATTCTCTGGGTTTCTACTGGCAACATGACCGAAGTACCGCAGGACCCTTCTCATGCATACGGTGGAGAGCCTCACTTGGATGCCGAGTTTTTCAAGGACAGATTTGTTGGTGCGGCTTGCTGTCCATGGGATTCCTAGCATTTTACGCCAAAACCACATCTCCAGTTCATCAATGTTGGTGCCTATCCGAGCCTTCAGGGTCCATGTCTCCGATGCGTAGAGAAAGATCGAGAAAACCAGATCTCGAACCAGCCTGACCTTAGTTCGCTTACTAATACCCCGATTTTAGTTACACGAATGATGTTTGCGTTGTCGTATAGATCTTCAGGTATTCTAAAACGTAAGCTGAGCAGAAAATAATTAGGTCGTCGAATGAAAAGTTGTTCTGGATAGTTGTCCACGAAAAACATTTTCACGCGTAAAAGATTACGATGGTGTACCGATACCACCAATTGAAATTTTATGATTATGGGTATAATTATGTTCAGTAGACTAATCACCGTCAAAGGCTTTGACTTTTAGTATATTAATGTGATCGGCTCATCGTTTTACTTCCAATAGCGATTTCTCTCACTAGTTTGTATATTGACTTCCAGTTTGGGATTTTAATTCCAAACTGTTAATTTACGATCATTTAATTAGTGAACCGATCATTTAAATTTCTAATAAATAGTCCTATATTCAAAACGCGTTGATGGCCGCTGTGAGGCTTATGTACGCTCGTACACTAAATAATTCGACCGCCTAATCTTGATCGCTCAGAATTGACGAATCCAGCCGAGCCGAGATAAAATATTAATGTATCAACACACTGCGTTCAAACTATATGCGGGTACGAATAGGTCAATATCGACGTTCACTAATTAGGGTCGAGTCATGTCGGGCCTCAACCCTATCAATCCAGTTTATATCAATATAACTCTACACTTTGCTCATGTATACAGGTTTAGTTCAAAAGTATGGATCAATCTCGTCTGTCAGCAGTTTTGTTACCATCAGCCAAGGTATCTACACTTTATAATAGACAAAATTTTAACAAAAAAAAACGACCATTTTTTTTATAAGTGCAGTAGCCATGTCATTGTGAAGCTTAGAACGGGCTATCATAATTGAGAACGTATAAAAAATTTCGAGTCTGTGCTGTTGACCGTTGAGGAGTTCTCTCGTAAGAAGCCAACCCTGGGTGCCGCAGTCCTGTCATGGATAAACCTAGAATGGGCTGTCGTAATTAAATGCATATACAAAATTTCGTGGCTGTGCTGTTAACCGTTGAGGAGTCCCTTCGTCGGAAGCCGACCCTGGGTTCAGTAACCATGTCATGATCAAACTTAGAACAGGCTATCATAATTGAATGCGTTTACAAAATTTCGTGTCTATTCTGATGACTGTTGAAGATTTCCTTCGTCGGGAGCCAACCCTGGGTGTAGACTCAGGTCATACTTGCCATGAAACAAAATGCATTGTCATCGGAACTGAACAAACATTTTAATTTTCAACCTCATATAATTATATTTGATGAGTTCCTTCAATTCCTCATGGATCACATATTTTTGAAGAAAATGGTATTAATCTGGAAGTATATCCGATGGCCTCCTCCTTTTTTTAAGTCGGTTAAAAATACAGAGTTAACTGCACTGATTTATTAATAGGTATATTTGGTTTTTGGCGCGCAATAATGATATAGTTTTTGACGCACGAAACGTAGACTGCAATTTAAGACGCACACATAAACAACTAGGGTTGTCGACTACAGCAGGCGAGCCAGTCACCTCAGGAAATTTTAACGATTATCGTTCTCCCTGGAGTGAGCGCAGAAGACTTGAGGACAAAACAGTCCACCATCTAGCTACGCCACAAGCCCGTAAGAGGCCAACGCCTTAACCGCGAGATAGCCAGGAGTGTTACCCGGCGGGCCTACACTCACGCCCTTACTTCCAATTGTGACCAGATTACTCCAGTCTCTCGATTGGTTACGAGTTCGAGGTCGCTTGCGCGGTCCTCTCCCTTACAAAGCGGTGAAACGGTGTTTACCGAATCTATCGCGAACCACGGCGTCCTTTGCCCGGCTATTCACCCAGGATCGGATAGCCGATGGTCGTTTCAAGAAGTCTCCGTAAGGTCCGCAACCACCCCCGCTCTATAGGAAACAGTACTGCTTCCAAACTCCCCCGACTGTTAGTCAGAGTGCACAGTCGATTGGCTTACGCCGCACGGTGCGCAGACCGTCCAGGAGCGCCAGAAGGTTGATTCCCAGGGGAAACTAACCATAAGGCCAGAGTCCTACCCAGGCTCGCACTTCATGCGTGGAGGCCGTTGGATAGGTGTTGACCCGTGAGTGTGACCAACCCTGAACAGAATGGGTCTTCGTGGCCAACTCAGCAAGAGCCCATTAACCCCCTAAACAATTGGATTGCCATTGGAGTGACCCAGTGGCATAGGAACGACCCAGTGGCATAGTAGTTAGGTCGCCTGAACCTACATCGTAAGGTTTTGGGTTCGATTCCCGGCTGCGTCGTTATTTTCCGCTGGGAAACACATGTACAACCTCAAGCGTCGGGACACGAAAATGTGCAGGTCCTGCTAAGGGGCAGAGGAAACTCCCCTCCACCTCATGTGCGAGTGTGGCCTGCTGATGTGTAAAAGATACACCCACTTGGGTGGTGGTCATTACCTCCAACCTGAGGAGGTAAAACAATCTGGCGCCAAAAGCCTGTTGAGGTTCTTAAATGACACGAGGTTTAGCGCAGAATTATAGTAGGTGACGAACATAATGGATCAGCAATGGTCGCAGTGTTACAAGGTTCATAAAAGACCTTAGAAAAACCCCATACAACAAATAAATTAAAAAAATATATTAAACACGGCCATTGTGAAATTTCACAATAAAGAGAATAAAAAGAGAAGAGAGAAAACAAACTTGGAGAGAAAACGCTGGGTAATTTACTAAAAGTCAAGTTAATAATAATTAAGATTTGCAGTTTACTCTGTCTTATAAGGGAGGAATCCGACAGTATCGATCAGCTAAGGTTTTTTGCATATTTTTTTAGAATACATGAGATATCCACAATTTTTAAAGTACTTCTTTGTTGACCCATCAACTGAAATTATTTCAGTACAGTAATAATTAAGAATTAATTATTTATTAAAGAATATAAGAAAACTCATAAATGGAAAGTGGTTAAATTTTCGGTATTTTACTTATCCGATCGCTTTGATTCATTTACGTATTTTATTGTACAGGGTGCGGCAGTGAGGACGGACGGTTTTAAAAAAATCATAAAATAGTTCGTTTTTACTCAAAAACATATTTATTGATGGAATCAGGTTCGCAAGGAAATAGCATTTGAGACAGTCAAGAGTGGAAAATCACATCAGGCATGTGGTGGCCGAAATCGTTGATGCAGTGCTGGAGGCGTTCTTGGAAATTTGCGTAGACTCTCTCCAACATCGCTCTTTCAACTTGGGCGACTTCCACGCGAATTGCGTGGAATGATTTTTTCTAATGGGGACACCTCAAGGCTAAAGTATACGATAACAAGCCCCGAACTCTGGACGAATTGAAGGACGCAATTCGCGTGGAAGTCGGCCAAGTTGAAAGAGCGATGTTGGAACGCCTCCAGCACTGCATCAACGATTTCGGCCACCACATGCCTGATGTGATTTTCCACACTTGACTGTCTCAAATGCTATTTCCTTGCGAACCTGATTCCATCAATAAATATGTTTTTGAGTAAAAATTAACTATTTTATGATTTTTTTAAAACCGTCCGTCCTCACTGCCGCACCCTGTATATTTGAAATCCAGCAACAAACAATCTCACTAATTTTTCAAATAAATGATGTAAAATCTATAGCATCAACAAGCTGGGCAGCTGCTGTAATTAGTATATGTTAAATATAGTTTAATTCATAAACTTTCAAAATTCGTTTGTTATTATATTATTATTTTATTTCGGGATAGGATATCATATAGTCGTGTTTAGAGGGCCATTTAGAATGTGCCGACATACTGTTATACCACCAACCCCAACATATTTAACATAAGAGAAAATTAAATATTTTTTTTTACTGAGTGCTATCTTCACGTTGCGTTTCGTAGTAAAATCCTAGATGTCAAATCGTAATACTGCATTGAGCAATCTAATACGCTATATAATCAAGGCATCGAGACGAGATATCATGACACTACTTTCGCTGTAACGTGAACAACTTATGTGCGGTATAAATGCCCGCGTACATCGCTTTCCCGCCTCTCTCTCCTAATGGGGGCTGTCCATCTTTCGCGCGGATTTACACGTGTAACGGAACCGCATCGTACGTTACTGGACCGCGCAACCCAAACTCGTAAAAATCCACCGCTCGCGGGGAGAGAGCACTTTTACCGCCCGGGCGCGGCGCTTGGCGTCACTCTGTTTCGCCTACTGGCGTGTTACTCGTTACACTGCGCGCTTTGTGTACCTATTTTAGAGTCGTTTCGACGTACTGCTTCTTTAAGTGCCTTCTTGTATAAAAATAAAGGATTTGAACTGCTAGGGGAGTTAATGGGCCCTGTGCAGTTAGGCCACTAAGACCCATGCGTTTAGGGTCCTTCAAACTCACGAGTCAACACCCACCCGGCGGCCTTCACTCAGAAGGAGCCTAGGTAGGTCTCTGGCCTGCGGGCTAGTTTCCCCAAGGAGTCATCCTTTGGGCGTTTCTGGACGGTTTCCGTCAGCCAATCGAATGTGCATTCCGACTGATAGTCGGGGGAGTCTGTAAATGGCTTTGTTTCCTATAGGGCGGGGTAGTTGTTAACCTTACGGCAACTGCTCTTGAAACGACCAATTCGGCTACCCGATACCGGGTGAAGTGCAGGGCAAAGGATGCCGTGGTCCGCGATAGATTCCGTAGACACCGAATCACAGCGATAAGGGAGAGGACCGCGCAAGCGACTTCGAACCTGTAACCAGTCGGTAGGTCGGGAAAAACTGGCCATAACTGGTAGCGAGGGTGCTTGGTCTGCCCGCTGTAATAACTACCCGGAGCCGGGCTGTAAGCGTTGCTCTCGCGGGCTAGTTGGCGGAGTTAGATAGTGGATTGTCTTAAGTCTTCTACGCTCATCCCACGGCTGAAAGAACGATCACATATCGTTATATCAGCCTGGGGTGACGGGGACAAACAACAGCCGGCCCTTTTGCTTAAATTACAATCTCTTACAGCCAACATTTGTAAACGTGAAATAATTTAGATGCCAGTAGAGTGAAATGAACAAAAAACCTAATACTTTTCAAAAATTAATCAAAGAACAATAAGGCCAATTTGTTAAACGTAATTAGGATTTAGAGAAAATCCGCAAGGAGCGGAGAACAGGAGAGGACATTATGAGACGTGGGATAGCTTGGAATTTAGGGACATGAAATATGCTTTTTCAGACACTTGAGAAGTAGAAGTAGTAGTAGAAGTAGTAGAAGTAGAAGTAGAAGTAGTTTCTGATAATGAACGGGAGCTGGTTCCATAATCTAGCTACATGAACCATGAAGGAATATGTAAATAAAGAAGAATTATGTGTAGGAATCGCAATCTTAAATCCTGACTGAAACGGAATGGGGTCGGAATGGAAGAAGATCATGATTTCCTGATAAGTTAACTTTTCGGTTAGGTAGTAGGGAGCGGTTGGATTGTTGACGATGTAATAAAAACGAAAATGAATATGCAGGCTTCTACGTTCACGTATTCCACATATATCAATATGTAAGTTGAAATCATTTATTTATTAACATGTACATATTCCCTGCGTTTTAAAAATCTACCCTCTTTATCGAGACATACTTTGGGTTAATTATATAACTTAACAATTCTTCTCCTGTACATTAACTACTTCCAAAAAATCTAAACTAATTCTACAAAAGTGAGCCAGCGTCGCGCCCCCATGCGATGCATGGTTTGCTTACTGCGCTGGGCCGGTTCTCTCGGCAACTTACAATAAATTTTTGCTTTTACAAATATTCATCTTCCGTGAATGCTTTTTCACCTTTCGCGAGAACTCGAGCTGTTCGCCTTCCGCCTTCGACAAGCAAGTCTTTGGCTTCTCCGTAAAATTAATTACTTCTACTACGTCAATGGGTATTGTTCGCGTTTCTCCGAAGGCCACCTACCTCGATAAATCTTCGTCGCTGACGAAATACGCCTCATTTATTTTTGTTTCGATGGGTAGAAATTTCCGAGAAAAGTGGGTCACTGCGAAGGCGACGGCAGTGAATCATCATAGTCGAATAGAATAGACAGATATTACGGCCTTTTGTATTATATCCAGTTGATATGTTTAATAGAATCGAGGCTGCTGCAGAATCTTTAACCCAAAAAAAACTTCTAGCGTTAGTGATAAGCTTTCACTACCCATTACGGTTTTCTGGCATAGATAAATATACCTAGTTACGATTGCGACAGATAATGAATGTTAATGCTTTATATGAAGGTTGATCTTGGATTTTTTTATTTTTTCGCTTAATTCGTCTCAATTGAAGGCATTTTGTGTTGCATAAGGATAAGCCCTATTTATGAGATATATGGATGAATAGTGATCGTTAGTCGACTGCAAAAGGAACTTTAAACTTACATTGCACCGTCCAAAGTCGTGCACATCCGTAAATATATCTCATTCAAACATAAGCATTTCCCAATACAACTGGGATTTCCTTCGCTACTTTTTAAGTAGCTTTTACTAATTTTATTTTAAATAAAAACATCATTCTATATATATATATATATATATATATATATATATATATATGTATATATATATATATATATATATATATATATATATATATATATATATATATATATATATATATATATATATATATATATATATATATATATATATATATATATATATATATATATATATATATATATATATATATATATATATATATATATATTTGATAAGGTTTGTAAAGAAATCCGTTTATAGGATGATATTTTTATTTAAAATAAAATTAGTAAAAGCTACTTAAAAAGTAGCGAAGGAAATCCCAGCTTGTATTGGGAAATGCTTATGTTTGAATGAGATATACTTACGGATGTGCACGACTTTCGACGGTGCAATGTATGAATGAGATATACTTACGGATGTGCACGACTTTCGACGGTGCAATGTAAATGAGATATACTTACGGATGTGCACGACTTTCGACGTGAGATATACTTACGGATGTGCACGACTTTAAAATTTAAAATGAAGAATTTTATAGTCAAGCCTGCAAATAGCGATTATTATCATCGTTTTTTTATGAAATCGAAGATAATAAAATAAAATAATAAAATACAAATAAATTATCGCACTTATTTTAAGCAATACCTATAACAGCAGAGCATTGTGTGCAGCTTCATTAAGATGAACTTCGGAAAAGTATATGATACCGTGAATCAACCAGATTTTTTAATTTCATATTGTAGAACCTCATTCACGTCGACGTCTATTTCAATTTTTAATATTGTAACAGACTTGTGACGCCAAACGTGTCCATTATCCATTTTTCGTTCTTGCTGCGGTCGTGTCCCTCTTGATGTAGCGCTCAAAAAGCACGTGCGCCTCCACCCAGTGCCGCCAACAACAAAGTTTAATATCGCTCAAGCATCGCCACGCTGGAAGAGTGCCAAGGAGGGTAGTGGATGCGCGGGGGGGAAGGGGGGGGGGGGAGGGGAGCAGATTCAATGGTGCCACTATAATAGTGAAGATGTTGTAACTTATTTCTAAACATATTGCCTCAATTTCCTTTTTCAATTCCATTTTATAAAATACAAAAACTGTTTACAAACTAACAAAGGCTCATACAAACTACAACTAGTAGTAAGATGAAACGTACAAATATGTTTCAAAATGAAGTAGGCTCGGATCGGTTTGTATATGGCAGCTTTAATTAACTCCATCATACAACGAACAATACTAATTAGCGATAGAATTTTTCAATCTGTTTAATACTTTAAGGATATCTTTTTAAAATGTGCGATATTTTCTGAAACTACGATATTTTCTGAAAATACTACGTTTTCTGAAAGTACTATATTTCATAAAGGATAGTTTTTAAAATGTACGATATTTTCTGAAATTTAAATATTTCTGAAATATTACGTTTTCCGTTTTTTTTTTACAAAGTCGATAAGTACTCGAAAAAGCACACGAAATGGCCTGTCCAATTGATAGCTCGCGGAGCACTAACCAACTCGAAATTAAGTAAGCATACAACTGTCTCACACGCACCAGAGGAAGACAGCAATAATTTATTTTTGCGATGGGAGACTGTCAGACCTATAACGGTGGTTAAGGGTTAATTTAAAAATTTAATATAAATCTTTCATCCTTAATTGCTATTGCGCAAAACAAACTTTGGAGTTGTATAGGTTAAAAGGTGGGGCGCCGTGTGGGCGTCGCAGCGCGGGCGCCGAGTGTACGTCCACCGCAGGCGTCGCCACCGCCAAAACAACAAACTTTCAGGAGTCGAATACCGCGAGGGTGCGGTTAGCCACTTTGCCCGCAAACTATGCGCCGAATCCTTATTTGATAACGAG
Source organism: Micropterix aruncella (assembly GCA_944548615.1). Lineage (NCBI taxonomy): Eukaryota > Metazoa > Arthropoda > Insecta > Lepidoptera > Micropterigidae > Micropterix > Micropterix aruncella. The sequence goes on from OX155958.1 coordinate 23,050,366, forward strand.
GCTAGCCAGTAAATAATGGCGACGGCAGTTTAGTGGGAATTATGAAGTTTTCGCTACCCTCTCTGTTGGCGTGCTTTCAAATATATTTTAAAGCCTGACCCTTAGGTAGATCAGAAACTTCACGTTTAGTATTCAAATCCATTTTATGGTGAAGTAGTCTAATTTCTGATGTCTGCTAAATGTCATTAGGTGCTTACTTGTGAAGTTGCCGTTGCCGTAAAAATATTTTTTTAGTTTTTAGTCCTATTGATAGAATAATGTAGTGACTATGTATTATAGTATTATCCATATGTTTATTATTATTTATTTTTTTATGCCTCATAATCATTCTCAGGATTATTCTTTTATTATCATTCATTAACTTGATAAAGTCTGGGACTTTCTTGACAATCCATTAAATATTATTTTACATTTGTAGGGATAATTTGACTATTTCTGATGTTTTTAAATATATTTTAAATTATTTGCTTATTACTGTTATTTTATATTTTTTATGACATTTTGTTTAGAATTGTATGTAGGCTATTAGGGTAATTTTATGTTAAAAGAAATTCTTAAATATTAACGATGAAAATAAATTGTCTACCTTAGAACAGGCAACCGCCTAGTTAGGTTTCGACTATTTAATATTGTAAAAATGTAAATTGAACATAAATAAACTAATTTGAATTTGAATTTTTTAAAGAATATTTTAAGACCAAAAATATTTATTTATAGAAAAGCACATCAATATAAACTGCAGTACATAGTTACATTAACACTATTAAGGGGTTTATTGTAAAGAGTAGCAGAATAGAGAGCACCGCAGCCGAGTATTTTTTTTAAAATAAACACTACCTAACTAGGCCTAATCCCGTATTAAGGCAAGCGTATCAAGTAAAAAATGGTTTCTGCATTCTTCAAATTACATCATTTAAAAAAAGGTAGGTATTTAAAAGTAGACTTTTACAGCATCTTTCTTTAAATGTAATAATATTAAAACATAACTAATAACATTGATTTTATAGTGTTATAAAATCAATGGTAATAATAATAAAAAGGGTAGGTACAAATTAATCATCAATCTAAAAACTAAGTTATTGATATGTCAATGCGTCTTTCTGACTAAGTCAGTCTATGAATAATATTAAGAATATCCATCATAAGAAAAATATAATAAAATAAATAGTCGAAGGAATTGGAGGAAAGCCGTGATAAAGGTTAAATAATAATTATGGAAAGTATAATAACATTGCAATAAATTGTTGAATAATCAAATCAAAATAGTCATGGATAAACTTATAAAAAGGATGTTACAATTTAAAATATAATCAAATTAAATAAGAATATTTTTCATTTTATATTATCTACATGAGTAGTTTTGCCTATTTAATTGGAGTTAGTTAATGTCTCTGCAGCAAAACTCTTGGGAACAGTAATGAATAAATGCTTCGAAGGCGTTTTTCACTTCGTAGTCGAATCCCTCTCTTTTTCCCTCTGTAATAAGTTATCTAAATTCCAAAAACCTGAAGGTCTGTTGTAGTGAGCCTGGAGATAATGGTGCGGAACTCAGAACCTCCAGTCGCAACTTTGCGAGTGTTTGTTGAGAAATTATGTATTAGTCCTGTCAGATCACCGAAATTAAGTAGCATCGGGCTTGGTCAGTACTTGGATAGGTGACCGCCTGAGTACTGCCACGTGATGTTATAAAATCCGGCCGCCTGTAAGATAATTGTCAATAGACATTAAGGTGGGCCGTTACATTAAGGGGTATATAAGTTGATATATCGTGTAAAAGAGAAGCAGTGACGAAGTGCGATTGACCGTGCTTGGTTTCTTAATCACGAGTTTCTTCATCATTGTTTGCAATTTCTGACTGTACACATTATATAATAGGTACATAGATTCGAAAATATCGAAGCTATTCAACTTTTCAATGATTGCTCATACAAAATATTCGTGAACGAGGAAAAGACAAATAAATACCTTAAAATTAAGGTTTTTCTAATTTGTAATTCCAACTCAAACTGACGTTTACAGTCGCCATTGTGAAAAAAGGCTATTACATAGATAAGCCGTTTTAATATAAGACAATATCCCATATTAAGGTGACATTATACTGTACTTGGGAACGACCATATCTGAAGAACTTTTGTTTCATGATTTTTTTGAAAAATATAAGCATTAATTTAAAATAAAATCTAAGCGAATCCCTCGATAAGGAACCAATTTATAATTTAGACTCATAAAGTGGCTCATTGCCTTGGACATTCAGGCTTTAAACTGATTTGGAAAACTTTCAGGCGGGATATTTCCTGCAATGTAAAGCGGTGAGTGTGTTTTATTTTAATTTAATTATATTGACTGGTTAATTCTCTAGCATCGCGCTTAGTCCCATTTTTTATTTAGGAGCGCTCTGAGAATTACGCTAAATATGCTTTACCATTGACACCCTTATACCACCACTGCGGAAAGACAGTTTTACTGTTAGAGCGCTGCGATCGATTTTGTGCCTGACGCTTCATCAACTTCGGATTTTTATTGGTCAAACTCTACAAAAGTGACCCCGCCTATTTCTTCGAGGGTCCGCCATCACAATCTTTGAAACTTCATATTGGGTCCTTACCTATGTAATTGCTATTTTTTCACACTGGCCATTTTGAACTTGGATAACTTGGCTTTGAGTTGGAATTCGAAATTAAAATAAATTTTAGTTTTGGGCCATGTTATTCTATTTTCCGAATCAGCTGTTTATTTGTCCTTCCCACGTTTGATTTTGCTCAAATATTTTTATTTGTGCAACCATGGTAAAGTTTTGGTAAAAAAAATTGCAATATTTTAAAATTTGAGATCCTGTGGCGGTGTTTTCTATTGCAGTTTTTTGCAGTCTGGCTATACAGTTACCGTAAATGTGTACTGTTAAGAACTGCAAAGACTGATGTAAAAGTTCTTGATTAAATAACCGAGCCTGGTCAATCGCTCATAGCCCCTGCTTCTGCATGACAGCATATAACCACAGATTTCACTGCAAACAATCGCAAAGTTGCAGGAGTTGCGGCTGGAGACTTTGGTAATTACCGTACTCGCCAGACATTGCTCAATTAGCGTTTTATTTTTTTTTCTCAGAATTTAGACACTTTTTTAACAAGGGAAAAAAATAACTTTGAAAAGTCGGTGAAAAGCGCCTTCAAAGCTTTTATTGGTTCCTGTCCACGAGAGTTTTACAGCACAGGAATTAAGCAACTCCCGTTAAAATTACAAATCTGCATACATTAGGGGTCAATATTTCTATTAAATAAATATATATTTTTCATACAAAATTTTTGGTCCTAAATTTTCTTTATAGAACAGCAACTTCATAGATAAGGACGCAATAATATTATTTAATATTAGTTCTTTATTTATATACACATTTATATATTTATAATAACCTTAAAATTTATAAGAATGAATGAGCGATCGGAATGAATGAGAAAAAAAAAAAAAAAAAAAGAAAGAAAGTGAAGTCACTATGATTAAAGTGAAGTCTTAAATACTATCACCCCAGGGATAAAATCCACACAAATGCAATCTTATCTGCTTCGCAAAAATCAATTGTATTGTATTGGATAATTTAATAAAATAAATAAATTAAAATAAAATTATATAAAGCGTTATTCGCTCCACGTAAACCATTCTAACTAATCCAATAGAAATGCCGAACGCTTTGTAGTGCCACGATTTAATATGGCACCCAGCCATCCTTTTCGGGTGCATCTCGGTGCATTCGGTGCATCGGGTGCATTTCGTGTGGTCCTCGCTGCTTCCGAGGTTCGAGTTAATTTCACGCTCCGGCACCAGATCGCAATTCGCCACGTGAATTATACGACTGCTGGTAACCGCACTCGGAAACGTGTGTCGATACCTAGAGCAATGGTTACAATATGCATAGAGCTTGAGTGTCTAAGGCACAGATTTAAATACACTCTTAACTCGACATGGGTTTAGAAAGGTAAATAAAAAACATGATTTTCAAATCAGTTTGGTTAACATTTGAAAGATAAACATATTTTTTGGAATGGCGAAAAAAACTATTTTTGAGATATTAAATTGCAAATATTTCTACCGCTGCATAAATGACGGTATCTGCTTGCGCCGGCAATAGCTAGGGTAATTTACATAATATGTATTTTCTAAAAATTTTAAGGATTTCAAGAAATAAATTCGTTTTCGGCCCCAAAATTTTGTGTTTAACTAGTAAAACAAAATACATAATCCTTTTTTTTTGTTTTTTTAGTTCATATAAAAAAGAATTTAATAATTCTATTTTTTTTTTGGAACTACTCGATCCGTCAAGATATTTTTCCATCACCGGCGGAAAACTGAAAAATATGGTTTTGAGAAAAACGCGTTTAAAATTTCCTTTAAAGAAAAGTAGTGAATTTTGTCTACTTACAGCAATATGAGGTTATCAGCTATTCCGGAGGTAAAATATTCATGATTACATTTCAAATTTAAGTTAAAAAAAATACATGAAAACATGTTTGTTCTGTCCGTCTAACCGCCCCCCCCCCCCCCTCCACACCCATTAAATGAGGTGGAATGATAATAAGTAATATTTTAGAATAAACTTCTTTACATTATTATGGTCATATATCGTAATACATTTTATATTATTTATTTTTTTGTTTATCTTACAAACTTCATCTTACAACATTTAATATAAATTTTAATTCTATGGTCTTGCTATTTTGATATTTTTAATTATAATTGTATTCAATTTTCTTTCAATTTTATTTTTTATATTTTTTTCTGTTTTATTTTACAAATATAACAAATCATCAGTCATGGAGTCTATTTTAGTGCGGGCTACGGCCTAGTTAGACAGATTCTGCAATGAAAATAATGTATAAAATCGAAGACTATCGCGGTTGTTTGACATTATAAATAGGATAGAAAACGAATTTACCGCGTGAAATTTGTAGGACCCGACGTTTCGGTGACGTTGCAGCCGCCGTTGTCTAGGGTAGACTGAAGAGCTGTCAGTCCGTTGTTTTGCGGGTAGGCCGCAAACCGCTGCCGCCACTGCGTAGGTTATAACGGTGGTGGGGGGCCGGGCTCGGAGCGCGGGAATTTTTAAAATCCGTCTTGCACACAACACTCACTGTATCCTGTTTTAGGATACAGTGAGTGTATCCTGTTTTAGGATACAGTGAGTGTTGTGTGCAAGACGGATTTTAAAAATTCCCGCGCTCCGAGCCCGGCCCCCCACCACCGTTATAACCTACGCAGTGGCGGCAGCGGTTTGCGGCCTACCCGCAAAACAACGGACTGACAGCTCTTCAGTCTACCCTAGACAACGGCGGCTGCAACGTCACCGAAACGTCGGGTCCTACAAATTTCACGCGGTAAATTCGTTTTCTATCCTATTTGAAAATAATGTAAATATATTTTTTTAATAAATAAATAATTTGCGAGTGAAAGCGAGTGTAAAGTTGCGAAATCTAAATAATGTAGTAAGAAATCGAAGTCTACCGCGGTTGTTTGATATTATAAATAGGATAGAAACGAATTTACCGCGTGAAATTTGTAGCACGTGACGTTTCGGTGACGTTGCAGCTGCCATTGTCAAAGTACCCTTGACAACGGTGGCTGCAACGTCACCGAAACGTCGGGTGCTACAAATTTCATGCGCTACATTCGTTTCTATCCTATTTATATTGTAGTAAGACGTTCGGATTGCGAGTCAAATGCGTGAGCGTTCGGAATAAGGGTACAGGTGTACGCCACGCGTGGCTCATTTAAGCCGAAATTTCCCGACTGAAAGCCGAATGAAACTCATAATTTCCCGGTAATACCGCGAGAAAAAATATAATAATGTTCGTATCGTAATAAAGGCGCGGCGCGTTTCGATATGCAGCCGCCATTCGGAGTGACTCGTATACTTAATGCCGGTAAGGTTATTACGATGATATTTACGTTTACGACTAGGAAGTTACGGCTTCATATTACGCGCGGAGCTGGCGGGGATCTCTTGACGGGGTTGGCGGGTGGGAGTGGGGGGGGGGGGGGGGTCCTATATTTCAGCACTTTTGTTTCGTCGCTTTGGCGCGCTGCCGGCGCGCGGAAAACGATATTTCCTGCGCTTTGATCACTGCACTTTCAGGCGTCTCGCTATCCCGATGTATGTCTCTATGTCTCGTATTGTCTCGTAACTTCTACGCTCATTAAGTGGCCTAATTAATCATTGTAATTTGAGAAATCGTGGCAATTCCTAATAAGCCACTACAAAATTGCCATAAATCCTTCTTCTAAAGACCGTTGATTTTGCTTTTACTTATAAATTTTTGCTCGCTACCTTTCATAATAAGAAAATTATAAATTATCTCATAAAGCAAGTTACTTAGTAAAATATGTCTATTAATAAATATTCGAAACTCTAATCGAAAAATACTATAACCCTGAATTGATTCAAATTTGCTTTTGTGTGATATCAATGTCGCACAAAGATCGCTAGCACCAAATTATACTGTAATATGGATGTATATACCCAGGAGTTCAATTATAGGAGTTCATCTTAAAAACAACAATGAAGACGAATATTGTGTTTCTCCGGAAAACAGGGAGAGATCATGTCGTTATAAGGGAAACTTTGAAGTGCCGAAACGTCTAACGTCTTTTGGACAACGTTATTACAGCTTTCTTGCTCCAAGAATGGTTAATATCATGAGTAAAGAGAACATATTGGAAATTAGCAGCAAACAACAAAAATATCACCTTACATCATGGTTAATAAACCTTGGTAGGAGAGAGACGGAGAAAACATTCATCACAATTTTAAAATAAATAAATATATTTATTTTCTATTTATTTTATGTACGTATTTTTATTCATTCTTATATATTGTTAGTTATTATTACAAATGATTATTTATTATTGCTATTATATATTTTTATTATTATTATTTAGTATTACTTGTCTATAGTTCTAATATTATTTTGGTGTTGTGAGAATTTCATTTTAACTTGATTTGATTAAAAAAAATTATTTTTAGTTTGGAATTTACCTTGATTTGATTATTTTTTTTTATTTTTAGTATGTATTTTTTAATCATTTGTATTGGTGTTCTCCTTAGAACAGGCTCTGCCTAGTTAGGAGCAACACAATCTATGTTAAGTGCTAACGGTGTAATTTTTTTTGTGGACCAATAAATAAATAAACAAATAAAATATCTTTGCTAAAGTAGTAAAAAATATTGTCGATACACATGAATTCTAAATTATTACGTTTATATTAAAATGATCAGTTTCATACTATATTTACATTTTGGTACTTTAATTTTCAAGTGTGTAAGCTTTTCGCTAGACGCTTTGCTCTTTCTCTTGCTTTCGCTTTGCTCTTGCGTTTCAACGAACTTGATTGCGTTTCAACGAACTTGTGTACAATAACGAACTTGTGTCGGTTCGAGAAAAGTGTCGATAGATGCGAAATGAAACTCTGGAACGCGAGCTTAGCGATACAGCGTCCATGGATGATCACGTGAAGCGCCTCGCGCACGCCTTGTACGATGCACGCACACGAAGGGCAGACATTTCGCCGCACAAGCACATGCGTGAGATTGCTTCGCTGCTTAATTTTGGGTATTAGAAATTACTTTGGATGTTAGAAATTTAGAAAATAAATGAGAATATGAGGTAATAGATAGTCCTAATTATTATAGTCAAAAAAGGTTAAGGTATCAATCACATACATTTATACACAAGACACGAAAAGTGTCAAGATGCGAAACGAAACTCTGGAACGCGAGCTTAGCGATACAGCGTCCATAGATGTTTACGTGAAACGCCTCGTGTACGCCTTGTACGCACGAAGGGTAGAAATTTCGCGGCACGAGCACATGCGTGAGATTGCTTCGCTGCACACCAGGCAGCCAGAAGACCGAAAGTCGTACCCGAGCAGTCTGCTAGATTAGCGGTCTGCCAGCGCGGCTATCGCAGGTCAGCAGTCCTTCGCCACAGAAGAAGCTATACGAGTATATACTCTTCATTTCATTATTGTCTACAGTCTACCGATCACGAAGGCGTCTGTAAGATCAGTCACCTAAAATAACGTTTACCGCAGGTCAACACCCATCACAGGTCAACGAGGCGTTGACCAGAGTCTTACACAGGGCTAGCCTGGGTAGGACTATGGGCCTGCGAGCTAGTTCCCCTGGGAATCATCCTTCGGGCACTCCTGGACGGTTTGCGCACCGTGTGGCGTCGGCCAATTGACTGTGCATTCCGACAGATAACCGGGGGAGTCTGGAAACGGCTTTGTTTCATATAGAGCGGAAATGGTTTTTAACCTGGCGGCAACTGCTCTTGAAACGACCAATCGGCTACCCGACACCAAGTGAGCAGCCGGGCAAAGGATGCCGTGGTCTGCGATAGATTTGGTAACCAAATCACCGCTACGTAAGAGAGACGTCGACCTCAAGCGACGTCGAACTCGTAACCAGTCGGAGGCTGGAGATATCTGGCCTTAACCGGTGCATACCCGTCTTTTCGCGGTAAGGCGTTGGTCTCTTACGGGCGAGTGGCGTAACTAGACAGTGGACTATTTCGTCCCATGTCTTCTACGCTCACCTCACGGGAGGTGACGGATTCGCCCGTTGTAGTTAAAACCTCCAACTGTAACTGTATGTCATAGGTACAGATGTTTTGATACAAAATGGTTCGATACAGTGTGACCATAATACGTACAATTTCAATTACATGTTTATAACCACAAATCACTCGTCGTGCTTATTACTTATTATATTTTTAATTATAGCAACCATTCAAAAATAACCAATCAAATGCAATCATAAGAATATTTTAAGAGTCAGAAATAATCAACATAACATTTAAAAGCAATCCAAGTGTAATAAAACTAATATTTAAATACTCCAAGAATAAAAACTAATTTAAACAGTGAATTATTAAAAAGTCGATAAATTACTCTGTAAAATATTTAATTTACCCAAGAAATTGGATATTTACTCACATAAAATAATATAGTAAGAGTAGTATAGTAACAATAGTAACAGTAGTTAACGTATAATCTTTAAAACTGTAAAAGTATAAGAAGCCCTGCCAACTAGCAATTTCCGAGTAGTAGACATCACGGGCTTAACAACGATCGACTGACTCATCATTCCTTATTTGAGAGCGAAGAGCAAAAGTTGTGTCTGTGTTAGTCGAACCCACCTCCATTTGAGCAACAAGAACCGCCTGTCTTTATCAGTCTCGCGAACAAAATATTCAGCGCTATAACATATATCTATACTCACATTTTGCATATAGCCAGCTAACGACCAAACTCTTAACACGATTATTCGCTCAGCCGCATATTTGCTTATATAATCGAAGCACTCGTCTTTAGGAGGGCATCACACGGACAAGGGCCTTTGTAAACAGCGCGGGGAGTTCGCCCAGGTCCCAGGTAAACCTCAATTTACATAGTTGGGAGAGATTTGGAGCAGATTTATTGTTTGCAAAAGTTTTTAGCCGGATGGACCGCGTAATAATACTGAAATCTCCGCGCCCTCTGAAAGCTTATAATACGCGAGTATTATCGCAACGTAGCCGTAGATGGTTTAAAGTCGGTGAGGATTTTATATAAATAAGTGCAAAACTGGCTGTTTTAAATATTTATATAGGGGGGTAATGAGTATTCCTTGATTTTATATAAGTGTTCATAGATATGAATAGGCATAATGTGTGTACTCGTTAATCCGTATCAATATATCTTATATCGTTTTCGTTTATTGTGCGATGTGCTGTGGTAGTCGTAGCTTAGAGGTTAAATGTCTTAGATTGACTTTTTTAATTGATTTTCCTGAGAACCCCTGGAGGAAGGACCCAAATACGCGTACCATTTAGCATGCTTTATACCATTTAGCATACCATTTAGCATACCACATCAATGCCTTCTGCAGTCAAAATTATATTAATATTTTTTCGTCATTTATTAACTTTAAAATCCTAATTTTAATTAATCGAATTATTGTTATTCCATTATTAATTATATTAATTATTATTTATCAATAGGTCCAATCATAGTAAAATTCACGTATTATGCTGTTTAACTAAATTATATATTATGCTGTTTAATAAGACAGCTGTGCACGTCGTTTTAAATGATGTTGATTTTTAACCGACTTCAAAAAAGGAGCAGGTTATCAATTCGGTTGTATCTTTTTTTAATGTTTGTTACCTCAGAACTCCGTCATTTATGAACCGATTTGAATAAAATATATTTTTATTTCAAGTAATATACTTACAGATTGGTCCCATTTTTTATCTAATCCTGTTCTGATGATGGGATCCATGAGAAATTGAGGGAGCTCCTCACGTATTTAATATGAAGTTAAAAATTTACATGTTGGTTCAATTTCGATGACAATGCACTTTTTATGGTAAGCATGACCTGATTCTACACCCAGGGTTGGCTCCCGACGAGGAGACTCCTCAACAGTCAACAGCACAGACTCAAAATTTTGTATATGCATTCATTTACGACAGCCGTTCTAAGGTTCACCAAGACAGGTATGCGGCGCCCAGGGTTGCGTCCCAAAGAGGGAACTTCTCAACGATCAACAGCACAGGCACGAAATCTTGTATACGCATTAAATTGTTATAGCCCGTTCTAAGTTTCAAAATGTCACGACAGCTGCACTTATAAAAAAATGGCGTCGGTTTTTATTTTGTTAAAATTTTGTAATATACTGATTTTTAGTATTGTCATGTTCGACTTAGAGTCGGTGACGATGTTTATCATTGCCAAAAATTAACAGTACGTTGTGCGAAATGGCAGTTTTTAATGCTGCTTTGTTAATGCGATAAACGTCCTTTAGATCAGCCTAAAAAATATAACCAGCGATTGCTCTGCTAAACAACTCCTTAGTCTGCAGGTCCATGAGATGTCTATTAATTCCTCCTGGTCATAAGTAATTAGATAAACGAATGAATTGATAGCTAAAAGGTTTTTTTGTAAGGGACCCAGGAGACTCAGTTCCATCCAATAAATATTTCTAGAAAATAGTAGATTTTGCAAGTGTCATGTTATGGCCAACTTTATGTCTTTATTTAATGATATAAAGGCGTATCCAGAAAATGTTTCGGGTTTGGAAACTCGTCGGCTTGCATATGCCAAGCAAATATGTCCAGAGAGACACTTCGTTATCGTTGATACAACTTTCTCCTGCAGTAGATATGATTGTATCCTGGACTTGAAGTCCCAAATTCAGCTCATTTAATTTAGTGAAAAGAAGGGAATTTTCCTAGCCGTGGATCAAATCAATTACTAATAAATGCTTAAGTCAATAGCTTGCCGCACGTACCCCCTCAAGCGGCCTTGCGTACCCCTAGTGATAGTGATATTAAGTAGTAATAATATAAATTAATAATAATATAATAATATATAGTAATATAATAATAATAATAATAATAGTGGTAATAAGTATATAATATATTAAGAGGTACGTGTACCACTCATTGAAAAACACTGCTTTAAGGCATAGTGCGTAATTAACTTAGTATCAAATTTCACAAGAAGCTTTTCCGTGAATTGCGACTTATTTACACAGATTTGTGCTGCTGATGCGGCAGTGTTGCCAGGCTAGTCATAACAGATGCTTACATCATACGACAAATTATTTTAGCTGATTAGATTCACTTATTTAGAGAAGTTCGGTAGAATAGTTGATATGCGTTATTTTCTATCCGTATTATTTTTAGCGCGAGAAACACTCACCCATACTATTCCTGTTCATTACAAGGAGAATCCACCGACACAACAATATCGAGGCGGGCGTGATATCTTTCGAAGCTATTACTTTTCATTCAGAATGTTTCAACTCCGTAGTCTGTTTTAATTTCCGTTTCAATATACAGTTGTGCAGCGAATAGCTATATTTCAGATTGATTTTTATTGAAAGAGTAAACGTAATGGACGATGTGTTGGTAACTCTAAATGCTACTTCGTTGCTTGGCTTGATGGAAATTTTGGAAGGATTAATAATTTTGTTTCCTCTCAGAAACTTATATTTCAGTTCCTAACATCTAAAATATTTAAAAAATCAGTTACGCCTTGGTTGATGAAGGAAGAGAGGATTAGTATACATTAGATAGAGCATTGAGTATTTTATAAATGTCTGAATGGTATGTAGGTATGTATATAATGGTCATTAAATTCAAATTAGTTAAAAAACCGGTTTTTTAACATTAAATTCTCATGATTTAATATAACTTTAACAATGCAATACTTTCTTTTATTTTAATGATTATTTTAATACTTCTATATGTACTCATTTAAATTTAGTTTTTATTTTTTAACTAATTTTAGTTTTTAAAATGAGGTTTGATTATATTACTGTATTTTTAACCAATGATAACTTACATACTTTTTATTTGTACATCATTTTTTATTATGATTATGCTATGGTTAACAATTGTATATCTTTCATCACATCTTGTATTTTAATTCTCATTTTATTTATTTTTTTACTGTTTTTTTTGTAATTAGGTTTGACTATCTCACTCTATTTTAAAGCAATTATGATTATCTAAATACTAGCTAATTGTGCATCTTTTATATGATTATGTTAAGGTTAACAATTTTATATTATCAATTTCACTTTATCAATTTTATATAAAAATTTCCAGCTTGTAAGAATTAATAGTATATAAATTCTGGCATTTTTTATATTCTACAATACTAAATATTTAAAACAATTTTAATGTCTGCCTTAGAATAGGCTATTGCCTAGTTAAGCGACATTAAAATAGGATCACTGGCAACAGTTTCTGGCATAACATGTAATCAGTTTTTTGCTACTGGATTATTGGCTATGACATTGTAATTGTATATGTCCATTTACTGTAGATAATTGTAAATTATTAAATAAATACATTTAAAAAAATTTAAATATATAAATCAACTCATTATATAATGCATTCAGTCTTCTTCAGCATTCACTCTATATAATGTTAACAATAGTTTTCAGACATTATCCTCTGTCACCAGACCAGCGTTGTGTGCTGGTCTGGTGACAAAGGATAATGTCTGAACTGGAGGATAATGTCTGGTTTACAAAGAGCAGCTTGTAGCAGCATCCCGGGTAAAGGCAGATCATCTTGTATCGCGGACCACAAATCTCCGCGGCGACGTATAATTATTCATAGCATCTCGCGCACCACCCTGTACTTAGCAGTAGCCACCTCCCTCTGTAGAGCAATATTACGAATCCTACGTTACTGAATACCTGACAGACTACACCTCTTGTGGTGTAATATTGTATTTTGAATATGGAGAATGAAATTAAATTAACGAAATGTGAAATCGCGTTTATTATAAACAATAACTCCGCAGGTAGTGATGTTGCTGAATGTCGACAAATGTAGGCGATATCTTTTGTTTGATACCAAAATTAACACACCAGTAAGTACGTCGGAGTTGTAAGATTCTGATATACAGAACAGCTTCCAGTTTCTGCAGGTCCACATCCGCTCTCGCCCATACGCTTAACGACACCAACTCAAGATTATATGTTACAATAGAGTTGTATTCAGGCCTGGATCACCCTCTAAACATTATATAATCATTACCGCCCTGGTTGCTGCAACGGTTTCCCTTAAAAATAAATGCCATTTGGTAAATCATAAAAACACCTTTGTGTATTTTTAATATTAAGGACTGATAATAACAGCTGTCAGAAAATTCCGACAGAAATTAAACTTAATTCAATAATTCAACTAGCTGGCATTTGTTTTCTTACTTTTGATAGATTATGTGCATATTTTCCCATCGACAGAAAACCGCGAGGATCAATTTAATGATTTTCAGGTAAACTTCGTTAGTGCTCTTCACCTTTTTCCATAGATTATTATTTTAGAATGCGGGCCGAATGCCATGAATGAAGTTGTCAACTTCCGGCTTAGCTGCAAGCCTATTTTATCATTAGATTTTTTGGTGTTTAGTTAGTCGATCGCTAATTCAATTATTGGTGATTCGCAGGTTAGGGCGGAGATCCACGGAACATTCTTGCGGTTTATTTTCCATTCCCGATATTCCTTTGGCATTACTTCAAGCTATTCGGTATTCTGGATTTGTCTCATTGTATCCGCGGGTTTTTTCAAATTGTAGTATATACTACAGCACACGTCCTATGCGTCCGGATCATCAAAACGACTTACTGGATATACAGAGCTGATCAACGGCGCACGGCGAGCAAGTGCGAGCGAGGTAGCAATCGAGCGGTGACTCCTCTTAAATTTATGGCAAGCGATCAACAACTGCCTTGATCACGCCAGTCTAGCACGGAAGCGGATACCATTATCAATTTGGTTGACGAATATAAGTTTATACTGTGTTTGCTCAATTTGATTCTTTTAAATATACACAATATTGGCATTTTTTTTAAACGAGCTCGTTTTTGAAGTATACATAAAACTCTTGTCATACCATTGTAATATTTAAAATACTACAACTGCTTGCCCTGCACTCCGCGGTCGTAGTTTTAACATTTCAGTACCAGTAGGTATTGTCAGATTTTTAGTTCATAACCATAGACACAAAAAAAGTCGTCAGTTTTGTTTCGTATGTTAAAATTATCGAAGCCGCCCCAATAGCTATTTTTAATGCATACACTGGACTATTCGTAGTTATTTTTAAACTTACCTAATTTTAAATCAAAGAAACTCAATTAAACCCATCAACGCGCGAGAGAGAGAGGGAGCGAGAGAGACAGAAACACGAAAATGATCGCGGAACAGACATATTCATTAAAATCAAAAGAAACAAAAGAAACTACTTTAATGTAGCATTCGTAAACGTTTACTCTCGGTATATATGAGGTGTTCTTGTTGTCTGGCCGAGTTCCCCTGGTTAGTGCAGTGGCGTATACGGTATTAAGGCATAAAGACTGCCTACCTAGTTGCAAATCCTTGATATACAGGGTGAGTTTTTAATCAACCTGCATCCTTGAAGGGAAGAATCAGTACCAGCAAATAAGCAACTTTAAATTTTAAAAAAATAAAAACAAAAAAAAAACCTTTTTATTTTAACAATTTTTTTTTTGTGATTTGAAAAATTAAAGAACTTGACTTTTAAATAAAAGTTTGACAAATGTTTCAGCGCGCTGCGTTATCTAGCGGTAAACAATATTAGCGATATTTTACGTTCCGCTGGATAGCGTATCGTGCTCAAAGCTTTTTATACTATATTTCCAAGAATTAAATTTATTTATATATATATATATATATATATATATATATATATATATATATATATATATATATATATATATATATATCCAAACTTCATGCACGCCACTGCTAGGTAGCTACGTAGGTACTCACTGGTCGGGTCATTCAGTACTCAACGCTTGGCGCTCATAAAAAGCGACTGACGGCATCTAGATAGCGTCGCGGTGGGACCAGGCGACGCTAGCGTCGCGGCGTCCAGGACGTGTTAATTGCCCGATAAATCTTTGAGAATGTAACGCTACCAATTGGCAGTTTTCACCGAATGGATCATACTGGTCTTCAGATGCTGTAAGAGTAGCGGTCTCCCGGGCCCTGAAGAAGGGGTGAGGGGGGGGGGGGGTGCAACCGGTAGCGATCAGGCCTGATGAGAAATTAGGCGCCCGAATCTACAATCGATGCTTAAGCCGATACATGAGCATGGACTATAGACTTGGGTGATCACCCATCGATTATATGATCGATTATATCACGAGTGCCTGTTTTATTCTATAGTCGAATCAGTAATGGAGTGACTTAATATAAGTATCCCATGGACGTTGCTTGCTCAATTCTTAGAACTGTTTGTGTCACTCTTCTCGTTTGTCGAATTTACGGAGTATTTTTTGCGTTCTGACGTGTTTTAGCGGTCTTCCGCCTTTGATTCTTGAATTTGCTTGATTTTGCAATTACATATAAAAATTTTGTGGATATTTTGACGACTTGGCCTGATTTCGATCGCAACGTCAAAATGACAAAGCAAAATGGCAGCTGGCTGTGGGACGTATTTTTTTTAAATAGCAGGCAATGAGTTAGAATGCAAAATTTAGCTAATATCTTTAAAAAAACACACTGACAATAGAATGGAGACCATTGGAATATAGCAAAAGTTTTTTCACACATAATGTAAGTTTTATAATTTATTTAGAAGCATTTTACGAAACCAAAATATGTTTCGTTTTGTGGCTGCTCTTTTTACGTATATTGCTAAACGAAACGAAAAGAATCCAGACTGATTGAGTGCTGCTTAGAGAAGACGACTGTCTATAGAACACAATCGATGTTTAAGCCTACAACGATTTCAGCACTAGACTATAGATTCGGGTGATTGTCTCAAGATACTTATTGCAGCCAGAAGAACAGAGAAAGGGAAGAGTATAGCAATAGAGGTATTAGGCCAGAGCCGTTCCTGGTATGTTAAAAACACAGATACATCGCACACTTATTTCGAACTTCAAAACAGTTTCCAGTTAAACATTCTCTTTAACTGCAGTCACCTCGAATATGCTTCTCAAATATGGTCTCCTAAATATAATGTTTACGTTAAGAGAATTGAACGTATTTAAAATGTGTTGTTGAAACCTTTGAATTATCGCTCCTTTTTGTCCTTTGCCAATTACAACGAAGCAGCTACTTTTCGCGGGCTCCAATCATTACAATGAAGAAGAAAATGCGCAGATGTGGCGTTTTCCCATAAATTGTTGACAGGTTACATTGATTGTTTTGAATGGTATCTTTTCTTGTACAATCGCGACTCACTCGCCAAACGGAGTTATTCCACCTTCCACAGGTCAGCACTAATTATGCAGAAAACTGTTTCATTTATAGGGTATGTAAAAAATTTAATACGCAGCTCGGCGATATTGACGTATTAAATACGTTATATATCGCTCTTAAAAAATCAATGATTAATGACCTATGTTGACAATCATTGTAATCGCAATATATAATATAATAATAATAATATGTTTTCAAGAATACAGTTTAGTAATATGTATGACTATATTATGGAACGTGTATTTACATAATATTTTCTTTACTTGTTATGACTCCTTCCTTCCCAGTTCCTACCTCCCACTATGTGTGTTTATTCTTCAGAAAAAAAATATGTCAAGTGTTTAAATTATTAATGTTTAGTGGAAACACATGTTTCCAGTTAAAGCTACTTACATAAGTAGCTTTATCTTTGAAATTTAGTAATTTTGGTACTATTGGAAGAGTGCCTGGTCGCTCTTTCTGATGGTGTGCAGAAACCAGGCTTCCAATCTTATGTCGATTTATACCTAAGCAGACAAGTGAGTAGAGAAACACAAACATTAGTATTTAACCATTTATTATTTATTTAATTAATTATAGAGACGCTTACCATCGAGCCGTTTGAGTGAAGAGAGAGAGAGAGAGAGAGAGTTTATACATGAAAAATTGCGGTTTATAAAGCAAACATTTTGACTTTGAAAAGTTCAAAATAACGTCAGCCTATACATTCGTGTATTGAAAGAAACGTTTGAAAAAATGCTGAGCGCGAAAGACTCATTTATGAATTCTGGTTAATTATGTTATTAATGAGGTCAGACAGAATTAATGTGAAAAATGTTACCGTGTGAATTAAAGGTAGTCGCAAAATTATATGTGTTGCTAACCGTTACAGTACCAAATGTATTGTAACAGCAGTATGTTTCCTAAACAATAATACCATAAAAAAAATAAAAATATATATTCAGATCATCGTTCATGGAGCACTTAGTAACCTTTATTTTATAAGCTACGTTTTTGCACTTCCTTTCAAGAGATCAAATAATATGTAACTCCAAACATTTTCCAACAGCCTTCGAGATTTACGCATCACAGAGCCTCCGAGTTTCCCCTCCTGAAGATTCATATTATCCCCCCCGGCGATTAGTGGATAAATTAACGAATTTCGGACGTAAATTTCGCGTGCACTCGAGCAAAAAGATCGGGACATAATGCCTTTAAAGCCCCTCAGGTCGTTAGAGTCGTGCAAAACATCAGGACTGAAGCCGCCCTCAGACCCTTGTCAAGCATGGGGTTCAGCCGTCTGTTTTTGCCCACGGGGCCGCTATGGAAAAAATCATGCCTAAACGCTAACAAGCGAGTCGACACAAAACTGACTAGGATTAAATAGACTGGAAAATATTAAAATTAAAAATATTAGAATATTTTGACGAGAACACGGTATAAAAACCCTAAAACCCCACTAAACTATACAATGAACTCGATTGCGTTTCTTCGTGAACTAAAATCGAAAATTATTTCATTGTGAAATGAACGGTTGCCACTTTTCCGCATATTACCAACCCACAAAAGATTGCACGATATGCGTTTAAACATATTCGGATGGCTTGCAAGTCCGGCAGGTAAGTTTAATGCTGGAAAATCGTCGATCATTCATGTCATATTCTGTTATAACACATTGCTCTGTCTCGTTCGCATTAACTACTTTGCTGTTTTAGTTCATAAAGAAAAGTAATGGAGCCCAATGACGCGTAGGAGAAAGGCATAGAAAATTATCGCGCTAAACGCCGCACAAGGAGCTATGCTATCTCATTTAATAAAATCAGAGTTCCTTCCGGAACAGTCTGTCACTTGGCGTTATTGGCGATTCGTATGCATTATAATGAGGAAAGATTTGATTAAAATATTACATTACTCTTTTTGGTTTGATTGCTCGGTAATTACAAATAAACTTACGTCGCCTTCAATCCGTCAAGCCGCCATGTTTTCTCTCTCAGATACATTATACTAATTTATCTACGATCTCCCTCACTACTCAGATATATGGTTGTTCGGCCGACCGACAGAACAACCGATCGCCCAGCCCACCGGCCAACCGACCGGCCGACCGATCGATCGGCTGACCAGCAAAACCGGTGGGAATCTAAGTAGGTACAGTCAACCAATAGATATAATAGAAAGAACTGTCGTGTGGCGTCTAAAGAGGAAGTTAGTCATGATTGCCGATTGGCGATTGACGATTTAGTCATGATTATTTCAATCGCAATCAACTTAAGTCACGACTAACTTAGTCGTGATTAAATCAGTCATGATTGATTAGTCGATTGAAAAATTTAGTCGATTGATCCAATATTGCTCACTAACATCTAATTATATAACTTTAGCCCTGCGTCCAAATCTTAGTGATTCTCTTGGGACTCCCAGGTGTGATAGCTCTGCGTTGCTGCAATAAATCCGAGCGCATCTGCTTATCACTAGTATTGACACAGGCAGTCCTTAAACACGCATATGAAATCGTTTCATATAAGTACTAGCTGACCCGTGCCCACTTCGTTGGGCGGTAAAACTTTTTACTTGTGATGAAATTATGAGTGTAGTTTGGTTAGTACTGAGTGCTATGATTTATTTCCTGACTGCCAAAGGAAGGGTTATATTTTTACTGCATATGTATGTATGTATTTGCATGCCAATTTGACTATATTACCGTTATTTGTGAGTGTTTTCTTGTGAGTGTCTTATTTGTGAGTGTCTTATCTCTTTAACCATTTATGCAGTAAAAGTGATATTATATGCAGTAAAAGGGAAAATTCTTTTGATTTAAACACTTGAGACGATAAATTTACTTATTTTGATATGAATTCATAATTGTTGATAGTATGACCAATAAACATGACCTAACGATTTAAATTATTTTTTTAATATAAAATACTACTTTTTGTTACTTAAATATAAATGTTAGACATATGCTGTCGCTGACTTTTTTATATGAATTATCAAGCTCTACAACTTTTCTGTAGAACTTAATCATATATCTCTCATCGTTAAGGCAGCGTTAGTTAGAAACGTTTTCGTTCGACCGTTTTTTTCGACTTACTTTGGAAATCCGACTACCACAAAAAAGTCTTTTCATTTTTCGGATTAATATATAGCCTATGACACCCACAAATAACGTGGCTTTCTATTAGTAAAAGAATTTCGAAAATCGGTTCAGTAGATTCAGAGATTACTTCCTACAACGTAACAAACTTTTCCTCTTTATAATATTAGTATAGATAAATAACTGCGTTTTACACTTGCCAAACGACCTAAGCCACCGCATCGTGGCCTATATTGAACCGGCACTTGTTGGAGACCGGAAACTCCACAAACCTATTGTAAAACGTTAAGCATCTCCACGGTGTATTAATCTATTCGAGTTCCCCAAAAATCAAGAAAAATAAGTCAGCGGCCGCAAGTTCAAATTGCCTTATTTGGAGCAAAGTTTGGCCACAATGGTGGGCTTGATTTACGTCGCGCACGAACAATGGTGGGGAGTTTTGTGCGAAATGTCTTTTGAATACAAACTAGGCCCCTCCAGTGCCTTCTGCGGCCATCTCGTCCGTCAAATAATGAGTCCTTGTTAGAGGGGCCACCGCCGCGTTAAATCAGGCTTAGGATTAAAAACATGACCGTCGACGAATGCCGCAAATCTCACCGCCGCTGCTGAGCCGTGCCCGCCACGCTTCGCTGACTGATGCTATTCATTTATTTATAATCCCTGTATATTTATTTTGTAAAAATATAGCATGTAAACGTTTTTCAGCTTGTTTTTCATTTTGAAATATTTTTGTTAGTATCCCGATATCAAAACGTAGCGTCCGTTCGGGAACCGAATATAGATTCAATTTAATTTTAACTTATTTTATCTACCTCAAGTAAGCACAAACTATGCCCAAAATAATTACATTTATCGAGTATCTCATTTCTGCAATACCAAGCTAAGCGAAATTGACCTGTTTAATACAACTGCGACTGCGCTCAAGACTCTTATTCCGGGTCTTCTGAAAAGCAATATTCAAGGACGAGTGAAATAATTATATTATATTTTTTCTTGTCTTCTTTCTTTTCTTTCTTCAATATTAAAATAAACCATAAAATTTCCCTATTAATAAAATAATAAATAAAATATGATTAAAATAAAATTTATAACTTTAATTCCCCTCCACTTCCTCCTATCCCATTCCTAGGCGACTGTATTTTTTACGATCTTTAAGTGGACACTTTTAACTGGCATTGTAGTCTATAAATAAAATTCAGATATTTCTCCTGTAATAGCTGTAAGTTTCCTTAATAATAATAAAATAAAAAAAATAAAAAATAGAAAAACTGCATCAAATGGCGCATTGAGACGAGCGGTTATGATACTCATAGTCACCTCTTCCCGCGTTCCGAGAAGTGTGTATTCCATTAGGGCTGCTCCACCACCCTGCAACTCATAAGAATTAGAAAAAACATTTCCGAAATAAAATTTTTGGAAAGGTGATAAACAAAGTCTGCCTAACTAGGCCGAAGCCCGTACCAAGGCAGACTCGACATGTGCAGCTATTTGTGGATTACTCAAATGTTTCGTACTTCAAGGTCGTGGTCGCTTGTAAATTGACACGAACCGTGAACAATTTTATGTAAGAATTTTACTAGGTTCTGATCGGTTGTCTTCCAAATCCAAAAACTTACTTGCATTTTATGTCTTTTAAATATATGAATGTACCTATGTCTGTTGAATATATGAAGTATTTCAATGAATGTAAAAAGTATGAATATAAATTATATATCATTTAGTTGTTTTACAGTTGAGCACTCCACAAAAAAAAGTCATAAAGTGAGCAGCACAGTACTAGATTTATGGGAAACACAAAAAAATCGGCCTACACGTGGTCTACAGGGAATAGTTTAGGGCATTCGTATCATTCAAAGATAAAGCCCTTCACTGTCTCTTTTTAATTCTAAATTTATTATCACCCTCAGCATAGCTAACAGGATTCCCGTAGATATTTTTTTACATTTTATTTACGAGCTATTGTGCAAGAGAAAAATCTGCGCCGTCTTCTCGTGGCTCCGCCGAGTATTTCATTCGGTTCATCTGCTGCATTAAGCAAATCCTCAAGCCCCTAGCGCAACAGAGAATCTCCTTAAGCAGATATATCTCTAACAGGATTTCCCTAATCTAATTCAAAAGTCTTTTCTTCCTCCGTGGCGTAGGAGTGAGTTAAGTCCGCGCTAACAATGCGACGGAACAAGTCGGGGTACAAAAAATATAACTTTTCGCCAACTTGCATTAAAGTTGCAAGATAAGGCCGACGACGAGGATGGGCCTATTACTGGATGACGTTACCGAGAGATGTTTTTAAAATTGTACGTAACTTCTTTAATAAATTATTGTCGTTTAGAATCTCCTATTTGTGTTATGTAAGTTATAACTTAATTTGATGAAACAACCTTCCATACATCCATATTGTCTACATTAGGACAGGCTTCAAGGATAGTTAGGTACCACCGTCATTTTACTATGCCCTAATAATTCATTCTTCTGCTATTGACTTAAGTAACGTAATCATTAATAAAACTTGCAAAGTAGTTGCAAAGTAGTGGCTTTTTGAATTACAAATAAATAAATAAATAAAATGCAGATAGCATTTTTCAACAAGACCTAGCATCGTGTGTTACTAAAATAAACTATGAGGATCGTAACATGACTGTATATAACTGAGAATGACCGAAAAACTCTTCGATCTAATCCCGATCAAAAATGTGTGGGCTTATTGTAAGGAAAAGGCTTCAAAATAGGATTGCTTAACAAAAACAACACTGATTTTATCAATAATTGAGGTGTGGTTCCAAGATGAGGACTAAAAAGTGTTTGTGAAAATTAGTTACCTGGTGATTAGTTATGTTATGTTAAATTAGTTATGTTTGTGACAAAAACAACTAAAACAGTTATAGATGGTAAGGAGTACAGTAGGGGTTCGGTAATCAGGCACTCGCTAATCCGCCACGACCAGTAGTCCGGCATTTGGCGACTCAGCTGACCCTCTCTATAATCTTGACTGTACTACAAAACTGGGAGCTAATGGGCCCATGATGAGGTGGCCACAATGACCCATGTGTTCAGGGTCGGTCACACTCACGGGTCAACACCCATCCGATGGCCTCCACGCATGGGGTGCGAGCCTGGGTAGGACACTGGGTCAACCAGTCTCCCCTGGGAATCAATCCTCTGGCGCTCCTGGACGGTCTGCGCACCGAGCGGCGCAAGCCAATCGATTGTGCTCTCCGACTAACAATCGGGGGAGTCTGGGAACTGTATTGTTTCCTATAGAGCGGGGGTAGTTGTCTACCTTACGGCGACTGCTCTTGAAATGACCATTGGCCATCCGATCCCGGTTCAGAGTCGGGCAAAGGACGCCTTGGTCCGCGACAGATTCGGTGCACTCCGTTTCACCGCTTCGTAAGGGAGAGGACCGCGCAATCGACCTCGAACTCGGAACCAATCGAGAGACCGGAGAAATCTGGTCACAATTGGAAGTGAGGGCGCGAGTATCTCGAGCCCGCCGGGTTTATTCCTGGCTCACTTGCGGTAAGGCGTTGGACTCTCACGGGTTGTGACGTAGCTGGACGTAGGATTGTACTGTCCAAAGTCTTCTACGTTCACTGCAGGGCGACAGAACGACTAATCGTTAAAACGTCCTGTGGTGACGGGCTCGCCTGTTGTAGTCGACACCGCAAGATGTACTACAAAACTTGACTGTACTACAAACTGGGAGCTAATGGGCCCATGATGGGTTGGCCACGAAGACCCATGTGTTCAGGGTCGGTCACACTCACGGGTCAACACGTATCCGACGGCCTCCACGCACGGGGTGTGAACCTGGGTAGGACTCTGGCCCTGGTCAGTTTCCCCTGGGAATCAAACCTCTGGCGCTCCTGGACGGTCTGCACACCGTGCGGCGCAAGCCAATCGATTGTGCTCTCTGACTAACAACTTGCGGTGTCAACTACAACGGGCGAGCCCCTCACCACAGGACGTTTTAACGATTTTCTCGTTCTGTCGCCCTGCAGTGAACGTAGAAGACTTTGGACAGAACAAATCCAACGTCCAGCTACGTCACAACCCGCAAGAAGCCAACGCCTTACCGCGAGATAGCCAATGTTACCTGGCGGGCCGACCCTCGCGCCCTTGCTTCCAATTGTGACCAGATTTCTCCGGTCTCTCGATTGGTTCCGAGTTCGAGGTCGCTTGCGCGGTCCTCTCCCTTACGAAGCGGTGAAACGGTGTGCACCGAATCTATCGCGGACCAAGGCGTCGACTAACAGTCGGGGGAGTCTGGAAGCTGTATTGTTTCCTATAGAGCGGGGGTGGTTGCGTACCTTAGGGCGACTGCTCTTGAAATGACCATTGGCCATCCGATCCCGGGTAAGAGCCGGGCAAAGGACGCCATGGTCCGCGATAGATTCGGTATTCACCGTTTCACCGCTTCGTAAGGGAGAGGACTGCGCAAGCGACCTCGAACTCGGAACCAATCGAGAGACCGGAGAAATCTGGTCACAATTGGAAGTTAGGGCGCGAGAGTCGGGCCCGCCAGGTAGCATAACTGGCTATCTCGCGGTAAGGCGTTAGTCTCTAACGGGTTGTGGTGTAGTTAGACGGTGGATTGTTTTTGTCCAAAGTCTTCTACGCTCACTGCAGGTCGATAGAACGACTAATCGTTAAAACTTCCTGTGGTGACGGGCTCGCCCGTTGTAGTCGACTACCCAAGTTGTACTACAAAACTAATGGGCCCTGTTGAAGTTGGTCACGAAGACCCATTGGTTCAGGGTCGGTCATACTCACGGGTCAACACTCGTCCGGCGGCCTCCATGCAGAAGGGAGAGCCAGGGTAGGATGCTGGCCTGCGAGCCAGGGTACCTTTCCCGGGGCCTCGCCGTAATTTGTTATTCGTCCCAAGTCTACTGCGTTCACCTCACAGGAGACAGAACGATAAATTTCGTTTAAACTTCCTCAGATGACGGGTTCGCCCGTTGTAGTTAACAGCTCTAGTTGTGCTACAGAGCGGGTGAGCATATATGCAGAGCTCGCTCGGCAGTCCGGCTCTGACCATAACAGTACAGCCACGCGTCTGTTTGGTTTTTCGTATAATATATGACTTTATATACCTACACACGTCTTTTACTGTGGGAATCTACGAAAGAATATTTCCAATTACATACATGCGATATTTCTAATACAAATCCAATAATCGGGAAATTCCAGCAATCCGGCATAGGCGAAAAAAATCAGTTGTCGAATTACCGAGCGCCTACTGTGCTGTACATTTAATGAAAGCATATTAACTTTGATACTAATCAAGATAAACATATTTGGTTGTGTCAACTAATTTGCATATCACTGTAAGTCACTTAATTACCACTGCAACATCACCGCAGAAAGCATCCATCCTCATACTAGTATATATCGCGTAACCCCAAAGCTGAGCCTCTCAAGTAATATTTATTACGATTTCGGGACAAACCCGCTCCGAATGAGAACATGCAAATAACCGCGGCGCGTCGTCTGCAATTACAGAGTCCACTAACTTTAACGCTAACATTTACTCGGTGTAATTGAGATTAATTCCTGACCCAGCAGCGAGCTTTTGGTCCGGTCCTTCATTAGTTACGGCTTGTTGAGCATCGAGGTTCCGTCCGGATTTCGGCGAAGAGAATGCCGCCACGCGTCGCCCACCGCGCACTATCCTATACAATAAACAGGTTGAGGGTTTTATTTCCGTGCGTAAAACTCGGTTTTTACGTACATGAACCGAGACAAAAGTAGTACAATACAATGCAATACAATACAATCAACTACTCCAGTA
Source organism: Micropterix aruncella (assembly GCA_944548615.1). Lineage (NCBI taxonomy): Eukaryota > Metazoa > Arthropoda > Insecta > Lepidoptera > Micropterigidae > Micropterix > Micropterix aruncella. The sequence goes on from OX155958.1 coordinate 23,076,011, forward strand.
GATAGGCATTCCTACACTTGGATGCGTCACAAAATTAAATGCTAAAATATAATTATTAAAAACATAACTATCATGATAGTTGCCATGGCTGTAATATTATTTTCAATATTACCCACTTACAAATAATCAAAATATACTAATGTCATTAAAATAGTGTGATAGAATAATATATTAAAATAGATGCAAATTCTATGTAGAATAATCAACGCAAAACAATTTTATTATCAATCCACCAATATGCCTTCGTTTTTTTTAAACATAAAAGAATGTATAATAAATTATATGAGAATAAGAATGTCAGCTATCATAATACCGTTATGTTTAAAATTTTACAAATTTTACTAATTATCAACATGGAAAATAAACTATGAATTTTCAAACTCCCTTATACCATAAATTGGGTTTCTGTCCAAATTATTTATAATAAAAATTTTAAATTGGACCTCTCCAAGGCTTTTCATTTGCTCTGGAATCTTATTTTAGAAGGACAAATTTTGGTGAATAACTGTATCGCACTTTGCTAAGTCGCTGTCGGTTTATGTGGAGATTGGATTTATTCCTCGTATCGTGATAATGAAAATCACTACTCACCGAAACTTCTGCTAGGTGTCTACGAGCGTACATAATATTTTGGTAGATTTAGGAAGAAAATAGAGTCATGATTCCTGATTCTACGAACAACGGCTTACAAGAACTTCTTGGAGAGACTATATAAACTGCGTACCGCTCTTTTCTGGAGGAGAAAAATTCTATTTGAATTTGGTGCCATTCCCCACAGAAGGCCATACTTTATTTTTTAGTGGAAATTTGCAAAATAAACAGATTTAGCGGCTTCAAAACCGCATCATTTTCTTATCTTTCTAATGGTAAATATGACACTGCTCAATTATTTACTGAGATCATGTACCAGGAGGATTGGTTGCCACAAATAAAAGTCCCATATATTGCAAAATTTATTAGTATGTTCATTCATAATTACCCATTTATTATCAAAGTAAGTTCGTGTCGTTCTCACTCCAACACATTATCTCGCGTAAGTGCTTGAAAGAGACAAATATATTCTGTTTTATAAGCTGTGTCTGGATTATTAACATTTCCATAGTTTAAAACGTATGAATTAGTCCTCTGCGCAGACACACGTTTTATAGCTGGCAACGTTCCTAAACTCTTCGGATGGGATGTCTTCTTCTTCTAAAGCAGCGGTTCTCAAAGTGGGATCCGTGGCCCCCCAGGGGACTGCGAGGCGGATTCGGTAGGATCGCGAAAAACGAGCTTAAGTCGATGGCGATATCCTTGAGGTGATAAAACAGCATGGATTCGTTATTAGCAAAGAAATTTCTTACTATTTTACTGATCAACGATAATTTCACAAACATCATCGTTTTTGAGCTTTCCTATAGTTATATGCCTTCGGAGGACAGTTTAATTCAGTGGCAGTTTATTAGTTTGATAAATGACGGGGGTGCAAAACATGTTGTCAGTGAAACTTGTTGTAGTGATTTTTGGGTTGAAACGGCACAGTCCTATCCTGATGTAGCAAAGAAGACTCTAAGAGTCCTGATTCCATTCGCAACTACCTATGAGTGTTAATCGGCTTTTTCTACACTACTTACTATCAAGACAAAATCCCAAAAAAGATTATACGCGGCAAACATAGAGGAACTAGTTCAGACAAATCACATGTATCCATCCCATTAAACTTGTTATTTAAATTTAACGATTACATAACATGTAATATTTTTCTGAATACATAATTGTATGTAAAAAAATGTCTAATTTACTAATTTTGTCTTTTTTAATTGAAGGGGACCGCGAGCTATCGAGCAATTTTTAAAGGACCCCACGGAGAAAGTTTTAAAAAGTTTGAGAACTGCTGTTCTAGACTAATGTTAACCTATGTGCGTGAAAGAGACAAATATATCCCATGGATACGCTGCTGTACCGCATTCACCGTTGGATTTCTTAGTTACACTAAGCGATTGAAATATATAAATCACATTTTATAGCTGGCAACTTTCGTAAACTCTATCGTTGATTGAGGTGTGTTCTTCTTCTAGAGAATTTTAAACCTATGCGCATGATGGAGAAAAATAGAGCCCGTGTATACGTTGCTACACCGAGTTTGCCGGTGAGTGTATTAGCGTTGCCTACGTATACACTACACGATTGAAATGTATGGAGCTTGAACAGTGTAAATTCTAAAATAATGTCTACCTGGCGTTTAGGTAGGTTGGAGTCAGTTCAGTCACATCCTTACTCGCTTCCCGGACAAAGGTGGGACTTAGTGAGAAGCCTTTAGAGCCGTAGATATTTTTGTGTGGTTGTCTACCTCTGAGCGCCAATTTGTCGCACTTCAAAAGGGATTCTTTTTAGAATTAGCCAATGAACCAGACACAATCAAAATCCGGGTCTTATAGGCTTACTGTACAAGCATATATCAAACCAAAATCCCCTTGAAACCCAGTGCTTTTTGTAAATTAAATAATAATTCAAGGTTTACAGGAAATTAGGATCAATGCCAAGTTTTTGACACTCCAATTTTTTAAATTTACTAACTTTTAGCAAGGTACTAGGCAACTATATTTTAGCAAGGCTTTGAGTGAGAAAACTGTATAATTTTTCTGTAAACTAAACATATATGTGTTTAAAAAATACATTTAACCTAAGAAAGCCTCAGAAACATTCCACCTCAGAAATAAAAGAAAAATATAATATAAGAATAACATAATAATAAAAATACTTAAGTTTCTATAACAAAATACATTATACTTATATAATGCCTCAGGGATAATCGAAAACGTTGAAAGTCATTGACTTTGATAGGTATTTCCCATCACAGTTCCTCCTCAGGGTCATCGAAGTACCCCACTCTGGACCTAACAGGAAGGAACGATCAATTTCCACCGTCCCCGCGTCGTCTTTGATCGTTTTTTCCCGTCACACGTTTCCTTCTCAAAAATCATTCTTTCGAAAATCGATTTGTGTTTCGATTCGTTTGGAAAGCCACCATATGGCATTTGTATCTCATTTTCACAAAAACATTGATATAGATCGTTCTCCCCCGTAACCCTTCAATTTATTTCGTCAATATTACGTGATAATTCTTACCCCTTACAAGAAGACTATATTTTTAAATTATCTTCATTAAATATAGACTTGTGGTATTTTACTATGAAGAGCTCGTCGTTGCACAAAAACACTATATACTCAAAATTTGTCACAGCCTAAGGTTCGTTTATTGCTTTGGTTGAAATCAAATTTCTTATAATATCTACCCCTGGTATTCCAGCAGCAATCATAACTAACGGAGTTATCGCCGAGGGTACATTTTACAAGCACGCTTTCACCACATTTCAAAATATTTTATAAATTCACTTTTATAAATTTAAATATCCATAAATAAATACAAGAAATAAATACTCAAATAGGTCATCATCATCATCAACAGCCAGTAGACGTCCACTGTTGGACATTACCTTCTTCATAGAATGCTATGACGAGCGGTCTTGAGGCGCCTCCATCCACCTATTTCCTGCTTTCTTCGCTATGTCATCGATCCATCTTGTGAGGGGCTGTCCTACACTGCATCTGCGGTTCGTGGTCGTCATTCGAGAACCTATTTTTCTCAACGGTTGTCAGTTCTGCGAGCTATATGGCCTGCCAATTGATATTTCAAGTTGGTAATTTTACGAGCTATGTCATGACCTTGGTTCATCTACGGATTTTCTCATTTCGGATCCTATCACGCAGTGAAACTCCAAACATAGCTCTCTTCATGGCTCGTTGCGCGACGTTGAGCTTATGTATGAGGCCAATAGTTAACGACCACGTCTCAGTGTTGTACCATGCGAAGAGCTGAATTTCTTAATATCGAAATAAAGAAGGCATTACTCGCATTCTTACATCTATTTATGGGTTTGTTGGATATCGTTGGTTTAAATATGATCTACCTAATATTATTTTGTTCCATAAAGCCACAAAGGCCATTGCATCCGGGAATAGCGAATTGGCCTTCCAAAGTTGTTGAACACTGCTTTCTTTCGTTTAACTTTAACAGCTGACCGGCCGGCGCAACCGCAACGTTGCAAGGGACCGTTTAAACTTTAGCCTGGCCACCGTCGAACAGTGGTTCATATTGCGAATATATGTAGATTGAAAAAGTTAAATGGCTAAGTAGATCTCTATGCTATGTAATTATTATGTAAACATTTGAGGCAATTGCATTGTGTTTATTGTGTCGTCCCGAAAAACATGTCGTCTTCACGTTAATGTCTTATTTATAAAAATATAATCTCCTATGCGGATTTCGACCAGGACGTGGTGTGTAGAATGATTTCCTTTACTTTACTCCCAATCGAAAACTACCGCAGTTGCTCTAGACTAGTTGTATGATGTACAAGGATGATGATAAATTCAATAATTTTTTTTATTATTGTGATTTTGGTGTAGTAACATGGAGTTTTACAATTATTCATTGCCGCACAATCTGCATTTTAGGCGTATGATATTTTTTACATGATCGCGCAGATATATTATTTCAAATTAATACATAAAAAACAGGTATTATAATCTATAAAATAACAGTACCAAAAGTACTGTATATTTTCAAGCTTCTGACAAATGTTATGTCGGGGGAATTGGTAAGGCCAGTTTACTGAATTAATTAGAAGATTCTTATTTTTCTTTATTTTTTAATAATACATGTAATTAATTATTAGAGACATATACAATTATCAATTTATTACGTTTATTGATGGTATATATGTATTGATCCCTATATAACCAATGACACGGGCTAGCTGTGCTCTTCCGCGCCCGGTTTTTGTAATTACAAATATTTCAGCCGAAACTGTCGCTTATTTAGACGCCATTGTCTCGTCACATCCGGCTTTGATTTTAAAGACATTTTCACATCAAAAATAAATTTGTTGCTAAGTATTTTTACGTTACGTGTGCGCCTCTTCCATTGCTTGCGGTACCAACGGCGCCATCTCGGCACAACTTCCGCTGCGAAACTTTTAATTTCTGAGACTACGTCGCCTTTTTACAAAGACCGTTTAATATAAATTTGTTTACTAACGCTATCTGCATCGTCGCGATCTAAAAGTTCTTGTAGGAGTTAAGTACAAGTTTACGCTATCCTTTCGCTGGCTTGTTCAGTTTTAATATCAATTAGGATATACATACTTCACTGCTGAATAATATCACAGTCGGCCTTTGTTCTTTATGTGATCATCTTAGATTAGAGCATACCAACTCAGCCAGGAGTCATCCTTACCAGGTCCATCGGTTCCTAATGGTTCCGTGTAGTTTGGGTGGTGTTGGCCAAAAAGCTATGCCATCTAGCCTACCCAACTCACGGTTCAACTCTGGTATCTGGTAACATACTCGAAGAGAGGCTTACTCTGTCTAGGCCGCTAATGGGTAGTTGTCGACCTGACGTCTTCAACCCTTTAATCGATCCGTCGGCTACCCGATCCCAAGTAACCATGGCGGGGAAAGGGCGTCGCGGTCCGAAAAATGTTTGAACTGAATAACCGCTTATGTCAGCTATATGCCTTGCAAGCGAGCTCGAATCCAAAACCAGACCGAAGGACAGAGAAATCTGACCAAATCTGATAGTAAGAGCGTGAGTTTGGCCCGCTGGGTTCACATTCCAGTGCCTCCCGATAAGGTGCCTGCTTCTTACGGGCATATTAGCGGAGCTAGATTGTGGATTGTGTTATGAATTCGATGACTCTCGCGGTTGATTATCATTATAAATAGGAAAAAACGAATTTACCGCGTGAATTTTGTAGCACTCAACGTTGCAGCCGACGCTGTCCATGGACTTAAAGTACTGTCAGTCGTCATTCGTTGTTTTGCGGGTAGGCGGCAAACTGCTGCTGTAACTCCGCAAATTATAACGGTAATAGGGCGGCGAGCTTTACGCGGTATATTCGTATTATCCTATGTATAATGTGGACTTTGTTGTCCCTGAGTCACTGTGTTGAAAGAACCCCAGGGCTGAAAGAACGATCTATATCGTTATAACAGCCTGAGGTGTCGGGTTCACCTATTGCAGATGACAGCTCCAAAGGTCCACCGGTATGATATTATGTATGTGTAGAATATAACACCTTCTCCATGAATAATGGGGATATGAGTAATCGACCGGTAAACAACTTAGAGCCAATAATAGAAGTTATGGAGAGTGAGAGCAGCGTCATATTATTCTTTCCTTAATCTGTTTCGCTATTTTGTTGTGTTGTTGTCTTCTGGTCAAGTTTCTTCCAGGTCATATATTGGTTGCATTTAACAGGTCCTGTGCTGCTTGGGCCAAATGACCTGTTCTTTATCTCAACTCCCATCCGGTAGCCTCCTCAAAGATCGTTTAACCTAGAAAGGACTCTGTTTTCATTGTCATGACAGGTGGCTAGGATCCCCTGGGGTATGACCTTCGGGTGCTGCTGTGCGGCTTGCGCAACGTGCAGCGTCAACCATTCGACTGTGCATTCCAGATCATAATAGCCAGAGGAGGTCTGGTAATGGCCTTATACGTTTCCTAAAAAAAAGGTGGTTGTTAACCTGATGTCAGCTACTCTTGAATCGGCCTGTTGGCCTCCAAACCCTCGTGAAAGACGGGCAAAGGGCGCCACGATCCTCGACAAATTTGAACTGAAATACCACTATCATCAGTTATAGGCCGCGCATGTGACATCAAGCCTGCGACTAGACTAGAGGGCGGAATAATCCGGACAAATCTGGTAGTGAGGGCGTGAGGCTGCCTGCTGGGTTCACTTCCCCGTGCCTCGTGATAAGGCGTTGGAACCTCAAGGGCTTGTTGGGGTAGCCAGACAGTGGTCTTTGTCGGTCCTAAGTCTCTGAGTTCAGCCCAAGGTCGAAATAATTATCAATATCGTTGTACCTTCCTGGGGTGGCGGTTTCGCCCGTTGTGATAAATCCAAAGTCTTATGATTAGATTAGATTAGATCGTACCACCCCCTCCCTTAACCCGGTCCACCAGTATTCCAGGGGGTACATTATATTTGTGTATGTTAGGAATACCTGCTCTGTAAATAATGGGGGTATGAGAGTAATCTACCGGTATTAAACAACCTCAAGCCAACAATTAAAATTATGGTGAGGGTGAACAGAATCATGGTATTCTTTCCTTAATCTGGTTCGCTATTTGCATGAGCTAGTACTAGGGTTTCTTTCATGTTCAGCACCGATCACATTAAAGAAATCAAGAAAATCACCACCAACACAAAACACAACATAAAATGGGGTTATGATTTTCCATATCCTAGTCATTTCAGGCGCTTCGTGCAGTGCATCTTTCGATCGATTTGCTTTCAGTTTATTTATTTATATTTTTATGTAAAAAGCATACAGCATAACAATAATAAACTATAACAGCATAACATGCTATCTAACGATAGCAAAGCCAATGATTTTTTACATTATTTACAATGTATTATACAAAATATGCTACGTAATACAAAGAACACAGAATAGAATTTTCTTCCAAAGTTTCTTCTCTTCTGTTGTAAGTTGTACCCTTTAATGTTCTGTTAGATATTAATACCTACCGAATATATCTTAGCACAAACCTCACATTCCTATCATGGTCTATCGTCTAGTGTCTATCATGGTCTATTGGCCAATTCTTCGGTTAGTAAATTGTATTAACGACTTTAATTTCTTAACCGCTGGAATGGTAATACCACCGATCGGTGTTTTTTTCTTCGCCACAACTCGCGTTCGGTGGATTTCCGTATTTATGCAATTATGTAATTATATGCGAAAAAAATCACCTTTATTGAATAAGTCTCTATTATACATTATATTATACAAACCACCGTTATATCTTCTCAATATCTTCGCTAACATCTTGCAAGCAGTACTTCATCGAATCAGGTATCTTGACTTTGTACGCCGCGTATATATACCAAAACATCATGTATATGAGAAAAAATATCGAGACTAAATCAACTAACTCAAATATTCATTCGCATAATACGCGAAATAAAGAGGACTTGCGTCATTTTAAGGTGCGTCTGAGTAAGGTTCGGAATAGCTTTCTCTGCCAATCTTACTTATTCTACAACAAACTTCCATTACACATCAGGGGCCTTGGGGAGGTTCACTTTAAGAAAAAGGTACAGGGTATTTTGACTAAAAACCCCATTTATAGCATTGAGGATTTCGACAACATCAATTTTTCGCAGCTCTATTGACCTACTTGACTATTATTATTCCTTATTCTTTCTATTATTGACTATTTTACAATTGCGTTTTTTTTTTTCTTCTTCAAACTATTGGCTATTGACAATAATTATTATTACTGATTTGTTTGTATTTGTGTTTTTTCTTTAAAATATCTTCCCGTATGATAATTTGGGAAATTATCCAATATTTATTTGATTATTTAGTACTTAGGATTATATAGAAAATTAGATAGAAAATTTTACGAAATTACTTAAGAATTTTGATTGAAAATATTGGAAAATGTTGTTCCCTCTACATAGAAAATCTGCGCTTGGATGTTCAAAGTTCATACCTTGCAATACTGACGTTCATATGTTATACCTTAATAGGTATTTATTTAAATATTATACTTGTTATTTTCATTACTTTTGACTTAACCAAGTGTAGGAACTCCTATCAACTGGTTTGAAATAAATAAATAAAAAAATAAAAAAATAAAAAAATATACATATTATACAAGCCACCGTTATATATTAGTATGCGTGTACTAACGCCCCCTACAAAGATATTTTCGACGGTTCGAAACATGCCGTCGTGAGTTCCATTCCCATGGCTAGCTTTCTAAGGGTTAAAACTGTACAAGAGAAGTCCCTTTTCCATGATATTTTAAATTCTAGACCACAGTACTTTATTGTGCAATATGTCATATCAGAAGCTCTGGAGATATTAAAATAAAAAATTCTCTAAACGAGCGAGGCTATTGGTAAAATAATAAGAGAAAAAATAAAGACAGTGGGCCATTGTAAATTACATTCCGGGACCCAGGGAAGTGCCTCTGCTTAAGTGACACTGAGGGATAATTTCAGAATTTACTTTACCTACCCCCCCCCCTCCCCATTTTACCCGAATGAAATGAGATGGAGGGAGGGGGGGTTATGACAATTGGCAGTAAAGCAGACGGGAATAATTTGATTTATCTAGATGGTTACGGGAGCCAGCTGGAGGCGAATTAAATAATGGAAATTTTCAGAACCACAAAGAAACAGAGCCACCGTCAAGTACCTAATTATATGGCGCTTCTTTGAGAAATATGGTCATATTTCTCGTTTTCTCAACGAAGCGCTATCATTCTTTGAATGGTCGATGCCAGTTCCGCTCGGTGAGTCACTGGCGACGTTAAGCTACGGTTTGGCAATGACGTTGCGCTATTGAACTGTATAGCCGCTCACAGATACGAGTATTCGCAAAATAACATACAATGCAACGTTTGCACTAGCGATGGATCATCCCGGTTGCATCCGGGCTCTGAACCCCACTTCTCTACTCGCAAGAAATATGCATCCTACAACAAAATTACACTAACCACTCAAAAACACTGACTGATCAAAAACATATCTATAACACAACGAAATATAGTTTTGGTAATTATTAAACCTCTTATCTGTTATAACCCGCCCATGCTTGGGCTCGAACACAGAATCAATCAAGAACAATCAGAATGACCGAATCTCTAGATTCGCAGAAGAGCCGACTCTCAAAATAACCGCCCACGTCGCCGTAACGCAAAGCAAACGCCCTAAAGGTTTCTAAGCAATTATACACAAAAATATCTGTGTAAGAATTCTAGTTATTATTATTACTACGTAAATTATTCCTTAATCTTGAGGTTCGGATAATTAATTGTTTGCTTCCTATTATTGTAAAAGTTTCTAAAATAAAAATACTTACTAAAGTGAGGAGTTTTTTTAATGTTATTCGAATGACTCTTTATGCAATAATATAAATGATTCTTACACATTGTTTCTGTAGTATGATGATTTTTCAAGGATCAGTGCATTTTCCAATATGAACTATTCCATATTTAAATCAGAAACTTGCATATACCTACATATATAACATATACGAACTTCGTATATATTCAATTTTACTTCTTTTTATTATATATTTTATGTCGTATTCCTTTCGATAGAAAACATTGAGTTATTGACACTGATTAAAATACCTTAGGCTTGAAGTAGATCAATTGTGTCAACCCGTAAAAATAAATCGACAAAAATAATCTAATCTGTAGAAGTTTTTATCGACTTATTTTGTCACACTATCAAATCTTTAACATTAGTTCCGTGGACGCTCACTCCTGCTAACAGTGCCAAAATGGCGAAATTCAAATTGCTTCATTAGGAGGTTGTCTATAGCCAGTCCAGCGTACTAGTAGAACGTGGCGCAAAACTAATCATTCAATTTGGTTTTTAAATAACTTTTTTACTAAATAAAAAAGATATTTTGAGTGATATCCCACGCTTTTGCGGGATACAGCACTCCATTGCTTGTCTGTCTGTATACTGCAGCTGTCTAGTTCACAAATATCAAATATGATTGACGTACGACGACATTTGCAAAAATGTATTAATTTTGCGCCCCGTTGTATAATAGAGGTCAGTGACCGTTGCTATAGTTCGAGACGCTCAACTTTCGTCTTCTTTTATTTTTTTAAATGTATACTGGCAGTCGCTTTTGTTTTTTTCGTTCTAATTTAATTTGAATTTTTATTGTCAATTAGTGCTAGCTATTCGACTTTGTACGTTGTATTTTAATATTTATTTATTAAATGAAGTGTATTACTTATCCGTTTGTTATATAATTATTATTGAACGACCATTAAATCATTTTTTTCTTTGTTTCAGATGCTGCCTAAATCGCAACGCTTAGAGAACGCAACGCAGAGATTAGAGAAAATCGTCATCAAGTATCAGTCATGACACAAAGCGCAATCAACTCAAAATTAAAGTCGCTCATCATTCTCGTGATTGGGGCGAATCATTTCAGATGATCTCGACCGGTAGATCAAAAATCAAGCATATCAAATGTGATTCCACGAAATCGCGCATATCGAACGTCGTTTGTTGACCTAGTCAAGTGTTTAGCATTGTTTATTTTTTTTAAATAGGCTGTGATTTAATCAATTGTTAATAATGGCCTGGCTTCTGAGAAGACGAGCCTTCGTGGTGAAGCTGTTCCTGCTGCAGTGTCTGATATGGTTCGGCATCGCGCTGATCCTCTACTCTGACAGGATCAGCAACGGAAGCGGATCGTCGCCCGACGAGGAGCCGCCTCTGCCTGTGATGTACGTAGCGAATAACGACGTCGGAAAATCGGAAGATTTAGAAAGTGCCAAGTTTCAAGCATTTAAGAAGGAGTATAGAGAACGCCTAAACCCCATGGACGCGCCGCTGGCGAAGAAGAAGTCCGAGGCTGTGATTCCTGAAGAAGGTTTGATATTATTTACATATAATCTACTTATAGCTGTGAATTTTTATACAAAAAAATCGGTTGTGCCACCCCTAAGACTTTCCGGCAAGTACTGATTTCATCTGAATATAATAATTTCATAAATACAATTATTGAACGCCCTCTCTCAGCATTGTCGAACCCGGCTAGGTCATCACAATAAAGAGTACCAACAACAACATGTTCAAAGCACGAAGCTCATTGATGGTTAAGTTGATGCGTAAATAAAAGGAGACAGGATCGGTTTCTGAATCACGATGTCTTCAACTGGCCGAAATCCAACGAATCGAACGTATTTTAACCCTCATACAAAATTAAACTTTTAGCAGGATTTCAACTTGTTGTTATTCCTGTCGTTATTTTCTTGCAACCTATTGCGTTTTTTTCTCTCCAGATAAACAAGTGCTGCTGGCGCCGCTCGAAGGCCTGCGAGGCTCAGCTCCTGGAGAGTTGGGAAAGGCGGTTGAGTTGCCCGCTAATCTGAGTGCAGAGACCAAGCAGCTGGTGGCCGACGGCTGGCAACGGAATGCCTTCAATCAGTTCGTCAGCGACCTTATATCAGTCCATCGATCACTTCCTGATACAAGAGACCCATGGTAAGTACCAAACATATCTGACGCTACCAGAATGAGGTCAAAATTACATACGTTTACAAATTTTATACGAATAGTTAGATAAAGATATACAGTTTCATGTGACTAAAGTTTTATTTAATAACCTGCTGTATAGAATAAAAAGTACCTAACCTAGAGAAATATCGTTTAAAACGAGTAGAAATGACAACAATAATTTTCAGATTCCGATTTTTGGAATATTGTATGCCAGTGCCAATATATAAGGTAATAAGTTTATGAATTTCTAAACGGGTTAACTATTTTTCAAAACCATCAGTATTTCAAAAAAAAAGCAGCATTTTTTTTCTTTGAAAAATAAGAGCTTCCAAAAAATGTTACCATGTATTTGTTTGCAGAATTTAGAAAAGAATATTAAACTCGGAAAGGTTTTCAATTTGTTTAGAATATTCTTCGACACGTTGACGCTATTTGAAGATTGCCCAAACAGATCCCTTTATATCTAGAGAGATATTATGATTGATTATAAATAAGATTTTACCCCATGAAGTTTAAAACACTTGAACTTTCGGCGCTGTTTCTACTGCCGTTCACATCGCCACGATGGCGATGTGAACGGTTGCGCATCGCCAAAATGTGCAACCATAACTGATCGCGAAGAACGCTTTAATCCTGTCCATGTTATTCTATGGCGACTGCGTGTATCGGAATACTGAGCGGAGAGTACAAAGATTACAAAATGCCTGTGCTTCGTTCTGTTTTACTAACCCTCCTCGACATTAGTCTCTCCTTTTCTCGCACATGCATCTTTGCTTAACACGAGACAGCGTTGGCAACTCCAACTTGCTTCTTATGAGCTGAAGATCGTGGGGAGCAAAGAACCTACAAACCAGGATGTGCTGGTTCGGGCTGTTTATTCACATCTGATCCGTGGGCGTAACCATCTTGCATCGTTCACAAACACGCCAAAACAAGTTTCCGGGGGCGTTTCCAATTGGCTCGGAGCGGCTGTGTGAGCCTATCGATTCCTACACTCAAAATGGCTTATAACAAAACCCTTCTATATATGAAAACAGTTCAAAAATATTGAGAACGGTAGTAATATACGTTTTCTTCTCTTTATTTTCAACCTATTATATTACTAATATTATTTTGTTGTTTTTTCGCGCTCCTTACTCTAAAATATCGTGTAAACCAAAAGTACTGTCTGAGGATATTACTATTTGCGTGTGTGTTTTGATCGAGCAACTCTTGTCAAGTGTTATTTTGATTGCATTTCTGTTACACTCTGTGTATTGAATTTTCTCTGCAAGTAAGAAACCCAATATTATAAATAATATTAGTATTGTTACATACCAAAAATCCGACGCTTTATTCTTAGCGTAGCATGCAACGCACAGAAGCGTAGCACATCTACGATGCGTAGGACACTTACACATATGGTGCTACGCTGAACATACTGTTAAAATTACGCTGAATGAACGCGACACTACTAGGATCGAACAAAAAGATATATAAAGGTAAATCTCCCTCGTGTGGGATATCGTAGACGTCTCATAAATTTGTAGGGTATAAAATATGGCCGTCGCCGAGCCGCGCATGCCTCCTCATCTGACGTATAAAATACCTTAGGTATTATGGCTGGGGGCGAATCTTAAACATAATTCAATATCGCTTTAATATCATGCTATGGAATGTGTTTACTATTACTTGGAAAATTGTTGTGTAAAATTTAGGGTATGTATATTTCCATGTCAATTCAATCAAAAAGGTTACTTTCATAGTCTCAGAATTTTTCAACTGAACATATGTTGAAATATAGAAAAAAGTAAGATAAGTGTATATTTTGGTTTTGCCTAAAAAAAATCCTGGCCTCGGAACCATTTGTCACTTGTGAATTTCGACAAAAAAATTAAATGCTCTATCTCTGGAATGCGGTAGGATATTTTGTTGCGTTTTTTTAAAGTTTAAATCTAATATTGTTGTGTTTAGAATACTGTACTCTGCGTTGAAATATGTGCGCATATTTTCCAGCTGCAGCCTTCAAAATAATGTTTCTAATCAATTTTTTTTTTAATAACCAATTTCATCAATTTAGATTTTTTTACTGTTGATCTATACCATTAAGTAATACATTTCCTGGAAAGGGGAACTTCCACTTTTGAGTTTAGCATTTTTCAGTACTTTTTAGTTTGCCCTTTTTTTCAGAAATTGCGTACATGTTTCGAAATGGAATATATCATTTTAAAAATAAATATTTTGACTTTTAAATAAAAAAAAAACTGCAACGAAATAACTTGCCCCATTCTAGAGATAGAGCATCGAAATTGGTAAAATATGACAAAAAATTTACAAGTATTTTACTTTTTCTCATATTTTAACATATCAATTCAAAAACATACCATATCTTACTTTTTCTTATATTTTGACATATTATTTCAAAAACTTCTGATACTATAAAGGTAAGATTTTTTCTCTTTCTGCCTGAATTGACATGTAATATTATGGTACATGAGATTGTTGTATTAACAGAGTAGCAACAGTGTCAAATATGGCGACAAGAAGCAACTCTCTCAAAATTCTAGGACAATTTCATATATCTTTGATCCCATATATCTAGTCATAGAACCTGTCTACCAGAAACATATATCCGATGTGTCACAAAGAGATATATGTGTCAGATCGTGCTTATTCGAATGACATAATTGGTAGTTTAGGTAACAGTCGCATGAACGAAAAAAGTCCGATTTATCCGTACGACTTTTAAATTCACGCCCCCCATTTCCATTATTTCACGGTACGTTTAATAATATGCTGAGGCCCGCCTACGCTTCGGCTGATCCGATTAAATCTTTGCTGTGCTAGGCCTCGACAACTCTCGCTATACCTGTACCACCCTAACCCGCTCGTTTCGCTATTTACGTCGTCCTTCACACAGGACCGGCTTTTCCCTGTACACAATTGGAAAAGGGTATTTGCGAAATCGGAAAAAAATCAGTTTGTTGCGGCCTTGTGGAAACAAATGTCAACAAGCAGACTTTTTGAGTAGGATACGTACATTAAAGCTATTTTTATGGGAGGTTGACTTCTGTAAAAAGCTTAAATATCGACAGGCAAAAGGCCTTTTTCATGCTTAGGTTATTCTATAACGCAGAGCAAGCGTTTTGTGACATTTTTAGTTCGTGATTAAGCATAAACGAGGCCATAAGAAGAAACCAAATAAGATATTTAAAAAGTTATCGTTGGACAGTGGGCCCGAATGCTTTTCTTCGTCAACTAAAATAGGAACTTGGTTTACCGAACGAGTACCGAACGGTCTGTCGAACTTATAGACGCCCGAATAAGTTTGAATACATTTCGTGCTGTGTTAGATTTAGCTGCTTTAACTTCGGTGGGCAGTTTTAATGCGGAAAAGTTATAACCGTTTATTTCACATTCCGCTCTGCCGTACTGCTCTGTCTCGTTCACATGAACTAATTTCTTATTTTAGTTCAAGAGAAACGCAATCGAGCCCAGTATCTATACAAATTTGAATGTGTTATTTCTACACTTGTTTAAGAATAATCACGAATTGAAAATATCACGAAACGCTTGCTTTGCTTTAGAGAATAGCGCTGCTTAGCATTCTTACAAATAATTCTGCTTTAAATTATATAGGGTTTTTCCTCAAAACGATCTAACTCCGTCATTATAAACTAATACTAATAAGGAACAAGAAAATCGACCTAAGATTTGTATTGGGTTTTTATATTTTCCTAAAAAAATGTATGGAGGCAATTACAGTACTATATAATAGTAAGCGTAAAAATTTGGATAAGCGTCAAAATTTTTACTCAATAAGGTAATTATTGCCTTATGGAGCATAGCCTGTCATAAAAGATATTGATACGATTGACACATTGAGGGTAATCAATAGAAGCCCCCCACGATATGATTCTAACATGCTTTTCCAAGAAAGTAAGGTGTTAGATGAAACTGTTTGTAAAACAGCCACTTATGTTCTTCCATCGAACCCTAGATAAACGACCACGAAGCCAGCAACACAGAACTACAAGAGCATCTGCAGGCTTGAATTATGCCGTCCCCGAGTTAATTCATCATTTGCCCAAAGGCAATTAAACTTCATCGCACCCAAAATATTCAACCGTCTTGATGACGACATAAAAAAAATGGAAAGTACCTTTTTATTCATTAAAAAAAAATAAAAAATGGCTTCTTGACGATATAGGTCATTTAAGGACAGAGAATGATTTTCTGCAAATCATCTCTTAGAAATAATATCCCTGCATAAATGTGATAAAAGATAATAAACATAATGTAACATATATGTGTATGTGCGTATGTATGTATGTATATGTATATGTATATGTATATATGTGTATATGTGTATATGTATATGTAAATGTATAAGTGTATGTGTCCTAAGTCAGTTATGCTTCTCCACCCAAGTCTGAAAATAAATCGTATGCCCAGATACAGGCTATACTCGCCCTAGTTGGGCATGCGCTGCGCATGGTCATGTGAATGTGGGTCGTCGTTTACTTCGCACCATTACATGGTATGACCATTTTATGAATTTCGCATGTTATGTTTAAAATATTTATTATTAAAATATAATATGTTTAAAGTATTTTGAAACATCAACCCTGTCTTCTTGGGTGATTTTTTAATTAGTGCATTTGCTTGCTGTGAATTATCTTTCTTTTAACCTCGCCTACTATCGTTAAGTTTCTTCTTGATAAGTGGTAGTAGTCCGTTCTTCTAATGGTAACCTAACTATTGACAAGCCTACCGCCCATTCTTTTAGTTTACCTTTCTAAAGATTACTACCACTTGCGTATGATCGGTCTTCCGATTACTGCCGTTAATAATACGGCCCTGCTTTCTCCCCTCAAGAGCCACCCGCTTCGGCCAGACAGGACGCCAACGTAAATTAAAATCTTCAAGCTGATACTCTCCATATTATCATGTTTCTCCCATCCTCCCATGTTCTCTCCAGGCACCTGCCCTTATTATTTTGTCAGGAATTTATATAATAAAATACCTAACTAACTTTTGTAATAAATATAATATTGTAATATATAGCAACAAATATGTGCGGAAATTGTGCAGACCGGACGTGACGTCATATTCGTTCTTCTTCTCGTGCCATATCCGCTACTGAACGTTGGCTATTACAACTTTATTGGCTGCCGCTTGAAACAAGGCTGTGGTACCTTCGTACCGGACTTTCGTATCGGATTTCGTACCGGACTTCTTCGTACCGGACTTCTTCGTACCGGACTTTCGTATCGGACTTTTTCGTACCGGACTTTCTCTTCTAGTTATTTTGTGATGAATTATTGCACATAAGGTCGTACCTTTCGGGATGATTCACGACATGACCAAAGAATTTGAGTTTGCGCATGTTTATTGTCCTCGATATTTTAGTGTTCTTGCTCAAACACTTCATTTGAAGCATCTTCATTTGTAACTCTTGTCAAATTCAAATTCAAATTAAAATTTGAATTAATTTTTTTATTGAATCTATAAAAGGTACATTAATTTAAATGACTAAGCCATCCTAACTAGGCCCCGCCTGTATTAAGGTAGGTTTTAAGAATAGGTAAAAAATATTATATTATATTTATACATGTAGCGTGGTTTACGTAATTTGCCTTAGCTGTGGTTTACGTACCTACCTATCGAATATTACTTTCCGAAGAATACGACGTGTTGGACGAAGTCTGTAATTAGGGAAATTCTTGTTTTTGAGCATAATTTAGAATTCGAGTTTGCGCATGTTTATGGTCCTTGATCTATCAGTGTCCTTGCTCAAACGCTTGATTTGAGACATGTTCATTCGTAGCTCTTGTCGAATTCAAATTGAAAATAAATTTTAAATTATTTTTTTTATTGAATCTTTTATATAAAAGGTACATCATGGTACCAAGTCTGTAATTAGGGAAATTCTTATTTATGGGTATAATTTAGAATTCGAGTTTGCACCGGTTCTTACATTTGCGATCCCGGGAATCCTAAAAAGTGATTTCTGGAAAATATATGTATGTATGAGTTATCTGTGATCATGTATCTCAGAAATAACATTGGCAATTAGAACCAGATTACGCAGAAAAATATTTCATCCTAATGCCGATATATATACATTTATAATTTTAGTTTGCAGCGGATCTTAACGTTTGCGATCTTGAGAAATTAAAAAGTGATTTCTGGAAAGTATCTGTATGTGTGTGTTGTCTGTGTGTGCCTGTATCTCAGAAATTACGTTACCATTGAGGACATGATTACGTAGAAAAGTAGTTCACCTTTATGCAGATTTCTAAAAAGCTTATGAAAAAGCACTTAAAGGAAACCATTAAAAAATCAGTCCTTTGTCCCCCGTATTTCATATAATAACTATTAATCGCTTGAACAGTTTACATGAATAGCTGTTTTATATTTTTTTTGTTTTTTAAAATATATCTTTGGTACAAAATAATTAATATTGTTTATAATATCAATGTAAAAATTTCATTTTCATTTCTTTTTTGTTCTTTCTCTTTTTATATAATATTAAATCACTGCTAAAAAATGTATATATAAATAAGGTATAATAAGGGAGATATGTACTATATACATTATAGATAGATAATGTTAACATATAATTAGTCATTTGTATTGTTATATTTTGTATTTGTTATGTATAAACGCTGTTTATTAACCAAATAAAGTAAAATAAAATGAAATAAAATAAATAAAAATAACCGCCATTTTGTTTCAAAATAGCGGCCTTTCAAAATTTATAAAAATAATGTATTTATTATTACTGGTTCTACAAAAATAATAAATGATTCTTAGAATTGTGAGGACATTTCCTACAACTCCTGATGACGTCACTTTTCGAAATATTTAGTGAATTAAATTTTTTTTTAAATATTCTCAAAATTAAATACTTGGTCTCCGTTATTATTATAGAGAAAAAGGTCCACGCTGCGCGCGATCGTCTTTACAACTTTTTTGTTATTATGGCTGAATTATACTCGAATTGTAAAGAGTCGTTCAAGTTAAAGCTCGGAAGCCAAAACGCGTCCCACTCGACAGAGTCAAATCCATAAGTGGGACGTAAGTAGCACTTTATTAAGCCGCTTTACTCTCTCTAGGGAGGGTTACTATTTCACAGAGCATAGCGCTTTGGAGAACTGGAATCGCGCAACATTTAATTTCCTCCGTTGAAAGCCGCGCGTTGCGATCGTCCCTCTCTCATTTCATTCCCTGTCTTCCTTTTTGCTCCATTTTTGCAATTCAAATTCCGACGGGACACTGTATGGCTGAAACGCGTAACGACACCGCATTGATTCATACACTTGTATATGCGAAGCGTCGATGGAAAACGTCTGCTTTTTAACCACGCTTTTATTAGGTCGACCTGTATGTAACTATGTAATGGAATCTAAGGTAACTAATTTAACCACCTTCCAAGGATCGTAGCGTCATGAAAATTGGCAGCTGTTTGTAGTTCTGATGACAATACAATAATACAGTACTGTCGAACTGATCTGATGATGGAGTCGGAAGATATGAACTGGAACTTCATGATGGAACACCGTATCATAGCCGTGTTTGGACTTGTTAGAAAGGTCTTGTAATGAACTTTGACTACGATTAAGTTTCAAGGTCTGATGATGAAGCCGGAAGACAGGAACTGGCATTCCATGATGGAATATCGTATCATAGTCGTGTTTGTACTTGTATGAAAGGTCACGTAATGGACTTTGAACACGATCAGGTTTCAAGGTTATAACAAACCTTTTTTGATTTTTACGTGCATTTATAAAAGCGTGTTTTTAGTGTTTTTTTTAAACTAATAATTTGTTCATTACTAGCAGTGCCCGCGAATGCGCCCGTATTATTCCAGTTACAGACCTGAAAAAAAATGGTCGTGTCAACCCAAGACTTACGCGGTAATTAGACTAGGACGTCATCTTATTCAATTTAAAAATGTAATTGCAATGTGCGTCGCCAAAAAATTCACCATTAAACATTCTAATTTCGAACGAGCGACACAACGCAGATTTGAATTTCGAACGTGCGTCGAGCGATATCAAACATGCGACGCCGCAAATTTAATATTATTTTTGTAGCTTGTATATGAGATATTCCAACCAAAATTTCAGAATATGATTTCGGTCCAACAAGTCATCTGTGTACAAAATTTTTAAGTCCAATATTTCGAGGATAATGACTAGTGCGCCCCTGGTGGACCGATTTCAACCACAATCTCTTCAACTCTTGCCATGACTAGATGATGTCTGTATACCAAATATCAGCTCAATCGAATTAAGCGTTTGGGCGCATAGACAGACTGGAAATGGTCTTAATCGTCTCAGCAAGGCTAATTCCGTCGCAAGAAACTGATATCATGTAGCAAAAAACAGAATCCAGTAGCAAAAAACTGATAACATGTTATACCAGAAACTGTTGCCAGTGATTCTATTTTAATATCGCCTAACTAGGCAATAGCCTGTTCTAAGGCGGACATTTAAATTGTTTTAAATAAATTATGAACCCATATATAAAACTAAGTATTGTAGAATATAGAAAATGTAGTAATGTAGAAGAATAAAGTAATTAGTAATCATATAAATATGACAATTAACTAGTCTTTATATAATCGTAATTGCGAATAGAGTAAGATAATTAAACCTAATCATAAAAAATAAACATAAGTAAAAGAATTAAATAAAGTGGGAGTTAAAATACAAGAGGAGATGAAAGATTTATTATTTTTAACCATAGCATAATCATAATAAAAAATAATGTACAAATGAAAAATATGTAAGTTATCATAATCGGTTAAAAATACAGTAATATAATCAAACCTAACTGTAGAAATTAAAATGAATTACATATCACAATATCACACACTTCTAAATCGATTCCAGCGTTTAAGAGTTAAGGTGAAAAAGAGAAACGGAAAACATACATAGATGAACCCTGAAAACATTACACTCCTTTTTTTCATTGGGAAGTCGTGTAAAACATACAAAACTCACGAGTATCTCTACCAAACATCTCTTGCATCATTGCAGATTTTTTTGAGCAAGTTGTTTATTTAAAATATACAAATCTGTCTCTCCCTCACTTCCCCCCTCTCTCTCTATCTCTCTCTCTCTCTCTCTCTCTCTCTCTCTCTCTCTCTCTCTCTCTCTCTCTCCTGACTATATCAAAGAATATTTCTCTAGTTCCGTATATTGAGGCTGATTCGGCCAAATACGTACTGCAAATTGATTGAATTCCCAGATTAGATCTCGACAGGGTCGTAAATCTAGCCCAACGGCGCAGGGCGGAAAGGCGGCCGGCAGCACTTCCTGGCAGCTCCTTCGTCGTCGGCAGGATATCGGAATGGAAATAGCATCCTGATAAAGTGGTGATTTACAGCGGAGCCCCGACTCTCGGATACGGCGCGATCTGCATCTGCCATCTGCCATTTACCATCCCTCACATCCGCCAACTTCAACCATACGTTCGGCTTCATTAAACTATTTGTAACTTCGTAACTTCGCATCGCTGGAATTCTTAGAGTTAGAATAGCTTTTGCCGGCTGCTTCGCTCGTATTAATACCGGGCTTTTGTGGTTTCTCGTACCGGCTGCTACGTAATTACAAAAAAAGGTAGAGACGTATCTGAATTTGAATAGAATAAACTTTATTTTTACTTAAAAATTAAATACAAAAATGCGAAATTATTGCCTTAGGCATTACCTTACAATATACCTAATTATAAAGTGCAGTGGTACATGCGCGTTGTGGAAATAAAGATTATTAAACAAATACGTTATTTTGCGTAAAATACAAATTTAACACTAAAAATGCCCAAGGAGAGGAATTTGGGAGAGGAATGAGGCAGAAAGGGATGAACTAGTTTTTCATAGAAGACTTTTTGAGGTTAGTCTTGAATGATTCTTAATAAAGCTAGCTTCGTATATTTTCCGGGAGGTCATTACAGATTCTTGCAACGTGGACAGAGAAAAAATAGGAGTAGAAATCGGTATGAGGACGAGGTATTTATGGTAAATTGTCAAAGGTTGGCCGAAGTACGACAATGTGGGAACTCAATTATTCGAAAAACTCGTGGATATAGGATGATGTTAATTGTGAGAGTAGATGATAGACGAGAGCAAGTTTATGAACATTTGTCCATTGGCGTTCTATAGAA
Source organism: Micropterix aruncella (assembly GCA_944548615.1). NCBI lineage: Eukaryota > Metazoa > Arthropoda > Insecta > Lepidoptera > Micropterigidae > Micropterix > Micropterix aruncella. The sequence continues at coordinate 23,098,258 of OX155958.1, forward strand.
ATTCAATATTATTTTTTTGAAAATAAAAATATTGCGGAGGTCTCCGCATAAACAGATAAAATTACATTCTATTGCTAACGAGAACTTACCAAACCTTTAAAAAATCGCTTAACAAATGATGACTGATTAATTGTAATGTGCATAACATTACAGATAGCTCGTATGTCCACATTACATCCAATTACTAATTACAAAGCATATTAATATTTTTATTAGATTCCTACTTAACAGGCTAATCGCCACACACAATACACACACCCTCACACATGCAAACACACACACACCTTCACACACTCACACACTTACATACTTACACACACACCCTATCAAAATAGTGGCCGGCTTAATCGCAACACCCCATGAAAAGTTTTAAAAAATATTAAATTTGAATTTCTTTGTTGTCTGATAGGAAAATTGTCAAAGATTGCAGAATTGATGAAATTAAAAAATATTAAATTTGTAACATAGAAATAAATTAATAAATTAATAACAATGTAACATTTATGTTACACTCAGCAAATCAAATCATGAAAAAATACATGTTTCGAGAGCCATCAAATCCAAAAAATATATTTTAAAAATATACGCCTACAATACCTTCAGATGTTTTTTTTTATGTTAAATATTTTATTTATTTATAATGTTGGAGCTACATCCAAAATAACCATAATATCTGGTTTATGTTTAGTTATTTCGGGTGGTATTTTGAATAACAAAGGCATGAGGTCGTTCTTCATCTGAAGCCATTTTCCATAAAATAAATACATTCAGCTTCCTTGCTCTGCTCACAGTGATTGTCTTCGTGTAAGTCTGCAGCCGCCTATAAGGCTTATCTCGCTTTATAATATCCGGCTTTACCTTGAGCGGCTCGCACAAAACGCCGGAAGATTATGACGTCTTCAAATCTGCGTCTAATCTCCGCCTTGATCAACATTTTTCAGCTGCCTCAATTCGCTTCGGAGATAACGTTTACGACATGAGGATTTATTCATAGCCAGCGTATGTAATCTTATGTTGAGATGTATTAAAATAGGTACATTTTTGGGGAATGTCTCAAAACATAAAGGGAAATAGAACGATCTAAATTTCCTAACATCTTAACGTTTTCCGGGATTATCGCTAAGGAAATTTTATAAGAGTGCCTAGCTAGAGATTATATTTACATAGAAACAATCGGAAAGAAGATCACGCAAAGTAATATTATAAAAGATATTTTATTTTTGCAAATATATTATGCTGCGTAAGGTGACATGTAATGTAACACGAAATGAAAGAATTTTCCGTTCAGATTGGTGCAATGTATCAGGCAATGTAACATACTTTGTAACACATTCTCATAGTGTGCATTTCATGCGCGCGCGAAGTGTGCATTTCATGCGCACGCTTCCGCGGAGCGATCCGGGATTTGTCGGTTTTTCGATCGAACACAAAGGGACGCGCGAAGGTGGATGTGCTCGGAGCGCCAGTATGGACGGGTTAAATCGACGCGCGCGCGAACATGAACTGAACCAGGTATGGACAAAGCGTGTTTTCAGCAGACTGTCGACGTTCGCGCGCACGCCGGAAACAGATGCGAGTAGGTATATAGTATGTTCGGTTCGTGCGCGCGCTGCGTCCACACCGATGAAATGCTCCTTCCATGTTACATTGCATATTAACTTTCGTCAGTCTGTACGCAGCATGACACGTAGGTTTCACACATTTCAGTACGTTACTAATTTTATAAGATGTACGATCTACTAGGTAGAGCTATCGTTCGTAATTTTACAACTGGTAAAATATCGTACAAATAAGATTTAAATTGTATGTATGGCAACGCTGGCACAAGCTCGATGGCTCACTCACCCTCTAATGAGGAAATTCGCCTTCGGCAAGCGCCACCGATATCTAAGTTAAAATTTATATTTAACAAAAATATCTGAAATTTTATGTAATTTGTTCGTTGGTGATTAAGGACTGTCTGTCTTCGGGTTGTCTCACGTTGCTCATTAAAGCAGCTAACAGATCCGTACAACTTGGGCTGTATCCGTATGACTTGTTTGTAACTTCGGGTTAACCTTAACCTCGAACTGCTCCCCAACCCCCCCCCCCCCTCCAACCCCCCCCCCCCCCTCTACCCCCCCCAACCCCACTCCAACCCCCCCTAACCCCCATCCCACCCCCTCCCACCCCCCCTCAGTAGTAATTGATTAGAAATCAAATCTAGTACATTTATAGCATTTATATTAACAGAATTTCCGTGGTATTAAAATGGCTATTTTCCAATATGGTTCGGCTCGACGTTATTGGGCTCGATTGCGTTTCTTCGTGAACTAAAATCGGAAATTAGTCCGTGTGAACGAGACAAGGCAATACGCTAGAGAGGAATGTGTAATGAACGGTTATCACTTTTTCGCATTAAAACTACCCACAAAAGATAAAGCATCTGAATCTAACACCGCACGAAATGTGTTAAAATTTATTCGGACGAGTATACGTTCGACAGATACTTTTATCGACGAGCGTTCTTTTCATATGCTGTTCGTTCGTATTCTCGTTCGCTTGAACTAATTTCAGTTTTAGCTCACAAAAAAACGCAAGCAGGCCAATTATATGATTAAAATGTATGTCGAAATTATTATTTTTTTCGCTTGCAACATATTGCAACCAAGATTTTACATTTTGGTTTCGACCCTACGACGTATCTGTGTAGCGAATTTTAAGTCTCTAAGTTCAATATTTTAAGTCTTTTCAACTCAATCGGACGAAGCGTTTGGGCACTATCGTAGAGGAATACAGACAGAAACACAGAAGTGCGTTCACAATACTTTCCTTGCCAAGAAAGTAAAATAAACCCCCAGCACTTCTGCAGCAAATAATTAGGCAGACTACTATCCGTCTAATATGTTTATGTTTTAAAACTCAAAGCAATTTATAAATAGGATGGAAAACGAATTTACCGCGTAAAATTTGTAGGACCCGACGTTTCGGTGACGTTGCATCCGCGTTGACCATACGTCAAGGGCGTGACTGATCGAATAAGTAAGATGCTAAACAGATTCGATATCAAAACGATCTTCAAACCGACCCAAAATATAGCTCGATTTTTGAGGCCTGTAAAGGATGTAATACCACTGCAAACCCCGGGTGTGTATAAAGTCGAATGCAGCTGCGGTCTAGCCTACGTTGGACAAACGAAACGGCCCATAGCCACGCGACTGACAGAACACATCAAAGCTGTTAAAAACGTTCAGCGAGAAAAATCGGCGATCTGCGAACATATATTGGATAGCGGAAGTAACCACTGGATGCAGTTTCAAAATCCCATTGTTCTATCCAAGGAACAATTCTACTTTCCTCGCATGATCCGGGAAGCCATTGAAATAAGAAGAACTCCGAACTTCAATAGAGACGACGGCTACAAACTCTCTTCTACGTGGAACCCTCTTCTTAAAATGTTCCCGCCGCCGAACGCCGAACGCAAAGACGTAAAACAGGATACAGTGAGTGTTGTGTGCAAGACGGATTTCAAAAATTCCCGCGCTCCGAGCCCGGCCCCCCACCACCGTTATAACCTACGCAGTGGCGGCAGCGGTTTGCGGCCTACCCGCAAAACAACGGACTGACAGCTCTTCAGTCTACCCTAGACAACGGCGGCTGCAACGTCACTGAAACGTCGGGTCCTACAAATTTTACGCGGTAAATTCGTTTTCTATCCTATTTATAATGTCAAACAACCGCGACAGTCTTCGATTTTATATCAAAGCAATTTAGCTTAAAGCAAGTTAAGTTTTTTTCACTGAATTAAGTATCAACACAGATGGAGTGCTAAATATACCGGTTATTCTGAAAATATGTCTACCTCAAATGGACCTTTTTAACCAAATAAAATCTTCCGTTTTATGCCGACGGACGGCAGTTATGAAATATATAAGGCGAGATGGGGTTATAAATCCACGAATGTCGACGATGCAATAAAAATGAAACGGGGACAGTGCTATAATCGCCAACCTTAACCATTCGGCTATATAAGCGATTCGGAAAACGGGTGAAAGAGATAGAAGCGATTATAATATCATTATTATGATGTGATAAGAAACTTTGTCAAGAATTTTATCGATGGTCATGCTACAGCAGCCAATAATGTTGTTATCAGATATTAACTTGACCTTTTGCCTTTCAACAAATACACAAGTGAAAGTTTTCTATTTTAACATACTTTCAAAGGAAATTGCTACACTTAAAAAAGTATTGGATTGATTCTACCTCACCTTTTTATTATTACCGTTTTATACATAAGAACGATGTTTCAGTCGCAATTTTGTTAAGTTACCAGAACGTCCAAAAATACAATGTATTTTTGGACGTTGTATCCGATTTTTAACTTTGCGACCTCGCTAGAGGTGAGCTAACTTCAGGAATCGTGAAAAACCGCAAAAAAATGCATTTAATTTATTTTTTCGTTTATAATGCACGAATAAAGCATTTTTAAATAACGACTATTCGGCACAAAATTATAGTAGACAAAATTTCCTACAATTCATATTTACAGACTTAATTCTTACGAAGTACCAAACTGCCGCTAAAGTGCGCTCAAAAATGGTATTTTTTTGTCACTTAGAGAAAAACGATACAAAGTGTTTTCACTGTACGGGCATTTTTAGTGGATTATTTAGTACATCGAAATAAGCAACTTTTAATAAAAAATTTGGAAAAAAAAACAAAAAAAAATGTGTGTTCATTTTTTTTATTTTAAAATTTGAAAAACTTGACTGGTAAATAAAGTTTTGAGAAGCGTTTGTGCGCGCTGCGCCATCTAGCGGCAGGTAATATAGCGTATATAAACAATATTAGAGACATTTTACCTACCGATAGATAGCGCTGCGTGATCACAGCTTTTCATACTAGTAAATAAAATTTTAAAAAATCAAGTTAAAAAACTATTTATTTTTTGTTATTTTTTTTTTTTTTTATTTTAATAAAAGTTGCTTATTTTGTTGTACTGAGTGACCCACAAAAAAATGCCCGTGCAGTATAAACGCCCCATATAAAACCGTTGAGAAAAATACTTTCGGATTGACGTTCCAAAATTGATTTTTTCCTATTGTGAAAACGATTTAGAATGAATAAAATATGAATATGATTGTGATAGTGATATTGTTTATTTTTTCACGTTTAGATTGGGTTAACTGTTTGTTTATCTTTTAAACCGTTCGCAAATTGATAAACACTTTGCGCGGTGGGTAGGTTCGTCGCGCTGCTCGGGAGATAAGCGTAACACAATTTATCACGAGCAAAGTGAAGGCGGGAGGAAGGCATGAGCGCTTTCCGTTCTCGCGAGGATTTATGGCACTCGACGCTCTCCGGCTGCGGGTATTTCTTATTCATGCGAGAATTCAATATGTCCTCGGCGAAGAAACCTCGTAACGCCCCGTGTACTACACGCGACATTTCGCAAACACGGCGCTGCGACAGGGGGTTACATTGGGGCGGGGCGCGGTAACGGGCTGCATGCATATATTCTTACTCACAAAAACAAGCTTTTATAAAAGTAGCTCTGCATAAGTAAGCTTTGTGTTGAATATGTAGAAGTTCTATGTTGCACAGTGTTGGCAATCATTCCGTTGGGGTTCTCTTGAGTGAGCTGTGCTACTTCAAGGACGACCTTGAGCCACAGACTAATATATGTTGATTGGGGGATCACACTCGGATTCCCCTGATAGAGCCTCGCTCTACCCCTGGAAGATCTCACTCCAATTACCCCATGCGCAGTCGAGGAGTCAACCTTTCGTCGCTCCCTTGATTTCGCCTCTCTCTTAGTCCTTGCCGGTGTAGGCTGACTAAATAGCATGAGAGCGGTTCCTCCCGTTTATCTTAATTCCACTAATTATATATTTGGTAACTTATTGATTGATCTATTTCACAAATTCTGTTATTTAACCCTTTAAAAGCCAGCCTTCGTGCGCAAAAACGCGCCGCACATTTTTGGGCGATTTTCTATAAAAATACTAAGAATAATATTTTTTTTAATTATGTCTTGCTACCTAATAATTAATCTTCTTAGTCATGTATATTATATATTTGTATAATATATATGGAGGCTGGCCGAAATGGCTACGCGCAAATCTGTAAACCACAACCACAGATTGGCGTTTTTGGCCTCCCCGGGGTTAAGCTCTTCGCAGAATAAAGGAAATGGTTAATGTAAATTACGTTCATTTTCCAATGGATTTGTTGTAAAGTTCGTAGCCACGTTTAAACAATAGTTCCCTTCCGATTACCGATGTTATGCAGCGTTGAACATGGTCAGTACTTGGATGGGGGGCCGCCTCAGTACTGCCACGTAATGTTATAAAAGTCGGCCGCTTGTAAGATGCTTGTCGTTAGACATTACGGTGAACCGTTACCGTAATATGTATAATGGTTAGGTATATCTTTTAACAAAGAACGCGATTTTTACGGTATCATTTTAATGATTCTGATTCGAGGGAGTGTCATTCTAACATTGTGTATTCGTGGTGAATATCTACCAGGCGAACGCCCGAGAGGGGTCGAGAAAAAGCCCATACTTATAAATTGAGTATTAATGTTGAGGAACGACGTCATCCTGCTAGCTAAGTAAGTACTTGCGTGCATTTATGCTATTTAATTACCGGAAAAACTCTGATTTCTCCATAGCATTAAATCTAATCGTCAGTCTCAGTGATAATTAACACGTCGTCCATTAGACTAATTCGGTTAAATGTGTCGTAACGCGCGCGCTAGGCTCCGCGTATCGCGTCTTAATATTTAATTTGACGTCGACGCCGTTGTCGACGTCGACGCGACGCCGACTGGAGTCACCGTCGTATCGCTGCGCTTCGGCGTCTCTAATGTTATTAATTATAATGAAAGCCTTTCTCCGTTAAGTTAGGCGAGCGTTAATTCGTTTGCTACGTTCGGTTAATTTGAGACGGAACGCGCGTCAATCGCGTGCCTTGACACGAGAACACCGATTTAAGGAGGTTTAACAACGTCACCTAATAACTCGCATGAATAAATTAACCTAGAGTGCACTACTTCGCCATCGAAAACATATTATAAAAAATAATCTACGGCATCTTTAGGGTTGATTTATTATTTATTTATTCATTCTTCGGGAAATAATTTCACAATATAGTTTCGGCCCAACAACGCATCGGTGTACCAAATTTCAAGTCTTTAAAACCAATATTTCGAAGATGATATATAGTATATCTAGTGCGCCCCCTTGTTGGGCGATTTCAACTACAATATTTTCATATCTCTAAGTCCAATATTTTGAGATTGGAGTATTACTAGCGTGCCCTCTGGTGGACCGATTCAACAACAATTCTCTTGCTATGATGAACTTTTGAACTCTTGCAATGATCAAATGATGCTTGCATGCCAAATTTCAGCTCAATCGGCTAAAGCGTTTAGGCGATATCGTGGAGGAATACACACAGGCGCACACATACACACACACACGCGCGCGCGCGCGTGCACACGCATACGCACACGCAGACAGACGCGCAGACGCACAGACGCACAGACGCACAGGTGCGCACGCACACACGCACACGTACAGACGCACAGACACACAGACACACAGACACACAGACTCACAGACACATAGACAGACTTCAGTGGGAGACCGAAAACGCCAATCGGTGGATGCTTTGGTTAACAGATCCGCGCGTAGCCATTTCGGCCGGCCTCCATATATATTATATAAATATATGATATACATGACTAACAACATTAATTAGGGTGGGGGGAGGGGGTAAATAGATATTTCCGTCTTTATATCAACAAAAAAATGCGCGTTTACCATGCTTTCCCTATCCGTTGATTTGCCGGGAAACTAATAACCAAATATGATTGAAAACTCGGCCAAGAATTTTACCCTAATTGAGGGCCCAAATCATCATTAAGCTCACAAGTCATTTCTTTTTATTCGCGTAAATAAAATGGTATAAATCACACGGCCATCCTATTTGGTCCGCGGCGGTGGCAATCGTCCGGAAGCGCGGGAAAAGTTGGACGGGCGACACGAGTTTTAATTGGAGAATTAACGAGAACTCCCGCCGCTGGATCCCTCCCATTCATAGCTAAGCCTGTGGCCGCTGTTCCACGATCATACCTCCACATATGCAAAACGTACTTACACTTTTCAATTAGATTCGCTGGGAAATTTTCGTTAATTTGGCGGGCGGACGGGTGCCACTGCAGCAATTTGCGGCGAAATCGAATCGCTTTCGCCTTTACGATAACTAGGTATAGGTGGCTAGAATACTGTCCCTCACTGCGCTCGGCTGCGCTCGCTTTGGAAGCTAATGGGCCCTGTTGCAGCTTGGCCACTAAGACCCAGTTGTATAGGATCGGTCAAACGCACGGGTCAACACCCATCCGGCGGTCTCCATGCAGAAGTGAGAGCCAGAGTAGAACGCTGGCCTGTGGGCCAGTCTCACCTCGGAGTCAATCTTCAGGTGCTCCTTGACGGTTTGCACACCGTGCGGCGTCAGCCAATCGATTGTGCATTCCGACTAACAGCCGGGGGAGTCTGGAAACAGCAATGTTTCCCATAGAGCGGTGGTAGTAGTTAACCTTATGGCAACTGCTCTTGAAACGACCATTCAGCCACCCGATCCCGGGTGAAATGGCCGGGCAAAGAATGCCGTCGTCCGCGAGAGATTCGGTAGACACCGTATCACCGCTTCATAAGGGAGAGGACCTCTCAAGCGACCTCGATCTGGTAACCACTCAGGAGGCAGGAGGTATCCTAAGGCTTAATTCCAGACGGAGATATCCTTCCAAACTAGTAGACAGGGGGCGAGGCTGCCCGTCGGGCAGGTGGCGTAACTACATAGTGGATTGTTTTTCGTCCCAAGTTTTCGGCGCTCACCTCGCAGGAGACAGAACGATCCAATAACGTTAAAACTTCCTGAGTTGACGGGTTCGCCCGTTGTAGTTGACAGCTCTAATTGCGCTTGGCTGCCTTTACGGGTGGACATGGAAAGTTCTCGGCCTAAAAGTAAAAGACAATATTTTTATTTATTACTTTTTATTACTATTGTTATTTACTGTTTTTACTACTTACCGTTTTCTTTTTTTCATTACTTTACTTTTTATTTTTCAACATGCTCCCTTCGCACCTTAACACACTTTTCATTTTGTTTATTCAATGCTTCAATATATTAATTATTTTATTACGAACAATAATAATTACAGCAGAAGGGCTAAGTTATTCAATCAACATTTTTATAAACCCTGCAGGAGAAACAAATTAAACCCATAGCCATTGGCTCATCGTATACCTAACTGAGCAAAAACGCCTGTATCCTAGGAATGCTGATATTTCACTTCATATATATTGCATATCCGCGAGCTGACTGCTATTACGTTCGGTTATATGAGAAAAGTTGTAAACATTCACACTTATATAATACCACACCCACACTGTATTTTTCAGTCGTATATACACATATTACTCGTATTTGAACAGAAATTATGATTATTACCCAACGCCAATAATCGCCTTTTAGCAAATATACAAGTATACATAATATATTAATACTATGTATATTTATGTGGATGAGTACATTACATCGGTTTTTTACACAGAAATACAATGAATACATATCTACACATATATGTACATATATCTCGCACTATATAATAATATATGTGTGTACGTATTCACGTATGCACGCATGCACGTATGTATGCACGTTTCGCATGTATGTACGTATATACGTATGTACGTATGCACGTATATGCGTATGCGCGTATGCACGTAAGCAAGCACGCACGCACACACGCACGCACTCACACACGCACGCACGCACGCACGCACGTACGCACCTACATACATACATACATGGTATATAGTTTAAAGTTATATGATTCCTGATATTTCATAAGTAGTGTTCCTACGTAGTGATGTTTTCCCGGTTTACAAACTCAGACGAGGTGGATGGAAACAAAATCCAATCAAGCCGCTAACCAAACAGTTGTCGCCTTCATCCACCAACGACTATGGTCGCCTTTTCTGTCCGAGTTTAATTATATATCAAAAGAATCAGATGCTTCTATCCCCATCCGGTCCCTCAAATAGTAATTAATTAATCTATTTCATGCTTTCAACAGATTTTTTGATTTCTTGATATATGCATTTTGATCATTCATTGTATTATACGATGGCAGGTAGTAGTGCATTGACTGTAAATTAAACAGTATTCGCGAAACATCAGAAGAAATGATTGGGTTGGAAAAGTGACGTTAATTAGATTGGCGTTGCATAATACATAACAGTGTAGCTTACATTTAGCCCGGTACGTTTCTCATTTCAAAGCAGACAGCTCACTGACGTTGCAAAGGCGTAAGTCCCCTAACGACGTCGGCTAATGCCGCTAATTGACTTAATCCAGCGCAAACTGACATTTTTTGTTCCGCCGCGCGTCGAGCCGCTCTGTGCCGAGCGACAAATGACACAAACCTATTTCCGGAAATGGTACATAAAGTCATAAACTATAGTAAAAGCAGTGCTGATTGCGGTAATATTCAGCAAGATCTCGATCGGCTGAAAAAATACTACGACACTAGTGAGGGAGCTAATGGGCCTGTTGCAGTTTGGCCACGAAGGCCCATTTTTTCAGGGTCGGTTGTATTCATGGGTCAACACCCATCCGGCGGCCTCCACGTAGAAGTGCGAGCCAGGATAGGACTCTGGCCTTCGTGACAGTTTCCCCTAGAAGTCAACCTTCGGGCGCTCCTGGACGGTTGGTGCACCGTGTGGCGTCAGCCAAACGATTGTGCATTCTGACCGACAGCCGGTGGAGTCTGGAAATAGTACCTACTGTCTTCTATAGAGCGGGGGTAGTTGTTTACCTTACGTCAACTGCTCTTGAAACGACTAATCGGCTACCCGATTCCGGGTGAAAGCCAGATAAAGTACGCCGTGGTCCGCGATAGATTCGGTAGACACCGTATCACCGCTACGTAAGAGAGAGGACCGGGCAAGCGACTTTGAACCCGTACCGTAACCAGTCGGGAGACCGGAGTAATCTGGTTGAATCTGGAAGTAAGGGCGCGAGTGTCGGCCCGCTGGGTGGTTAACCTGGTTATCTCGTGGTAGGGCATTGGCTTCTTACGGGCATATGGTGTAACTAGACGGTGGACTGTTTTGTCCTAAGTCTTCTGCGCTCACCTCACGGGACACAGAACGATCTAATATCTTTAAATCTTCCTGAGGGGACGGGTTCGCCCGTTGTAGTTGGCAACTCTAGTTGTTGAATCATCAAGTTTTGAGTTTGGGGAAGAGCATGAAGTCCACTGGGGTTAATCATGTGATTATGGGTTATGGTCGAAGACTAATACCCCTTATTTCATCAAAAACTGGCGCAGAAAAATACTGGTGTCGGACGGCGCGGCGCATTGTTGTATAGGAGACACCAATCACCAAACTCGTGAACTTAAGGTTCCACTAGTATTTCAACTCTTTTTCCCTTAAGTTCATATTTTTTCACTAGTGTCGCAACTCTAGTTGCGACACTAGTGGAACTTAAAGGCAAAAATATGGAATGCAATATCATTATCTCGGAGCAAGAGCATTAAATTTCATGGTTGACAATATAAACTGACCACATGCTATATTCACGATTTAGGTACACTGCTTGACAGTACCACCACTATAACGAAGCAACGTTACGAAAGCCTACAAAATGTTCGACTTTTGCGTATATCATACGGACCATATATCCACTCGGTCTCCTTTTTACACGACTGCCCAGCAAAAAAGGAGTGTAATGTATGCAGGGTTCATCTATGTATGTTTTCCGTCTCTTTATTACACCATAGCTTCTAAACGCTTGCACCGATTTCGGAATGTGTGGTATTGTTAGAATCGCTCCGTCATCCCGAGTGTCATGGGATACTTTAACTGCCAAAATATAAAGTAAGAAGTTGTCTAAATGTCCAAATATCCAAATATCAATAAATTAACATAAATATTTAGTGTTTAGTGTCAAATGAAAGGTTTGATTAAGTACATTCCGGATTGAGTACATAACAACTCTCCATCAAAGTTATGAACGGCAGTCTAATCTGTAGAATTTCCGAAGTTAAGGATCTGGGAATTATATTCGATACGCAGTTTACAGTGAAAGATTTGCGACAGAGCAAGTGAAATGTTGACTTTTGTGATACGTACATGTAGGAAATTTAGTAACACAAATATAATGATTTTATTTTCGTAGTATATTACAATACAACTCCATCATCTAGTATGAAAATACGTTAAAATACACCCTGATAATGAAGCCCCGCCAAGCGTTTTCAGATATGTTTACTTTCGGCAATTCAGTTTCTATTCAACGCTTCATCCATCTAACTTCGTCTTAAGTATTGTATATTACAATACTCTTGAAGTTCGTCGTCGTATTGCAGCCATGTTCTACATCTATAATGTTATCAAAGAGAGTGTACTTGCTACCAATTCTTTCTAATTTGACCCTAAATGCGCTACTGTAACTATACTATATCGTGTCACTAAGATATATAGTGTTACGAAATCACCTACTGCTCAATAAAGCTGCTCACCGTACAAATATCGTAATTGCTAGACCGGTTGGTAGGATGATTAATATATTGAACAATCTGCCATCTGAAATTGATATTTGTATCACTTCTTTGTTACATACATAGTTATACGTAGTAGGCGCCACTTATTAGTTTCTTCTGCCTAATTTTAATTTGATGTGGAGTTAATATGGTTAAAAACTAATATATGTATTTTACCGTCCTACCTTTGGTTTATTATTCAAAAAGTATTAGACTTTTGTATTTAGAATTGTAGGAACAATTTGACTATTTTTATATATTTTTTTTGTAGTCGAGCGTGCTCGAACGTACGTGATACGGCTTGTTGCGTTCGAGCAATAATATATCAGCCGTATCACATACCTTCGTATAGGTAGGGCGGTTAATCTAATTTAATATTATTTTAAGTACGTAGCGCATTGACGTTGCTTTTAAGCATATAAGCTGCATTGCTATGTATTTTGAATTTTCATAAATAAATTAATTAACTTAACTGAAAGCATTCGTGACGCATCTGTTGCGAATACACACAAAATCACATAACTCTCCAATTAATCTGTGGTATTGTGCGCGCGTTATGTCCGGAGATGAGATTCGGCTGAACCTATTCACATGCACGCACGGCGTTTCCGCTTCCACACCCTCTATTATTTTCAGTACCCACCCCCCTCTTCTCCCCCCCCCCCCCCTCTCGTTTCCCGACGACCATCCTACTCTCACCTCCATTTTCACCGCTGAAAATTTATTTCGTCGGTCGTCGTGCCGCGCTCAAAACTTTTCCGATTTGTCCTTTTTTTCGTGTGTTATATTATAAATGTAGATACGCGATACAGCGTGTCACATCTAGCTGTCTGATTGCCGCGCTCTCGTATGCTAAATACAGTCAGATATGGAATAGTTGCCATATTTGCTAAAATAAACCACCTACATATGTACTTCTTCGAGAATATCCATTTTGTTTAGTTTTTTTATGTGTTTATTTATTTAGATTAATTGGTACACATACAATAGTCCAAAAAATACATTCATTAATAGTAATATTTTTACATACATTCTTATTAGAGCATAATATCCTATGTATACTCTGGATGTTAACCTTGTTATTGCCTGTGTGTCGTTTAACAGACGATTCACAGCAAAAAAAAAACAATATAAAAACTATCGCGACTATCGCGACTATCGCGAGCTCGGGTCCACACCACCGTTATAACCTACGCAGTGGCGGCAGCGGTATGCGGCCTAACCGCAAAACACCGGATTGACAGCTCTTCAGTCTACCCTGGACAACGGCGGCTTCAACGTCACCGAAACGTCGGGTGCTACAAATTTCACGCGGTAAATTCGTTTTCTATCCTATTTATAATATAAAAACTATTCAGTAGGCATTAAATTACACTTTTTTTAATCCCCTAAAAATATCTTAAAAAATAACTTGTTAAATTTAAAAGTAAACCAAAATAATAAAAATTAATTTAATGTCTTTAGAAAACAAAATTAAATGGAATAATGGCAATATACGGTAAATCATCAATCTGTGTCTTGTAATTTAGACTCTAAAATGGATTTAAATGTTAGGGATCAAAGGTCGAAAAAGTCAATATTATCGGTTATGATGTTGTATAATATTATCGATTATAGTGTATCAAGAGGCAGCGGAGGAAAATCCGCCTCACCTTCAGCCCGTGTTGATTTGACGATAGTTGGATTTAAGGAACTTCGCTACCAATGTACACGATGATGTTCTGGTTTAGTGCAGTACTCATCCTCTTGTCGTTACCAAACACTCGAAAGACCAGTGAATTGTTATATTATATAGTGATTGTGTGCAATCAAGTTAGGAGTTTACTTTATGTATACTTTCATTGTCTGTTTAATATCACGTCTGCGTGTCTTTAATAAAGCTCTTTCCAATGATAAAAACAATAATTATTAATGATCGTCTTTGTTGGTGCTTTATCGCTAATAGCCCAGTCCAATAAGGAATTTTAGAAGAATAATTGGTAATAATTTGAAACTTATTAAAATTATTAAAATTTTAACTTATAAAACTGAAAAATTATTAAAATCTCGCATCAACAACTTCAAGTATGTAGAATGACCCAGTCTTAGAACTAATTAACAAACATTATATTAATACGAATCACGCTAAAAACAAAGCGTTACATTTTTCCATCAATCACCGTCAAACTTGTCTACGTCATTCCTAGCGTGGATTAGGAACACGCCATAATAAAAATGTACTTCAGTTCTATTTTACGACTTTTTTTCTAAACTGTTGTCATTTGCTACATTAGAGTCGGAATGTAAGCTAAGTATCTTCTTTAATATGTAATCGTTCGACGAGTGGATAATGGTAATAAAATGGATGATGACAAGGATGACGGCGATGTGGTAGAAATGAAAATAGGAAAATTGAACCACTTAATATATTACATTAAAAGACTTACTGAAAGATTCAAAATGACAATCTACAGTAACAACCTACAACCTACAATGACAAATACTAAAAATTCAAAATGACAATGAAAACTATACTTATCTCGGAAAACTATACGGCACTCGAATTATAAAATCTTGGCAGGCGGTTGAACTCGGCTGGTCTTATTGCGAAGCCTTAGGCAGCGCGGTTTGTTTCACGACTAGGCTCTGGCGACTCGGCGTTAATATTAGATTAAAATGAAATTTAGTGGAATTTAAATAATATTAGTGCAACTTGTATGTGTGTTATTCCAACTAAAATCTCACTTAAACAATATTAAATATTAATAAACAATTGGCCCAATAAGGCATTTGAGTACTAAATTTCAAGCCTTTAAATCCAATATTTCGAGAATAATATATAACTAGCTTTATTTTGGGAGCAAAGCATTTTGGGAGCGTTTCATTTTGGGAGCAAATCATCCAAAGGACCAATAACATTTTTTCTGCATATTCGGATCGTTCCACATAACGTCTCTGAAGTAGGGCAGTAATTTATGCGTTCAGTATTTTTTGGGCAATTATTTATTAGAGGAAATATTCTATCACTATAATTACCACCTATATGGAAACATGATTTTTTTAACACTAAGGGAAACATAAGGTCGATTTGACCGTTGTATAATATTTGCTATATTCTGTTTATCTCTTGTTACTTGAATGGATGCAATGGTAATAAATGAAGTTAGGCCATTTAAATGATCAAAAATATTTAATGAGTTAAATAATTTGTATAAAAATTGTAAGGATTGTTTTAAAAAGTATTTATAGTATTTTTCATTTTGAAACCAGATCTACTCACATTATTCCAATGTTCAGAGGCTTGACTTAGACACAGTCTATAGTACAGTCTGTACACACTTTTCTCTGACACTGGCCACAGATTGAAAGATTACACTTTATACATTTGTGCTGCGTTTTTCGGTCGCTACCAGGTGGGCACCTCACAGGTTTTCCTCTTCTGTAGACTATCATCTGGTAAATCCTCAATCACAGGAGCAGTTTCCCAGTGATGTCCATTTTCAAGTCTCGAGGAAGGTGGGCGATGGTGAGACTCTTCCGTAAATGGGGAACAATCAAATCCTTTCCAAGGCTCTTGATGAACTCGAAGCTGATGCGGAAACTGATGAGCGTTAAACACACCAAAATAATATACTTTGCCTATTTCGAGTCAATTCTTCGTTACGGGATTCCTTTCTGGTTACAGTGTACAGTAGTTTTAAGGCAACATATTTTCTCTCTCCAAAAACGAGCCATAAGAATATTGATAAACCTTAACCACAATGAATCATGTCGTGGTCACTTCAAAAATCTCTGAATGCATAAAGTTAATATTAAAAAACATAGGAAAGATGAAGACCCAAAAAGAAATTCACTCGCATTTCACCAGATGTAGGCATAATTTAGCTTTACCCCGTCCATCTCTGGAATTATTCAAAAGGGATCCAAATTACGTTGGAATGGCGTGTTACAATAAACTGCCTGAGAATATTAAAATTATCTGTAGAAACGGAAAAATAGCCCAATTTAAATCGAAATTAAAAGGCTACCTTATTGCGAGAGAATTATATAATATAAACGAATTATAATTAGATGACTGACAATTTCCATCTCGATTTTATTTATTTAACTTGACATTTGTACCATTTTATTGATTATTATATTATTACTATTATTTCTAATTGTCTCCCATAATCAATTATATTTCTTATTTATAGGACCATTTAATTTTAATATTATAATTTCATGACTAACTGTAGTTAGAAATATCTAATATAACTCAATTGTGTGGTGAGTCTCTAATGAAATATTTAGTATACATTTTAAAGTTATTTTAACACTAAGCGGCTATATAAAGTGTATAAACAACTATGTAAAAGTTTTTGAAGTCAATAAATGCGATTTGATTTGATTTGATTTGAAGCGCTTCATCATAGGTGTTTTATTGTAGCTAATAAACACTATGAATGAATTTACACTGCAGTTGTATTACATAGGATACGCCATTCTGAACTAATCTATTTTGAGCGTTATGGACCGGTTGTGAGGAGAGAGGGTAGCATTGGGCGCAGCAAGTGTCAAGGTCACGCAGGTTAGCCAACATCTTAATACAAAAATCCAAGTCGGTCGAATTGGCCGATGTTTCCATATAGGTGTTAATAATAATAATATAATTCTTAGTTTAAAATATAGTAGTTTGTATTTTGCGCAGAATTACTTATTTGTTTAATAGTCGTTATTTTCATAACGCGCGCATGAGCCACTGTACTGTGTGATTAGGTTATTTGCAAGACCTTGCTGTAGCAATAATCTCACCTATTTGTGTTTAATTTTGTTTAGATCAAAATCAAGTTTTTAAAATTTTTTTTTTTATTTAAATACTACAAATATTGTTCAGTATCCATCCAAGCAAACCTACTCCATTTCTCGCTACGTCTCGCCCTGTGACACTTATCCTCCTCCAATGTAGCGTTAATGTTTCCCTCGAAATAGCGAGAGCACTCAGCGCTTCCCGATTAAGTTGACAACTGTACATTTCAAATTCATGAACGCTACAAATCTACGGTAATGGCTCACCATTAGGCTTGGTTTATTCACGATGCTCAATTCGATGCTTACAATCCATTAACGCTAATGTGTTTCGTCATTTTTGCGGATTTTTTTATGTTTGCCCTACGTCATGTCTGTCATCGCCCTATCAACACATTAATATTTGCCAGATAAATGCGAAGTAAAATGATAAAAACAGCAGCAGAAGAATCAAATAAAATATATATGGTCTATAGCAGTGGTTCTCAAAGTGGGCGGTAACGCCCCCTTGTGGTCGCAAGTGGCCTAGAGGGGGGCGGTAAGAAGCCCAGAAAAAATGGGGGGCGTTGAAGTGGTTTAGGGGGGCTATGGCTGAATTGTAATTTCATCTACTTAATATTTTAAAATTCACTAAAATTAAAACCTAGGTACCTACATTCCAGGACATTTTGAAATTGGAAATACCTGACTGGGTGTTGGTTCCTATTTCAAACGTTAATACAGCAAACTTATAGAACTGACAACGAACGAGGAAATAAAAATCAAATTAAAAAATGGCTACTAAGAATTTTGGCTACAAAAGCAAATCCCGCAATTATACCCTGGATTATTCGTTCGATTCGACGTTCGGATTCGGCATTCAACGATTTTTGATAGTATTCCCATAGTCATATTTGTGTGAACGTGGATTTAGTGTTGTGGCAACGCTGCCGCGCTGCTTACTAAAAAGAGAAATCGTTTCCATGTTACCGAACGCGGCGACTTGCGGCTGTTTTTGAGTAAATCCGAACCTGATATCAACAAACTTGTTGAAAATCATCACATTCATCCTTCACATTAGGTTAGTTTTAAAATTAAAATTGATTGTGTTTGTTTTAATTTGGATAAAATATACTCTTAATATTATAAAGTTGCGTTTTAATTGCTCCCACTGGTAAAAAAAGTCTCGTTTAAAATTAAAGTAATGAATGTCATTGTAGTTTTTAAGAAGTAAAGTAAAAAAAAATGGGGGCCGCTGAAAAATAATTGATTTTCAAAGTAAGCGGTAGACGAAATAAGTTTGAGAACCACTGGTCTATAGAGAGGTTCACTCGTGCATCATCTGTTTGGTACCGTACAGATTTGTAAACTACTCTAAAATTATGATATAAAATTTATTATATTATCCTTGGATGTTATATTTATTATTTCTTTTTTTGTGTTGTTTATTTCGGAAGATTCGCAGCGTTTCAGAATATTCAAACTATACGACATTAATCAGCGTAAGGACAATTCCAAATTTTCGCACCTATATCGATTTAATAAATGAGTCAATTATTTTCGTTCTTTTATTTTAATGAGAAAATCTTCTCAAACTATCCCAAAGCTGCCAATTTAAAAAAATCTAGAACGATCGCTTACTTTAATTTACAGTGCCTTACAGTTGCACTTCAAACTGTTGCAAAAGCAATTAAATTCTATTTGTCGATTAAAGTAGTCGACTCATGAAATTTTAAATTTTACGATTAAATTTTCGACAACTCTTTTCTATGTTTAATGGCGACAATACAAAAGGTATTTGGCCAAATATTAAAGGATATTTGGCTAAATTGTAAAATGAGCCGCAATTGTGTTATTGATTTAACTGGTTTTGGAACGGTTTACTTTTATATTTTTGATTTTTTTACCGGTGATTACTACTTTTGGAAGAGTGCACACTTTTCCACCTCGATTTTAATGGGTATAACCTCTTCCGACACATATGAACACTGCCAATATCTCATTTTTTCAATGTAGATTTAATTGATATCAAAAATCTGAAATAAGAAATTATCATTTACACGGTAATAGAAGAAGTCTTATTCTTTAAATACATGCATACATCTGAAACGAGTAAAATAATAAAGAATAAACGTTTATATATAGGTTTAAATTTTATGTTATTAATATGTTATGCAGTAATCTCCCTATGTCAATGTCAATAAGCTGATGAATACTCTAATAGGGTTAATAATCTTTCAAAACTTATTAGTTTTTCAGTTAATGTCTGCAAAACCGAAAAAAACGGTAAAATCGAAAAATATATATTTTTGTTATTAAATGATTTACGATTAGCAAACATTTTAAATAAGTTAGAATATGATGTAAGCAAAAGCATTTTATAACTTTTTCTCTGGTGTTATCCACATCTTACTCATATGATTTAGGAATGTACTAAACCAGATTTCGAGCCAGATTGGTGAAATAGCACACTACAGTCTATTACCATGACGATTTGACAATAATTCAAACTCGTAAAGTTCAAACAGTGTTAAAATTACAATCCATAAACAAATTTTATTTGAATTATAATAGCTTACGAGTACGAATATAAGCTGAATGTTATAAAATATGATGCATTCACTAATATTATAAGACAGTTTTGAATGGCTAACTTTAACGGGGATTTAGCTCAGTGGTAAAGCATTCGACTGCGGATCGAGAGGTCCCCGGTTCAAACCCGGGTGTCCCCTATTTTTTCAAAGAAGAAACGAAAAATTCAAATTTGATTGAATCTTTATTGTCATTTAAAACTTTTACAGTTGTGTTCGGTGGTTAATGATGCAAGCGGACCTAAATGTGTGGTTGAATGTGTGTTTGTGTTTATTCAGTTGTATTTGCATTGAATAGTTGTATTAGTCAGTAAAGTTTGCTACATATATTGCTTCTTGAAATATATATTGGTCTTGAAATTGCATTATACTCGTAATTTAACAACTTCGCCAAAAAGCTCGTTGTATGAGGAGAAAAGCATTTAGGGTATACTTTATGTTATCTCTATGTATAAGGAAAATACTATGAGCCCTAGTTGACTGTACATAAAAACGTTTTGACGTCAATATCACGCAAAATTTCATGCCGATATCTTTAAAATTTATTTTCAATCTTGCAATACGTTTGCCCAGTAATTGCATGACGTTTATATGCTTGAACACTGAACCCTAAATACGAAATAATAACAACAGTATCATAATAAAAATTAATGCTATATCCACTAGTTATGATATATACTCTATAGTGTTAAAAGGCTAATTGATTTTTCTTTGATTGTTTCAGGTGCAAGGTTCCAGGTCGTTACTTGAAGAAGCTACCAGCGACAGCTGTGGTGATATGCTTTCACAACGAGGCCTGGTCCGTACTCCTGAGGACTGTCCACTCAGTATTAGATCGGTCTCCACCTGAACTGCTCCAGGAGATCATTCTAGTGGACGATTTCTCCGACATGCGTGAGTGTCACACAAAATTTAACATTTCCCAAATTTTATTCATTTTTACTTTCCTGACGACCTATCGGAAAGGAAAGTATTGTGATCGCGCTAAAAAAAAATTTTGAGATGAAGATGGGAATATATATTTTGAGACTCCCTGAGACGATTGAGACTATTTCCAGACCGATCTCTGTCTGTATGTATGTCTGTATGTCTGTATGTCTGTATGTCTGTATGTGTGTATGTATGTATTCTTCCACGATAGCGCCCAGACGCTTAATCGGATTGAGCTGAAATTTGGTATATAAGCTTCTGTTAACCGTCGGAGGAACCCATTAGTTTTTGGAGTCCCTACGCCCTACGGTTGTGGTACCTCCCATACAAATTTGGGGTTCCCGGCGAAAAAATTATTTCCGCGATAGCGCCCAGACGCTTAATCTGTCTAAGTTAAAATTTGGCATAGAAGCTTCTGTTAACCATCGGAAGAACCTATTAGTTTTTGGGGTACTTACGACCAACGTTTGGGGTACCTGCCATACAAATTTGGGGTACTAGAGTAAAAAATGTCGCTGTTTTTTCGCACCTCCCCGGATACTAGTCAGGAAAGTCTTGGGGTGACACAACCGATTTTTTTAACGGAGTTTAGTTTAATTGGAACAAAATTAAGATGGTCCTAAATTCAAATATAAATAACTAGAATAATAAATAAAATAAATAACTAACGCATTCCCTTATTTCAACAGCTCATCTGATGAAGCAGTTGGAAGACTACATGGCTACATATCCGAAAGTGAAGATAGTTCGAGCTGAAAGGCGCGAGGGTCTGATCAGGGCTAGACTTTTGGGTGCTGATCATGTCACAGCACCAGTCATCACATTCCTCGACAGCCACTGCGAATGTACTGAAGGTGAGCGTTCTATGTTTATTGGGTTGAATAATTTAATTACCCATTTACTGGGAAACTATAAGACAAACATTAAAATAGCCTAAAATTTCGTTTGTGTCAATTTAAATGTAATTCTATCAGCCAAATTGATTACATAGATATACTGCTCTTTTTTGTATAACCGTACGTTAGAGTTACAAATGTTTTGGTACAATATTTATTTATTTATTTATTTCAACATTAACTACTATATAAACATTGATTTTGCTTACTAATATAACAGGAACAGAATGGCAAAATCTCAAACTTAGGCTTGATTTTGTCACCAACTGGGACTAGCCCGTTCTATGGTGGACAGGTCTCTAATATTACATGTAATAAATTATGTCAAAGTTTCAGAAAATGCTCATAAAGCTAAATTGTATTAAAATTTGGTAATAAATAATAAACAAAATTTAAACCGACTCCAAATATCATAATTGAATGCGTACACAAAATTGTATGTATGTGTTGTTGACCGTTGAGGAGTTCCTTCGTTGGAAGCCAACCCTAGGTACCGCAGTCCATGGTGAAACTTAGAACGGGCTGTCGTAATTGAATACATAAACAAAATTTTGTGTCTGTGCTGTTGACTGTTGAGGAGTTACCTAGTCAGGAGCCAACCCTGGATGCAGCATCCATGTCATGATAAAACTTAGAACGGGCTATCATAACTGAATGAGTATACAAAATTTGGGGTATGTGCTGTTGACCGTTGAGGAGTTCCCTCGTCGGGAGGGAACTCCTCAACGGTCATGCTTACCATAAAAATACATGAATTGTCATCGGAATTGAACCAACATGTAAATTTTTAATTTCATATAATAATATTTGAGGGGAGTTCCCTCAATTCCTCATGGATCCCATCATCAGAACAGGATTTTGATAAAAATGGGACCAATCTGTAAGTGTATTCCTTCGATGTCGATTTTAACATATTTTTAAACATGTATGTTGAGTATATTTTAACATTGAACTAACTAGCAAAACATATTTGACTTTGACAATGAATTATACTTTTT
This sequence comes from Micropterix aruncella, assembly GCA_944548615.1. Classification (NCBI taxonomy): domain Eukaryota; kingdom Metazoa; phylum Arthropoda; class Insecta; order Lepidoptera; family Micropterigidae; genus Micropterix; species Micropterix aruncella. The sequence continues at coordinate 23,121,019 of OX155958.1, forward strand.
TGACTAGGTATTTTTATATTGAATTCCATATTACTTAACATAATATATTAAATATTAATGACTGTTTATTTGTATTCTCACATATAACTTTATTTATATTACTTAATTTATCGAATTTTATATTATATTTATTGCCAATTATATAATGAAATTGCATTTTATTTCTTATATTATCTTTTAATATTTTTTTATTATATTTATTTTTATTTTATTTTATTCTGAAGACCACGTTTTAGGGCAATTTAGTGTTATTAGCTTTTTAATCAAACTTGTACATTTGTAAGCAACCAAGCAATCAAGCAAACTTGATTGTAATATTGGAGTCCTGTCAACCCTAGAACGGGCTAGTCCCAGTTGGGTGACAGAAACAAAGAAGCAAAAGGTTAAGGTTTTGTCATTCAGTTCCTGTTATTTTTGTAAGCTAATCTAAGATGTTTTATAGTAATTAATTCTTAAATAAATAAATAAATAAATAAATAATAAAAATAAAAAAAGATTTCTCCAAATCGGTTCATAAATGGCAGAGTTCTGAAGTAACAAACAAGTTTAGAAAATACAACCGAATTGATAACCTCCTGTTTTTTTTCAAAGCAAAGCAAAAAATGCTTCAATACAGTTTGCACACAGGTCGTAAAATTTCAATTAAATGTTTTTACCCACACATCACTCTTTGTACTTATTACTTGTTATATTTTTAATTACAGCAACCAGGTAAAAATTCAATAGTCTGAGAAATAATCAACATAATTTAAATGTAATATAAAAAATATTTTTAAATAGTTCAAAAATGAAACAAATTAAATCGTTTAAAAAATATTTGATTAAAAATTAAATGATTATAAAATAATCTATAAAATATTTCAATTATCCAAGAAATTGGAAATTTGACAAAAAATAATAATCAATACCATATTACTTTATTTGGTTTGTCAGATAATAAAAAACATATAAAAAGAACCTAATGAATATCGAAGTCATGATCACGTTAGATTTCCATTGTCGGTTAAAGATTCATTTACGCTATTTTCACTATTAAGCACGTGTCAAATAAAAATCATATATTTCATGGTCTCTATGAATAGAACCTAAGCGTCAATAATTTAATGAGTGCTAAAGATCGCTGGCGTTTGCATTTTACTGTCTACCGTAATAATGTTTTAGTTTTGTTTCGTTTTCTTGGCATTCAAACGTTTTCATAACAATATATTTATCGTTCCGCTAGAAGGTATTTTTTAAAAACTGCATTAAACTAAATATTTTCCTTTGAAATTACCTTTTTTTAATGTATTTCATCGCACTATATATGAGAGCTCATACACACCAACGAGCAAAACTTTTTAGGGCATGGAAAATAATGAAAAATTTCATTCACAAGATGTTTTTTTAGATTAAATTGAATTAATTTTTTATATTTATTTTAGATAAAATAAAAAAATATATATATAATTTGCTGTAAAAATTAAGTTGTTTAAGGAGAAATTAAGTTGTTTAAGTTGTTTAAGAAGTAAGTCTAGAAATTATTACTTAGCATTAGTCGAGAAATTATTAATCCAAATTATTACTTAATTATTACAAGTTTATACAATTTTTATACAATTTACCAAAAAAAAATATTACAAATTATTACAAAATTATACTAAATTATTACTTAGCAAATTATTACCCCTACGGCATCACCGGATAAAATCTTCAACTAAAACCTGCCAATGCAATGATAATTGCAATGAGATCCCAATGCAATGATAATTACAAGAAAACTATGCAATTTGAGCCCTCGGGACATGGACATAATGATCCGGAGCGTGTTTTTACATCAATAAACAAACGAGGTCTCACATATAGATCCACGATATATTCGTTTACGTTCAAAATCAATATATTATTTGAAAAAATACTACTTTTAATATAAATGAAACAATGTAGTGGTCAATAGTTATCATTTATTATCTTCGAACTTTTATACAAACAAAGATCGGTTTTATTTATTGCAAAAGAGAACATACATAATATTTTAGTCTTTTAATGTAGATCTGATACGTTTTAGTTGAAGCGACTTTCATTCTATGTACAATACATGCCTTTTCAGGTCGCAAAGTCGAATAGCAGCGCCTTAAGTTAATACGCAACAAACATCCAGTAACTCTTGGTTTTTTTTCATATTAGTATGATTATCATTTCACATGTACATATTGTTAAAAGTAATGTAATGTAGAACATACTTAAATAGTAGAGGAACACAATACGCCTAATTCATAGATGCTGCTGCTGATGTAGAAGGTATCGCTAGGTCTCGTTCCGTTATCTGTGGTGTGTCAGGTGTCGCTCGCTTCTTGGCTTTCCTGGCCGCCATAATGGACTTCAGCTGTTCGAGTTTGTCTTCGCAGTGTAGTATGACATCGGCTATGTCTGCTTCGCCTTCTTCGATATTCTCATCCATATTTTTATCGGGCACAGGAGCTGTGATCGCCATCGCGGTCAAATGCCGACTGTATGCTTTTGGCACGGTGTGCTTTTGGCAGCGCTCGCTATCCCACTAATAAATTTAAACACATCGCCAAACGCCAGATAGACATCAACTATCCCACGCTGCTTTACTAATATCGCACAATATAGCGTAATCGCCGTTTCGGGCCAAGCAGTATGATCTTCTTCTTCGAGTGTCATAATTATACTGTTTTTTTTCAAGTGGCCAACGAAAACAATTTTATTATTACTATATATTGCATATATGTATAATATGTACATACAATAACGTTAATAATTTGAACTGTTGTATCGATCAGTTGTAATAATCAATATATTAAATTGTAATAATAAATAATGTATTATTATAAATTAGGTTACAGAACGGATTTACCGCGTGAACTTTCTAACACCCGAAGTTTCAGCAACGTTGTCTAGAGATTTTTTTATCATATGTATAATAAATATAATAATAATAATAAACTATTTATTGCAAATAAAAAAGGGGAGCTTATTGCCTTGCGGCTCAGCTCAGCTAACATATAGCTTAACTTTATAAAATATTTATGAACAATAAAATTGGAAGTAATAAAAACGAAACAAACAGAAAACTAGAAAGAAACAGATAATTAAAGAAGTAAAACAAATTACTATAATTAAATAAGGACGCAGAGGAAAGAAAGGTGAGGAAGAAAGGAAAGGGAAGCGAAAAGGAGCGGGGAAGAGGAGAGTTGATTCATTTATGGATTTTAGGATTATATGCTCCTTGAGCCTGGCCTTGAACAAGGAGATCCTGGGGGCTGTTCTAACATCATTCGGTAAAGCATTCCAGAGAGAAGGAGTACCTACGATTGATAATATCAAACAACTGCGATAGTCTTCGATTTCAAAATAATTGATTACTTGTAATAATCAATATATTAAATTTGGGATTCTATATTCAACGACCTCCAGTCGAAACGGCCTAACCGATTGACCCAAAAATCCATAGACGACATAGACTCCTGTGGGGCCAGGTGAGCGCTGGGATCCATAAAAAGCTTTGGAAAATAAACAAAGTTCAAAGTGTTTAAATATTCAAAAGTTCAAAAATGTGCCCTGTGGTCACGGGCTATAACTTTAAATTTGAAATATCGACTTATAAGAAGTAAAGTACCTATATCGTGTAATTTATAAAAAGTTTAAAAAAACAGTTTAAAAAATGTACAAACGACAAAAGAACTATTATATTAATATGGGCCCTACGGGCCCTGGCGAAACCTTGTATTATTATGATCGTAAAACGGGTTTCATTGCGAGTCAGCGATACTATGTAACAATCTTTTGGCATTCTGCCTGAAGGTCAATGAGCTAACATAAAATTTGTCAGCACTATTTATTACCCAATTAAATTCTGTCGCAAACCTAGGATTAACTGAAAACGTGCTACAGTTTGTAAGGTGCTACAGTTTGTATGGTGCTACAGTTTGTATGGTGCTACAGTTTATATACCTGTGCTTGGGAGGTATCTTACACGCAGGTAAGGTAATTATAGATAACATAGGGGAAGGTAAAATCATATATCATACATTTTGCCAACCAAATAGGTGACATTAATTCGAGTATACTTCGAGAACGGACATAGCTGTTGTAAACCCTCAATGGATACCCGAGAACTATTTGCTCATATAGACTACAAATTCTAGCATTTTGTGGGCTTTCTCTGTTACAATTTTTTTATCGAGGTTCAGAAAAAGTAGTACTTACTATTCATCCTAAATATGCGATATTTTAAAAAGGGAACATTTTGCAGAGTTTTTATTTAAGACTTTGCATAGTTTACATGATAACGATGATTAAATTGCATAGATAGGTAAGTTATTTACCAATATTTGGAGGTCCAAGTTTCGATCTTCCACGGTCCGGATCCGGACCGCGGTCCGCCTTTTGCTGACCGAGGGTCTAAGCCTTGAAATGTGGGTTTCTCGATACTAATAGCATTGACTATATGGGTTACTAGCTGACCCGTGCCCACTTCGTTGAGCGGTAAACATTTTTACTTGTGATGAAATTGTGAGTGTGGTTCGGTTAGTACTGAGTGCTATGATTTATTTCCTGACTGCCAAAAGGAGGGTTATATTTTTACTGCATATGTATGTATGTATTTTCGTGCCAATTTAGCTGTATTACCGTGTTTCAAATGAGTGAATGAAATGATTGTGATTGAATAAATTATGTTTATTTTAATTGTTCAACTTCTCTTTATACTATACTAGCTGCGCCCAGCGGTTTCACCCGCGTGGTGATGGAAAATTGTGATAATGATGATAGAAAACCATATATCTTTATAAATTATAGCCTATGTCTTATTCTGATGTGTAAGCTATATTATTGTAAAGTTTCATCAAAATCCATTCAGTAGTTTTTACGTGAAAGAGTAACAAACATCCATACATACATACAAACTTTCGCGTTTATAATATTAGTAGGATTAGATTGGTCAATACTATGTTTTGGCATCTAGGTTTATAATATGAAACGCAACGTGTGGATGGCACTCATAATTCCAAACATTGATTAATCATCTCCATTTTAATTTATAAAGTGTAAGGTAAGGTCATTCTTACATACAAGTGCGTGAAATAGTGCCGGGCAATCCAACCGACCTATACATATATTATTAACAAAAATAAAATATAATACTATGAGCCTCTATTTATAGCATATTGAATAGCATATTGAGGTCTTACGGGAATTTCGAGGAACCCGGGTATTTTGTTTTCCTGATATTTTCTATGGATTTTTTTATGACAATTCACTGTACCCTCTTGAGGCGTTGCTCATGCAAAATATAATAGGGTCACCATGCTACGCTCAAATATTCCGATTGACTACTACAAGCACGTTAAGGTGGTTCATAACGTTTTTTTCATTCCCCAACGTTTTTGATATATTGAAGTTATAGATACCACTTGAAACATAGCCTCTCCGCAATACTAATTTCAGGATCTTGCGATGTTTGGAAGTATATCATTTTCAAAGCCTAAAATGGTCCTTTTTTAAAATCCATGACAAATTTAGTCTAAAAACTAAAAATTAACGACTTATAATCGTCGCGAAGCTATAAAAATATGTTCGCCGAAAACTATTTTATGGTGCTTTTTTGTAAAGAAATATTATTTATAGCTTCAATATATTGCAAACTTATGAAAAAGTAAATAATTGAAAAAAGGTAAATAAAAATGGATCGTTATGAATAGCCTTACAGGTAAAAATCATATTTTCTGGATTAGTAAAAGGTTACCTAATTCGCATTATGTTCGATTTTCCTTCTCGTCTATATTATCTATATATGTATGAGTGGATGGAAATATAATTTACTGTTGAAAGTCTCTCTGAGATCTTTAATATATTCTACTTTATTAGGAATATTGACGTAAAGGTTACACTGGTAAACAACGGGATTTATATTTCTGGTAAATTACACTACTTTACATTTAATTACATTAAGTTTAGGTTTTTTATGAGACATTTGGTTCATTTTGAAGTTATGCAGGTTTTTGTTTAAATGACTTATTTTAGCAATTTTTTTGGTCATTTGCGTATAGCAGATAATTGAAAGTTTTGAAACAATTATTTATAATATTAAGAAATATAACGAATAAAAGTGGAGACGGAGTGTACCCTTACAGCAAACCGCTAAAGAGTACTTATTCTAGTAGAATATCTGATACCGAGCGTTGGCTGTTATAACTTTAATTACAAGTAAATATATTAAAAATAATAAAAAACACGACTGCCGTTACAGAAAATAAAAAAATATTTATAATTATTTTTAGTGCGGTTTTTTATGAAATATTTGTGATTTATGTGTTTATCCATATAGATAGGGGTATGTTTCCGGAATTTACTCAATCAGATTTTTCATTTGACACTAAACACGATATGGATCCTCTAGTGAAAGCCCAAAAGCTTTTGTTGAGGGTAATCAATAGAAGGCCCTCACGATATGATTCTAACATGCTTTTCCAAGAAAGTATGGTGTTAGATATACGCCAGCTGTCTGTGAAACAATCACTCATGGTATTCCATCGAACCATAGATAAACGACCACGAAGCCAGCAACACAGAACTACAAGAGCGACTGCAGGCTTGAATTATGCCGTTCCCCGAGTTAATTCATCATTTGCCCAAAGGCAATTAAACTTTATCGCACCCAAAATATTCAACCGTCTTTATGATGACATAAAAAAAAATTGAAAGTACCTTTTTATTCAATAAAAAAATAAAAAAATGGCTTCTTGACGATATAGGTCTTTCAAGTACAGAGAATGATCTTCTGCAAATCATCTCTTAGAAATAATATACCTGCATAAATGTGATATAAGATAATAAACATAATGTAACATATACGTGTATATGTGTATGTATGTATATGTATATGTATATATGTGTATATGTGTATGTGTGTGTATAAGTGTATGTATCCTACGTCAGTTATGCTTCTCCACCCAAATCGGAAAATAAATCGTATGCCCAGACACAGGCTATACTCGGCCTAGTTGGGCATCCGCTGCGCATGGTCATGTGAATGTGGGTCGTCGTTTACTTTGCACCATTACTTGGTATGACCATTTTATGAATTTGCATGTTATGTGTAAATTAAATAAATAAATAAAATAACAATAAATTTATAATAATTTATTGACATTTGGACATTTAGACAGGTATTTTTGAGGATTGGACAGTTTAGGTACCGTATGACACTCGAAGGCACATCGCGATTCTAACACTTCTAAATCGGTTCAAGCGTTTAGAAGTTATGGGAAAATCAGGTTTTCAATGTTAATACGTACCGGATTTTTTCTGTGTACAATTGCGTAGTTTTATAATTTTCCAAAATGTTGGATTGGAAATAATTCGTAAGACCCAAAAACGGTTATTTTAAAACCTGTAAAATTTTGTGGAGTGTAATAAATAATTATACACTTTTATTTTGCTAAATTAATATTCCAAATTCAACTCCTTTTTACTAGGCCTACCGGATATATTCCTGACGGCCGCGAAGAGAAAAAACGAAAAAAAACTAAACTATCAAATTATGAATGTCAACACGCACCGCGTACACGGCGATTTATATTAAAGACGCTGCTTTCTCCTTATATGAGAGCAAGGGGTCGCGGCACGTACCCTATGAGAGTACTGCCGCGTAGGACAGGGAGGACAAAACGATTCTAAATCGGTTCAAGCGTTTAGAAGTTATGGTTGAATTAAGAAACGGAAAACATACATAGATAAATCCTGAACATATAACACTCCTTTTGGGTAGTCGTGTAAAAACTAAACGACTCTAATCTGGAAAATATGTGGTTTTCAAGAAACTTTTTTTTTCTCTTTTATCCTCTTTTAAATATTGCTGATATTTCCCAAATAAATGTATCGCTGATATGCAGGAAAGGTAGTCCGCGTGAAGGCTTATGAAAAGAGATGAAATCCCAATAATAGTCCTTTTGTTCTCGGAGACAACGGCGGAAACTCTCGGCGCGCTGCGGTATTTTCAGCCAAGGACGCGCCGGCCAAGTATCGGAAAACTTGTAACGCGATTGCGAAGGGATGTAAGCCCGCGTCAGGCAGATGGATATAGCGGCGCCGAGCTGACACACATCCAGGCTGGTCCGCGGGGATCCGCCCGCATACTAAGTAGGCCCGTTGAATCTCTTCGGCACCGCCAAGGCGCGCGTTAACGTCACTTTACACCCAGATTAACCCAATAAGGACGTTTGCTTTAACCGGGCGCAAAGGTCTGATGAGCATTCTTAATAAGAAAGCAGAGGGGGTGACGTGAAAATGAGATGGGAATTCGGTTAATTAACTATAGGGTGGCCCAAAATAGCGTTGACAAACATGTTTCCGATTAATTTAATTAAATTTTAATATCTTTATTGTGAAGTTAATAATGGACGGGTTAATTATATAACAACATTTTCTTCCAACCAACCTGCGTGTTGAAGTGTTTGCAACTATGTGTCAGTGCATTTGTGTATGTTTTGGGTCATTACCTATCAAGTTGCTGTTCTATATAGGAAATTTAAGGCCTAAACCTTTGTATAAAAAATATATATTTATTTAATAGAAATATTGACCCCTATTATCTATGCAGATAATAGGGTAATCTTAATTTCTCTGCTGTAAAACTCCTGGACAAGAACAAATTAATCTTTTGAAGGCGTTTATCACCGACTCTTCAATGCCGGATTTTTTCCCTTGTAAAAAGTTATCTAAATGAAGAAAAACCCGATCGGAGCAAGGTCTGGCAAGTACGGCAGGAGACCAATAGTCTCCAGCCACAACTCCTCCAACTTTGCGTTTTTTGCAGTGAAATCTGTAGTTATACGTTATCATGCAAAAGCAGTGGCGATGAGCGATTGACAAGGCTTGGTTATTTAATCACGAGCTTCTCCGTCATTTTTTGCAGTTCTTAATAGTACACATTCACGGTAACTGTATAGCCAGACTGCAAGAGGCTGTTATAGAAAACACCGGCACAGAATCTCATATTTGAAAATAAAACAAATTTTCAACTTTACCATGGTTGCACAAACGAAAATATTTGAGCAAGAACAAACGTCAGAAAGACAAATAAACAGCTCATTCTTAAAAAGAATAACATGGCCTTGAATTAAAATTTATTTGAATTTGAAAATTAAACTCAAACTCAAGTTATCCAAGTTCAAATTGGCCAGTGTGAAAAACAGCTATATTACACAGGTAAGGACCATATTATATATGTCTTGTTATTGCATTTAAACGACAGAATTCGAAATGCAATTCCGTTAATTTCATCCCAACGGAAAATCTTGGCCCAGCCGGGAATCGAACCGGGAAACTTACAATGTGAGATCACTCGACCTTACCAATACCAAGACAAGCTCATTGGGCTCAAAGGTGGTCCATAATGGCAGACACTGATGATTCATTTTTTTACTAACCCACACAGAAGGGGAAGGCAGTTTTAGTTGAAAAAGGTGAGCATCATTTCAATGTAGCATCACCTTCGTGAAAGATTGCGCATAAAGTGTGCTGTTTCAAAGCATCGAGCGTCGGAAAGATGTTTTCTTTTGTCAGTTTTTTTTTGGGACGAGGTACTTCCGGAATTCGTTTACAAAAACAGATATGCACGACCACAATCAAAACTATTCATGACAACATTAAGGAGACGCATTTCATTGAATATATTTGTCACATACCTATCATACAAATTAATAGTTTATTTTTTTGATAACCCCTTGCTTTTTCCGCTTCTCGAAAATGAATTCTCGAAATAAAAATGAGTCCTTTTGTTGCAGGGTAAGTTTTCCACGCTTCGAATGACGACATTTTGCCTTTGTAGCTAACTACGGTACTGCGGTTAGAAAAACTTAGAATACCGGTACTTATTAATAAAATTGCTAAACCAATACTTTTTTGCTACTTTTTGACAAAATATAAAGATGATCAAGTCTCCACTCGATCACATTTTGCAAAAACTAATTAATGTTGAGTAGTGTATGGGCATAGGCAAAACGAGTTTTTTTTACAGACAGAATAGGATTTTAAAGGTGCTTGGTAACTTTAGATACATAAACTAATAATTTAAACTTGGTCACATTTTCCGGTAAACCGACGACATTACCTTTACAAATAAAAATGTTACTGTTTGGCTCTTTTGCCAAGCGAACTCGGCCAAAGTGCCAAGTCAACAAGGATTCGTCTTCGTCGCGCAGCGTCGGCGTCGCGGTGCCTTGCTACTTAGTCCTAAATCCCACTGCAGATATTGCTACCTCATTTTATATATTGATTTAATTATTATTTGCCCAAAATATATCGGTACCAACATTGTTAAATATGCATTACTGCGTGCAACGATCTTCCATTAAAAAGATAGGAGCGGCGACATCTTTTAGACGACTTATAAAACTATTTTCACCCTACATATTTTCGAATTTTAAAACTAAAATTTTATAATATTCTTTACTATTGAGAATAATTCTAGGCAGCTTTTGGGTTAGTTTTTCCCAATATCGGTGTTCGGGGACTAAGCATTATTCTGAAATGTGTGGAATTAACAATATGGGTAATTTCAGTTTGCAATCGATTTAAAAGCACTCCGAAAAAACCGCTCAACTCTATCTGTCGGCTAAATCAGCGCAGTGTATAATGGCTCTTGTTCTATTGTACGTGCATGGTGAGGTTATAAACAGATTTTACCACAGGATTTATACACTCTTTGTGATGAAACGATTATAAAGTAAACTTCAAAAATATACTGATCAAATTTTGATCAGCTCTATTCAGCCATTGACCTCGATCAGCCACCTAAGATGCAGTGCGATAATTAAATAATCTTTCAAGATACGATAAAATTACCACCAGGAGGTGGACACCCTTGAATATCGCAATGTCACAGAAGAAAGTGTTAATTGAAATAACAATAGTTTCAATATTTGATGACTAACTGATGTTAATAAAGGAATATGGAAAAAAATATAAAGAAATAAAATTACAAATAAGTTTTTTCAGTTACTTTCGCCGCGGAATTATTGCTTAAATAATAATATCAAAATACAGATAAATTTGCTTTTCCAGAGAGATAAATTCAGGACGACCCCGCACGTGGATTGAGGCTATAAAACAACTTCGTATTTGAGATCACTTTATAAATAAATTCCCACGTCTCCTCACCTTTATCCAACTCTGTAAGTCCGAATCAGTTTGTGTCTGGAAAAAGGGTAAAGCTGTTTAGCGAGTGTGGGCGTTAGAATAATTTCACTAATAAGTAGTGCATGCAGGTTTAAAGAACTAAAGAAATATATATTTTGGTAATTTTTTGATTAGTTTTATGTACAGAATAACCCACTAGAAGGGTGCTCAATAATAAAAACTAATCGTATATATGCAGAAATAAACGCTATCCAGAGTTCTTTTACATTAAACTTTAAATAGGTATTTTTTTAAAATTGGAATTACACTGAGAAAAATAATTTTACACGTTGTAATTGTGAAATTGAAATTTCTACAATAATGTGTTGCACTTGTGAATCTATATATTACGCCATGTTTAATACTCTAATATCGAAATTATTAAAGATAGGTATACATGGCGTCTTACTGAGGTGGTTGAAATCATATATCAGTAAAAGAAGTCAAATTGTAGTGGCAGCAGGCTTCAAGTCAAATAGAGAATTAGTAACCTCTGGTGTACCGCAAGGTAGTATTATTGGGCCTTTATTATACACATTATATATAAATGATATCGACGAATGTTTTAAGCATTCTAAAATCCTTCTATTCGCGGACGATATGAAAGCCTTTATGCGCATTAGCTCGATACACGATTGTTTAAACTTCCAAGAAGACCTCAATCGCTTTTCTACCTATTGCAAACTGAACCACCTACAGCTCAACGTACACAAATGTCACTTGGTTCGATTTACCAGGAAAAAAGATATGATTAAACACCAATACCAACTCTTTAATATTGACATCCATTCTAAATCCGTAACCAAAGACCTAGGTATTCTATTGGACGACAAACTGCAGTTTATTGATCATATCGACACAATAACGAATAAAGCATTTGGAATGTTGGGTTTCATTCTAAGGACTTCTAAATCACTTTTTAATATACACACTATTAAAACGCTTTACTATGCCTACGTCCGCCCATATCTTGAATACTGCTCGCAAGTGTGGAACCCCTCATATGCCATCCATAATAACAGAATCGAGCGCATCCAGACTAAATTCTTGAAATACTTAAACTATAGATTTTACTTCACACTTGACAATTCTTACGGCATCAACGTTCACCACTCGTACAACTTTACTTCTTTGGCTGATCGAATGATGTACCATGATCTAGTCTTCCTACATAAAATCTTAAACAACAAATTAAACTGCATGGACTTGGTCCAACTAATACATTTCCGGACCCCATCAAGAACGACAAGACAGTCCTCATTGTTTCACATTAGCCGTTGCAATAACAACTACCGTAAAAACTCTTTCTTAAACCGTGTGTGTAGGGTTTACGATGATCGATACGCATCAATAGATATCTTCGCTGAATCGAACATTGGATTCAGAAATTTGTTAAAGAGGGCGATATTTAACACTTAATATTTAAAATTTAATAATTATTATTATTTAAATTTTATTACTTATTATCTACTGTTTGCACTTTTACTTATTCATACCAACGTACCTGTCTCAACTTCAAATATCGTACTGGTAAATTTGTTAAATACGTGGACACCCATCAACATAATGTATTAATTTTTTTTCCTATGTTCCTCCTTCCCTCCCTAGTCCCTCCCTTCCTATCCTCTTTCTTTTCTCGTTTTTTTTCTGTCTCTTATCATTTAGATAATCTTGATGTTAACATTTAGTGGAAAATTGTCTCTGGTGTAATTTGTATATCTATCTTGTTTGGCTACTTACTTTTATACACTGTTATTTTCCTGAATAAAAGAAAATAAAATAAAAATAAATAAATAAATTTACGTAAGAAAGCCACGTATCGTCAAATTATCGATTATAATAAATGGCATTACATGTAATTTTAAAACACCAACAACATTGCATTGGATTCCACCGCATTGTAATGTGGAAACGCCAGACTTAATCATGCCACCACAAAGTGTAATCCAATAAGTCGGCCAGACAAGACAGTTGCATCGTACGTGCTGTTGTATTGTACGTGTTACGTCGAAATGCAACAGATATTCCAGACGGTTCATACTTATATAATGGTCGATAATGACGCCTCATACAATCGATTAAGGGCACGGCTAAATCCTTGCGAGACAACTGTCAGCCTTTAGCGTTTTGACAGGATTCTCTAGGCATGCAAGGCTGCCTGCCAAACTGCCAGAAACGCAAATTCGTCAACGATGTTTGACATGCCGGCAATACTATGTTTCATATTTCGTCAAACATGGCGTAGCGTTTTTACGAAAACGTGTCTTTGTTTTTCCATTATTGTAATTAAGGAGATCGCTATTTGAGTAGCCCATGTATGTAAATATATATTCTTAGAGTAAGAAAAATAAAATACATTTGGTCAGCAAATAAATTACAGATTTATGTCGCAAGAATCACTATCTGAGATTGTGTCACTTATTGATTTAATACAATACGTGGTGATGCTACCAGCAGTGAGTTCTCTGACTACACCGTCCTCAGAGGAGAAAAGCTCCCTCGAGAGAGCCGAAGCCGCCGCGGCGTTTTCCTGTCGCGATTTCTTGGCTCCGAAGCACTCTCCTCTAGGGTCCTTATCCTGACGCTTAATGAGGTTGCCCCGGAAATGGGATCGTGGCGTGGATCAAGAAATCCAAAGTGGAGATTTTGAAATTCTAAGACATGTGAGTATTCACAGCAAAAGACAGGTTCCATAGCGAAAATACAGTCAACCAGTAATAGGGCATACTATGATGTATTAAATTTAATTAGCAGTACTGTGAACATTCGACTTTGCGCAAATTAGAACCATTAAAATTGATCAAAAATATGTATAAATATATACATCATTTGTCTGCTCATAATCCTCGTCATACGTCACACGATCATGTAGAAAACTATTTTCACCCCCTGAAATAGGCCACCATCTGAAAAATCTTAAATTCTTGCTAATACATCGTTTTTAAAGATTTTGTGGAACATTCGTGCCAAATTTTAAGAAAATCGAAGAACGCGTTTGGCCATAATTCCATCACAAACAAACATAAAATGCCAAATAGTCGATTTTAAAATAGACTTCGCTCCGCTGGGTCAATTATTCTCACCCTGGATTATTCGCATTAGGAGCGCGCCTCGCGACATCACAACTTTCAAATGGAAAGTCTATCCCGATTAGTTTTAAATTATGTTATTTATAACAATGTTATCTCCAAACGATGTTAGTAACAAACTATTTTAGATATATGCTATCACCGGCGCATAGTGGGATTGCGTATTATTGCACTGAAACAATCTCAGAAAGGTCTTAGATTAACAAAATAATCGAAATTGACTATTCTAGTATTATTTATATCCCACCATTATATAGGTTTTACAAAAAATATATTTTATATAATTATGTCTACCTGTTTTGTGCCACATACACGCACGCACGCACGTACGCACGCACGTACGCCCACACGGACGCACACACAGGTTTGCGCATCCGTTTCTCCTGTAAGGTCGAATGTTCTTTTAATTAAGATCTTTGCTCGGTTTTGACTGGTCTACTTAACAGTGTTCTATAAAACTGTTTTATGTAATTGCATCGAGACATCGTTAAAGAAACGAAAAATAAAAAAGGTTTTTTTTAGCATAGGATTGTTATCAAGAGCGCAAATGATTAATTCTTTTTAAACATTTTTTTTTGTAGACGGAGTCCACTCCAATTAAATTGGTGACCCCGAGAAACCTTTATCTAGAGATGGTATTTTTATATATTTGTTTATTTATCTGCATTATTAGGCAGTGAATTAAACGACAACTTATCCGCTTAGGTACCGGAAAAGAAACAAATCGCAGCAATAGACACCCTTCCGGACTAAACATACGGATTAAAGCAAAAAAGGAGGGAAACAAGCAGCTGTGTAGAGACATAAATAAGGTTTTTGGCGCTGGCAGAGGAATGGAGACATTGCCAGATCGTCCAGCCGAGCGGATCCCTCATTTATAACGGATGTTTGCCGGAGAGCCTTTTTTGTACATATTAACGCCTTGCCAGCCAAGCTTGCGAGTATCCATGGATTGGTGGATTAATAGACGGATTCAAACGGGGTATGATATGCTACAAAAGATGCCGTATGACTACTTACTGTACATTAATTACTATTTAGGTTAACCGAGACGGGAAAAACGTATTTCCAAAAGTTACAGTCATAAACTCGTGACAACGACGTCCTGCATAATTCTTAACCTTGCCTAGACATGGAGTTTTTCCGAATAGAACTTCTCGGTTTCTATCTTCACTGTTTAGTCGATGTCGGTTCTGCAGCACGTGAAGCTGCAAGCCTATTAGTTTAGAAGATGCTGCAGCTTCAGGCCTTGGATTGGGAAATGCTTATGTTTAAATGAGGTGTATATATGGATATGCGCAATTTTAACTGTGTTATGTCTACCCTGGACAACGGTGGTTGCACCATCGCCGAAACGTCGGGTGCTACACAATTCACGCGGTTAATTGTTTTTTAAACCTTTTTATAATGTGGTATGTTGGTTTAATAGGAGTCCCTTTGCAACCGGTGAAAGATCACCAATCCATCTCAAAAACCAATCTTCTTCTTTTGCAAACTATAATCTCTCTAATAGAGACGAATTAAAACGAAAAGCAATGAATTGATTGAAATCACATTGATTAAAACGCCATCTCTTCGCGAAAGCCATCTCTTAAATATATGATGACAGTTCGTAATATATTATAAATTTTCTGATCAGTATCCACTATTTCAAAATATAATACAAGGATGCTGCGTTTATTATCCACCACTAACCAGCCATGAAATTATAATAAACAAGTAAATATATTAAAAACAATAAAAAACACGACTGCCGTTACAGTAAGAGAACTGTAGTATTGCATTTTTAATTATTTTTATTATGGTGTTTTAATGAAATATTTGTTGTTTGTGTATTTATCCATATAGATAGATGTATATTTCCAGAATGTACTAAATCAGACCTTTCATTTGACATTAAACGCGATATATTTATATTAATTTATTGACATTTGGACATTTAAACAAGTATTGTTTTTGACTATTGGACAGTTTAGGTACCCTTCGTCACTCAGGATGACATAACGATTCTAACAATATCACAAACTTCTAAATCGGTTGAAGCGTGCAGAAGTTATGGTCGAATAACTAATCAGGGTTTCGTCATTAATACATATCGGATTATTTCCGAGTACGATTGCGTAGTTTTATAATTTTCCGAAATGTTGTATAGGAATAAATTCGTAAGAATTTAAAACGGTTATTTAGAAATCGTTAATATTTTGTGGATTGTACTAAATAGACACATTGTATAATTTATTTTGCTAAATTAATGTTTTAAATATTCCTCTTCGTACTAGGCCTACCGGATCTATTCCTGACGGTCGCGAAGAGGAAGTACGAAAAAAAAATAAACTGTCAAATGATAAATGTCAACACGCACTGCGTAATACGGTGATTAATATTAAAGACGCTGCTTTCTCCTTATATGAGGGCAAAGTCGCGGCACGTACCCTATGACACTCGGGAGGACAAAACGATTCTAACAATACGACACACATCTAAATCGGTTCAAGCGGTTAGAAGTTGTGGTGGGATAAAAAAACAGAAAATATACATAGATTAATCCTGAACATATAGGGTAAAAGTGGGATAGTTGCCCCAGGAGGATAGACTTCAAAATTAAGACTTGCAAACATGATACGGTCGCAGCTAATACTTATAAGCAAAGTACAACCCCCTGACCCTCTAGTGTTTGAGCGGTAACCGCGAAGATTGCACTTCTCGCCTGTGTAAAAATAAAGTTCGACGACGGCTCCTATGGCAACTATACCACTTTTACCCCAATTTTTTTTTTTGGGCTGTCGTGTAAAAATATGAATATGTTCATTGCCACGAAGGTTGAGATTTCTGGTTGAGAGGTATTTTGTATTCAAAAACATCTTACTCCACTCCTTCTAGTTGTTTATACACTCTATTCTCCATGGGTTGTACGAGTTTAGAGGGTGTGTGCGGGTGTACCTACCGCAGGGAATTCGCCCGAAACGAAGAAAACTATTATTTACTATCATCGCGCTCGGTATTAAGATGAATGCGAGAGGCCGCGACGCGACGCTACGCACAGATATCGCGCCGCTTACGTGACAGCGTCGATGCCTTCACTTTCGAGGCGAAAGGACACTGGGGACGCGCGCAAAGTATCTGACTAATGAAGATTTACTGCTGAATGCGGCGCGTCCTCGTTCGTCCTCCTAAAAGAGGGGCCACACACTCGCAGATGTGATGCGAACCGCGCATGGCAAAGTTGTAGCCTGGGTACAAGAAGTAGTCCATTGAATAGGCGAAGTGAGCAAAGGGAGTAGTGAAAATGAAGCGGAATGTACAATTGGTAATTTTAGCCCACCGTCCAATAGGATTAACTTGATAAAATTATTTGTATTATTATTTAATCAAAAACAAAAAAAAAACATATTATGACAGTTTTCAATGGTAGCTGATCTATGAGTATATTTTGAGTTATAGCTTCCTGAAGCATTTGTCATGCTCAACTTTGAGATATTGAGTATTTTTGTATTTGCAGTAATAAAGGCTTAAATCAAAAGTGTTTTTTGATTTTTACCTCAGCTTTTTATTTATAAAACAATAGAAAATCTAATATCCAAAAACATATTTTTCCATCTCTAAGCATGACCAAGGCGATATGATCGATATGTAAGGCGGTAATATTGGACAATATTGATACGTCGCTTTATTCATGGACCTAAAATTCTTTACTTCAGGGTGTAATTCTGCTCATAAAATGTAATACAACTTGTTACAAGAAAATAATTTAAAAAAAAAAAACAAATAAAATATATGTTTGGGCATTAAAGGATTTTTTATCGTATGAGTGTATTCTGCATCAAAATCTAATTTGAAAATTATCTACCTTTTTTATTTTGGCTTTTGTTACTAAGAAAAATAATCTGAATATCCAGTAAAAGTCCTCAGAACTCTCCTGAATTTTTCCTCGATGACCTGTTAAGCAACTCACAGGTTATCCAGGGAAAATTCATATTAATATTAACAATAACGGTTTGCATTCTAACAGTATCTTATCACATGATAATTATAATAAGTCGTACTTAGCATTCGTGCCCGATACTATAGAATACAGCATTTTATTCTCATTTTAATATTATGTTGTTTGGGAATAAGACCTTATTTATTTATTAATACTTGGTACTCCACTTAATACAATATTAATATTAGGTACATTTATTTTTAAATGTTTTTATTTTCATTTTATTATTTCTTGGGGTCTTTATGTACGTACATGGTAATTTTTAGTATCAGATCGAATGGATCTTTTAAAAATATATATTTTTTATTTTATTAAATTCATCAATCAACAGATGTATAAAATGTGAAGTATACAAAATAGTAGATTGGAACTAATATATAATCTAATAATAAATGAAGCATCAAATAATCGTTATGCGCTGAATTTCAAATCGGGTAGTTTTCTTTCAGCGGAGATGAGGAAGGTAGAGCTGCGAAGATTACCGAATGCGACGAATTATCATACGTGTATGTCTGGGGTATGATGCCGACGGAGCATTATACTAAGATCCACGTGAGTTACGTGTGGTCTCCTCTCCGCTTTGTATTTATGACTGAATAAATTAATTCCATCTCGATATACAATATAAATTATAGAGATGTAGTTATTAGTACCCAAACTCCAAAAAAAGATTCTTGCGAGACTAATAGAAATTAAATTGTATTTCATATCCTTTCTTTCTTAGAGTCTACCCGTTGACATTTCAAAACAAAAAGTAACGTGGCTAGGGCCGAATTTGGATGTTTTTCTTAATTTCTTTTCTTTTTTAGTCATTGTAGAGGATAATGTTATTATAGTCACCTCTTTGAAGGCTATAAGACTGGCGCTTAGTAAAGGATAAAAAGTTGGACGATGACAAACTTAATTATGTATAAGAATGGGCAAGCAACATCGACACTGATCAAATGCCTAAAGGAGAATGCCACTATTTGAGCCCACTCTTCAATAACAATAAATCATATGTCATATTAATGATCTTTTTATGTATTATAATCACTTTTATGACAGGTCTCCTTAATTCGTTGTTGGTAAAGAGTTATATACGGCAATAGACTCGATAGTGGTTGGTTTTACTTGGTGAGTCGCGTGAGAGATGCGAGATGCGAGATGACGAGCTACAATCGACTCACGCGGCGGGTGTCACGTAGGCCATCACTTGTTGTTTGGCTTTCGTTTCGTGCTGTATAAGTTTTTCTTCTATATATTTGTTTATTTTGTGCAATAAAAAATAAGTTGTTATAATAGTAATAATGAGATAACAATAATAATTGTTAACAGATATTTCTCGTCAAAGACCTATTGAAATATATAAAACTCAAATACCACAAGACATTACAGGTAAGATTTAGTTTTTAAATGTAACTAAAAAAAGGCCTTAATTAATGAATCACTCCCAAGGTTATCGTCTCCTATCATTCTACTTTGAAACTAATTTTACACTACTGCCCAACAAAAAAAGAAGTGTTATGTGTTCAGGGTTCATCTATGTGTGTTTTCCGATTCTTTATTCCTCCATAACTTTTAAACGCTCGAACCATTTTAAAACGGTGTGGTATTGTTAGAATTGTTATGCCATTCCGAATGTCATAGGGTACCCTATCTGTCCAAATATCAAGTAAGTAGTTGTCTACATGTCCAAATGTCAATAAATTAATCGCAATAAGTACATTCCGGAAATATACATGTATATATTTATATAGATCCTACTAATATTATAAACGCGAAAGTTTGTATGTATATATGGAAACTTTACAATAATATAGCTTACACATCAGAATAAGACATAGGCTATAATTTATAAAGATATAGCGTGAATTATCTAAAATATAACGATAACTGTCAAGTAAGTAGGAAAAAAATAAAAAAAATTGACTCGAAATTTAAATTCTATCCTACGTTCCTACTAATATTATAAACGCGAAAGTTTGTATGTATGTATGGACGTTTGTTACTCTTTCACGCAAAAAGTACTGTATTGATTTTGATGAAACTTTACAATAATATAGCTTACACATCAGAATAAGACATAGGCTATAATGTATA
The DNA here is from genome assembly GCA_944548615.1 of Micropterix aruncella. Classification (NCBI taxonomy): domain Eukaryota; kingdom Metazoa; phylum Arthropoda; class Insecta; order Lepidoptera; family Micropterigidae; genus Micropterix; species Micropterix aruncella. Next base: position 23,141,353 of record OX155958.1, read on the forward strand.
AAGATATATGGTTTTCTATCATCATTATCACAATTTTCCATCACCACGCGGGTGAAACCGCTGGGCGCAGCTAGTAAATACATAGACCACAAATATTTTATTAAAACCCGTAATCAAAATAATTATAAATACAATAGTTCACTTTCTGTGACGGAAGTTGTGTTTTTATTCTTTTTAATGTATTTACTTGTGTTACAATAATCCACATACAAACAGTATATTTGACAGAAAAAAGGAAACTTCTATCGGAACTCCAGCCAAATTATTTTTTTAATTTATATTAGGTGAATACAGATTCTTCTTCTTCTCATGTTTCCTTTTCTCTTTTCACATTCATCGCTCAGCATGATTATTTTATTGGGCTCTTCAACATTTTCTAGCCCAGCCTCGAAAACGGAGAACTACCAGATGTAATCCACCGCCGACCCGTTTTCAAAGCAACTGCTAATCGAAAAAGTAACGTAACTGCACAGCGAGTTCGCTCATACGCGCCCTACCTTCGCACCCCCCCCCCCCCCCTTTCCCCTTCCGATGGTGCGTCCCACTGAACCTTACACACACCGAATCCAATTCCGGACGAAACAAATTGCCCGACCCCAGAAACAAAACGAAGGAGTGTCTCGAATTGCGAAGGAGGGAGAGTGAAAATGCACATAAACGTCCCGGCGCGGCGGCACATAGATTGATAATCATTGCTGAGGAGAAACTTCGGGACGAGCTGGATGGCAGAAGTGAATCGCGCGGGGATATAAAGGCGTAAAAAGCAGACGCAAAAAAGAGAAACTTTCAATCCCGCACGGACCGACCGACGGGAAAATCCAATCACCGAATAACGAAAAAATGCCCAGCGGCGTTTTCAGTTTATTTACAGAATTGTGTTCTGTATTAAGACATGTATATGACCTAATCTATAAAGTTGCCGATCTATAAAAAAAATATAACCAATAAGCTTTTATGAAAAATATATATTAAATTAATCTGAATATTGACTCAGTTTTGCCATTTTAATGGGAGCCAGTTAATGTCTCTGATGTTTAGGTTGCTATTGAAAAATATTTACTGTTATTTCTACATTAAGGTCTATAAATAGGTAGGCCTATTGCCTAGTAGCTATATCTACAAGCCGAACTGCTACGGTATGTGTATGTGACCATTTGGTTGATGCGGATATAAATAATAAAGTTAAAGCATATGCAATGATTATAAAGTGTATACAAATAGAACAGAATAGAATAGAATAGAATAACTTTATTGTGCTATAAAAACATAACTTAATGAATATTACGCTGGTTTTATAAAAAAGACATTTTATGCACAAATCAATGGCATAAGTAACGAAAATATATACGCTACGTTTATATAGATTCTTTCACATAAAATATTATAAATATGTCCATAAAGCAGTAAAAAAACACTATCCAACAGTGAAAATTTAACAGGAACTAAATCAATTGTTCTGTACTAAATCGACCACGCTGATGAAAACGACCGAAAACGACCATGAAAATCGTCGATTAGTTGTAGTTTGTTCAAGTGTCCAAAAACTTCCTTGGAGATTATAAGGCAGACAACCATAAGGAACTTGTGAAAAATCTTCTGCAGTGCTACGATAGACTAGGGTGTAACACGTCTTTAAAGATACACTTCTTACATTCACACTTGGACTTCTTGGAATTAAGTAATTTTGACATAATTTCTACCTAAAATTTTTTCTTTGGGTTCGTTTCTAGTGGTTCGGCTGTCAAGAATCTTACAGTGCAGTAATGTGTCTTCGCTGAGCGTCTGAGTCTACCTGGTCTCAGCTCCGACATCCTTAGGTTCCGAGGCTTTTATTCCAATGTCACATAAATTCTAATGCTATTCAGACTCACTGCAACTTATTGTATATTTTGATATGTCCTAACTACACTTAACCCCTCAAGACAGTAACGTCCGGAATCCGGTACGATTTATTGTAGTCAATGCTCAGCAACGTCCCAAAACGAGTACGAGCGCGGCGCGATAAACCGCGCTCTCAACGAACTGAATTTACACTAAAATCACAGTGCAACCACCCCCTGTTAGATATGTGTGAGAAAGACTGATAAATTCTGTATTGTACGATTATTCAGTCGTGCTTCTCGCAGTCTAGAATCCCTAATATAATTGTTTGTATTCTGGGGGCACTTAGTCGAGTGCTGCCATTGCTCGGATCTGTGCTTCTCTTCGGATATTATGTAACTTCTCTTCATATATGTATGAAAATAAATAAAACGAAATAATAGATTTGGTATGCAATAACGTACACAAATATGTTTACAATTTCTAGGTAGGGTTTCGTATTTTGAGATAAAACGTCGATATCGCTGAATAAGTGAGTTTTTTCAGTTCTCCAACTTTCTAATAATTATTCATAATTATCTAATTGTTTTACAAAATTAAATTTTAATGTTTTATATTTCAAATTTCAATGCGATCATTCTACAATTCTTGGTTTCATGATCCATCACGTAGTTTCTTTCTTATGATCGTTTTTCTAAAGTGCTATATTTTTGACCTTCAACTCTCAGAAATGACAGGTGACTGTCAAGATTTACACTCGCCGCTTGAGGGGTTAACCCATATTACGAATTATCAAACGCAGTCAATTCTTTTTAAAATCTTACAATATTCCTTTTTTACTTATTTAGGTTGGTTGGAGCCATTGTTGGACCGCATCGCGCGCGACACTACCACCGTGGTTTGTCCTGTGATCGACGTGATAGATGACACGACGCTGCAGTTCCACTGGCGCGGCAGCAGCAGCGTCAACGTCGGCGGATTTGACTGGAACCTCCAGTTCAACTGGCACGCGGTTCCGGAACGCGAACGAAAACGGCACAAGCACCCGGCGGAACCCGTTTGGAGTCCTACTATGGCCGGTGGACTCTTCTCCATCGATAAGGTCTGCCTATTTATATAATCAGAGGGTATTATGTAACACAATTATATTGTGTAAGCTCCGTGGCAGACAATGTCCGATTTTTTCTGGTTCTAAACTCCATCATAAGTGCGACATAGGCGACCATCATTTCCAATCTCATATTTCTGGCATAGAAGGCCGTACCTAGGTTGTTTTATTTCACAGCTATGTTGTAACTAGAAAAAATAGTGTTGTAGTTTTCCTTTGCTTTCGAAACCACTATTGGAATGCTATTAGACATTAGACGTTGGACTTTACTACGTCATTTCATGTCGAATCTAAAACCAAGAATTGCGTATCCGGCAGTATCCTGCTTCTAGGTCATATTGAAAAGCCAGCTTTTAGCGCGCTTTTACCTACTAAAGGGCCATCATCTTAACAAGAGGAGTTTCTCCACTCTCAGGCGTTGGCAGCCCGAGAAATGCGACAGTATGGCGTATTTCACTCCCTTAGCGCGCTGATATCCTGGCCAGAGGCGTAAAGACCATAAAGCCTTTATTAAGGGTTACTTTATGGGCAGAACTGTTACTATGCGTTATAGTACCACTTCGATTTTGAGGATATCTATTATGAGGTAGTTGTAATTTTTAGCACGAAGGACAATGGGCATTTTTGTATAACAGGTGCACCCAGAGTGTAATACCTAGGAACGTATAGCAATTAAGCGTGCTCGTGTTAAGAATTAATAATATTCAAATTTAACCTCGTTAATCGTATTGGAGCTATACACATCCGAAGTTTTGTATGTTATGGATGATTTGTGAAATAAACTAGGTATTAAACCTTGCTAATTAGGGTTTATTATGTAACTAGGGTTTATTACAAGTCATTATTTGAATCAACAGTTGAACTAAAATCCAACCGTAAAACAAAAACCAATCAGGTCCAGTATAACAGCCAGATAGTTAAAACGGCATTACATGAAAATAGAAATCACTCAGAACTCCCTAACGGACAATGAAAGAATGACAACGGTCCAGGCGCCAAATTTTACCTGTCACCCATACACTGAGTATAAAGCTCTGTCTTGCTTATTTGCTGTGTCTCTTTCATCCATTAACTTGTTTATGACATCCGCAAAGTTAAACAAAGAAATGTCGACCGCCCATTCGCCAAATGTTACCTGACACCAGCACACTGATCATCTATCTCTATCTTACTCATTAGCTGTTTCTTTTTCATCCATAATCTTATTTACCGCTTTAGTTTCCGGTTAAGATAAAAGTACTCTCTCGGTATTGTAGCGGCACATGAGATGATGATAACGAATACATTTATGCAGTTCGTAGAAACAACACATACGTCATCGCATCTGCGCGCCCCTCTCACCGCTTTTTTTCAATATACGCTCGAGCCATCCTCTCAGCGAACAGTCAGAATGTTACCGCGTAGCTACGAGCGCCCGCGCGCTAGCAATTGTAATCGCATCGTAAACGGGCCATTGCAGCGCACTGTGTACAAACAAAGAATTTCGCTAATAAAACTTTAGTTCGGTTATTTTGGACTTTCACTATTACAACGCAACATATGTAGTCAGCATACATTTAGACAAGGAATCATTCAACATCATCATCATTCATCATCAACCCCGCACACATACACTTAACCAGGTGAAACCCTAGACTGGTGACGTACTACCCTAGAGTACTAATGTTTTAATTAAACGAAGTAAATTAGGTAATTTACTAAAAAAGTAAATTATGGAATGTTTCTCAGCAACTTATTTCAGAAATGTTACACTTGAAATAAGCTTTCGTTTGGTATATGTGTCAAAGTGTTACAACAAACTTCGCAAGTGGGAACGTAATTACCCATTGTCCTTTAGGGCTATGTTTGCTCAAAATGATTAGAGGCATGTAGGCATTCTCTATCTGTTGGTCTGCATTCACTTCCATTCGACTCCTTACAATGGAATGAACAGAAGGTTCATTACCCGTATATTCATAAACTGCTTCCAGCTGCGTAATACCAAACCCAATAGCTTAAAAGATGTCTCCTTTAGCGAAACCGACTGCTAATAAACAAAATACTTCTTATTACTAATTCAGCACTGATTCACATAATATTTTTCCGCATTCCAGGCCTTTTTCGATAAGCTAGGCACGTACGACAGCGGTTTCGACATCTGGGGCGGCGAAAACCTGGAACTCTCTTTCAAGACCTGGATGTGCGGTGGAACCCTCGAAATAGTCCCCTGCTCCCACGTCGGCCACATCTTCAGGAAACGATCGCCTTATAAATGGAAGAAGGGCGTGAATGTTCTCAAGAGGAATTCCATTCGATTGGCTGAGGTTCGATTAAATATCTGATATTGAGTTATTACATAGAGAGTTCAGTAAAAAAATATGTCCCCATTTTGACAAGTATCCTTAAACTTAAATTTCTATCATTTTACTTTTTGTTTATGTCTTTGATTCCTGAGATATTACATTTTTACACCTTAACTCTGCTGGAGAGCGGCGCGCGCTTCGCTTTTCAAGCTGTTCAGTTTTAGTGATTTTGAAATAATACAAAAAATAATAGCCACTGAAAAATATATATAGCCCAGTCAAATACGTCATTTTAAATGAAATAACTGATAATGTTTTTTAAAACGGCATAGATTGAAGGTGTAAAGTTAGGAACTTTGGCATTGAGGTGTAAAGTTAAACATACTAAAAGTCGCCTACTCGAACTGTTGCGTTTGAGCCGCCATCTTGGAAAAATGGCGCTTCGATTAGGTTTTTCGCTTATATCTCGCTAACTCTTAGTGATATCGGAATTATGCTTGATGATATATAAATTACAACTTTAAAATTTTGTTACAAAAAAGTTACATACATTTTTTTCATACCGTCTATTATTATTATTATCCATTTTTTTCATTCCATCTATATTATTATTATTATACCCAGGTAACCGACCGCCCGGCCGTCGCACGCAAGTCATAACCTGTTCCACTGGCGGGCGGGCGATTGTCAATTGTCAGTTGACTACATACAATACGTTATTTGTACTATTTTCATATCCTACTAATATTATAAACGCGAAAGTTTGTATATATGTATGGATGTTTGTTACTCTTTCCCGCAAAAACTACTGAATGGATTTTGATGAAACTTTCCAATAATATAGCTTACACATCAGAGTAACACATAGGCTATAATTTATAAAGATATATGGTTTTCTGTCATCATTATCACAATTTTCCATCACCACGCGGGTGAAACCGCTGGGCGCAGCTAGTTATTAATAAAAATTAAATTGTGAAGCCTTATATCTCAGGAACTAAGAGACAGAAAGAATTATTCAAAACACAGAAATATCATTTTAAGAATATATTTTATGATGGATCAAAAAAAATTGGAATTGTCTATTGCATAACAAATGCGATGATAAGAATTTTACTACTAAATTGGCAACATTTTTAGGTATGGCTAGACGACTATGCGAAGTATTACTACCAACGGTTAGGGAAGGACAAAGGTGATTACGGTGACGTCAGCGCTCGTAAAGATCTTCGTAGACAATTAGGTTGCAAGTCCTTCGACTGGTACCTCAAGAATATCTACCCAGAACTCTTCATCCCGGGCGAGGCTGTTGCTAATGGAGAGGTACGAATAGCTCTTACTATTTTTATCAAGATAAGTGAATTATATTCAGGAGTTATGAAGTTGATTAGATTAATAATATTAACAGCGATGATTTGGCTATAGTTTCAAGGGTGAAATCATTGAAATGGTCGATTATCGATATCGAGTAGATACGAGGTCGATATCGAGTTAATTCATGGAGAAGACATAGATATATACGTGATTGCAGATGACATGACAGAAAAACTGGATCTGCATAACAAAATAGTTTCAATGGTGACTAAAAAAGAGGTTAACAAACTTGCCGAAATTTATGAAAACGAACTTCTATGGCTAGATAAGAGACATCATAATACAGTTGAGCCATGTAGTGAAACCAGAAGTACTCCATATTTAAAAGAGATCATATGAAAATCAAGAGATTTGGAAGATCGATGATTTTGAGACAAAATAAGTATATTTACAATAAAATATTATGAGGTATTTAGTTACAGCACCACATGATACTTTATATAAGAAAACCGCTGATAGTGTATAGGTTACGCTATTGATCGGTGACTTTCATGAACGATGTGTTACTTTTAGAAAAAGATCGATGAATAATGTTTAAAAAGAAGATTCAATCTACTTTGACGAAGTTTGATGTTAATGTATAGAATCTAAAGAAGCAAAGTCACAAAAGAATGTGTGAATTAAAGTGCATTGCTTGCCTATATAAGAAACGTAATTGAAAAAACATTCGATGAAATATCGATACCTCTATTGAAGAAAATGATCTTGCTGATTCTGAAGGCAATGTCAAAGAAAGATACAAATTTTGTAACAGCTTTTAGGATAAGAATAATAGAGGATAGAGGCGGATGACATCTACTGTTTTCAAATTTAAATGTTCGCAATTTATAAACTTGTTGTTTTGTTTTCACGACTAGATACGAAACGTAGGTTTGGGTGGTAAGACGTGCTTAGATTCGTCAGCTCGCAAGCAGGACGTCAACAAGGCGGTCGGTCTCTACCCCTGCCACAGGCAGGGCGGCAATCAGGTCTGTTCGTGAGAAAAAATTACCACACGGAATATTCCAAATGTACCGAACTGTACGGACTCTATCGAAAGTGGAACGGAACGGCACCCGCTTTTTTATCATTATTTTAGCCATCGCTTCGCGTACTAGTTTCAATTGTCTGGATGCATGCTTTGTTTTTCCCGTGTTCTGTTCGCCTTTGTGTATGTTTTTTTTATCACAGGGACATTTTAGTGGATTATTTATTTTTTCACATTTTAACTATTCTTTAATGGCAGCCGTGGGATGATTGATAGAATCAAATTAATACGAAGTTGTGTTTGTTTGGCTGATTTCATTTCATGAAACTCTACTGTCCTTAGTTGTCCCGATTGTTTTTTTCACAATAGCTTTTTTTCTTTTGCTAAATTACGCAACTTTTCTTGACCTAGCAATTCTATAACCACAGGTAAAAAAATCTGATTTTTAAGTGTCGTGAACATGTCGCTATCCGCAATTTCTATTTGAAGTTCGAATAGTTCCCCATTAGAACTGTTGTCTTTTTCTCTAATCGCAATGCCAGTCTTTTGTTGTCGCAACTTCTCTCTTGTCTCGACTTTCAACTTGGTATATATTTAATATTATTTTTTGAATATTGTTTCATAGACTGTCTGACACTCAATTGTCACCGTTCGTTTGGTTAGTTTCTAACCTTGAAGTGTATCTAACATTGCTCAGATTATATACTGTTGTTGTAATAAATCTATAGAACAACGAATTGCTTCACTTAACACCAATTACGTAACGCAACGTTATTTCTTATTCTGAACTAATCATATCGACCTTTGCTAGAATGCACCATTCATCGGCCAGAGATATATTTGCACTTACTTACATATAGATATTCCTGATATATAGATTTTAAATATATCGATTTCTTTTCCATTCGATTCCCGGTTTATCTATGACTTTTTATCATATCAGTATTGTTATCTCCATTTATCTTTCATTCTTTCCTGTTTAGTTCTTACGACAGTATTTCTATTCTCAAGATATTAAATCTGTTGTATCAGTTTGCTATTAACTTTCTTTAATTTATTGTCATACGTGATTTGGCTTACCTTTTCCTCTATAGCATCGCATTTATTATCGACAACTTGGGTGGCTCTAACGATGAAATCAAGCAATCACAACACGGCCGCCATATTTACAGCTTGCGGGGGCAAATCAGTCGCCGACGTTGACTACCGCTTTAATCTTAAAACCGCCGAGGGTTGACCCATCGGCTAGCACAATCATACCCATTTATAGAGCACCCTTTTCTCACGCAATGCTTTTGTTTTTCTCGCTGTCTTCCGCCCCCGGTGTAGATTGCGAACGCGCGCTGGAGGATTTGCGTGGACTCGGCCGCGAACCCCGACGACCTCAACAAGGCCGTGGGACTGTGGCCTTGTCACGGCCAGGGCGGGAACCAGGTTTGCCACCACGAGATCTTTGGGTCTTGGGAGTGGGGAGCAGTTCGAACGCGCACTTGGTGTATCTTCTCCGCAATGCTTCTCTTCTTTTCTCCTCTAACCTAACATATCACATTCTAAAAGAAAACTGAACATTTTGGACACTGTATATAACAATATTGTTTACATGGTGGAAGTGATTAACTGAAGATGGAAATGGGTATTTAATATTTTTATATTTAACCCTTAGACGGATATCAAAGAAATTATCAACAAAATTATAATATTATGTTAACATTGGTCATTTATGGAGTATACAAATATCCATAGTCTACGATTTTGTAGATACTATTTTTTTCCTTAGTGGGAAATATATTACTAATATCGGGCAAGAGATGTATTTGCTGGGAAACATTTTACCTCAATATCCTATAAAGAACCTTTGGTATGTAATATTTTACATTTATTGGTTAGTTCACATTAGAATTATATGAAATATTACTAAAATCGGATAAATATTCGTTGATATTTTCATATAATATAAAAAATAAAATATTAAATAGTGCTAATAACTAAACATTGACTGAACCGATTTGGTTTCGATTGTCCTTATGATTTCCCACAAGTTTCAACAATATTTTAAATAGATATATAAAGGCAAAGAATACTTATGCAATACTGATCACTAAGCGATGATATGTATCCAGGAGATGTAAATAATATAAAAAATATAATTTATGTGATTTTTCAAAGGATATAATAAAAAATAGGAAAAAAATATATATCCGCAACGGCTCGAAAAAAAGCAACAGACCGAATTCAAAGTTCCATAAAATTTAAAATGGCTTGTTTCCGCTTTGGTCATCTTATGCATTCCAATCTCAAATTTTATGAAATGATTAGAACCACGTTTGATTTCGGGAATATGTGTCATTTACTGACTAATGAAAAATGTTGGTAGGAACTATTTTTCCTCTATACACTTAAGGGTTAACTTAATGTAATGTAAAGTAATACGAAAAGGGACCGATATAAAACATCTTAAAAGTAAGGATTATGGAAAAATAATTGCACGGTCGCATTGTGAACGAAAAACGAAAGATAGGAGACAAAACACCAATGTGTTATTCACCAAACATCAATTCACAATTTATTATGTCACAAATTCGTATTCAGTTACCTGTAGCAACAAATTATTATCTACCTTTATTTAGCGATTCCGCGGGGAAGATACGCTAAGCTTTAATATTTAAAACGCATGATTTTTATTTGCGATAACCAGGCATGATATCCTTTTTGTTTTCAATCGAACTCTTCAAACACCCGAACCTTTTGTAGATACATATCAATATCTATAATCTTTTAATATTATGCTAGTTGTTTTTGTTTTCATATACTTTGATTCTGCAACTTAATTATGTAAGTATTCATTTCATGTTTACCTAAAAGTGAATCGTTGTAATCGTAGTTAATTGCCTTTTTTTATTATTTTAACTCACTCGTTATGCTTTAGTAGCAGTGATATGAATTTTTAAAATAGGATGAATTTTAAGGATATGGATAATAATTACGATTATATAGATAAATGACTTAAACTTAAGAATATATTTGTTATATTTTATATTTACATATATGCTTGTCAATTTTGATGGATATGCTCTTAAATAGGTCAATGTCACTTTATCTTGGTAAGGTTTGAATTTACATGCTATGTCTGGAAAGCCAGTGCACAATAATAGCATTATCAAATATCAAGGTAGTACGATTATTAAATTTGTACTCTTAATAAAATGTTGTAAGTATATTCCATTTGTATATAATAATATAATATACATAATAAAGGTACTTAGTACCAAGATTCAGTGTCATTAAAAGACTGAAATAGTCAAAGAGAGAAAACATCCATAAACATAAAATTAAAAACAGTCGAAATCTAATTATAATCATTCCTTACATACATTTATTATTATATTACTCTTTAAATTAAATTATAACTTAGATTATATTAGTCAGTTAGCATAATTCTATAATTTTAAATGAAATAGTCAGAATCAACCGAAACATAATCATATTCATTGAATAAAATACGAAATAGCTATATGTAATCGCTTTGCAAGTTTTTGTAGCAATCTTAACAAAGACACAAGCAGGTACTTCTGAAAAACGTACTCCTCCAATCCGTTCAGGTTATTAAAAGGATATATTAAAACCTCTTCTTGATCATTTAATATTTTAATACCGCTAGGAAGTAGACTGTAGTGTTTAATGCTGAGGCATAAATAACTCTTCTGACGATTGGCTCATCTGACACGGGGTTCTCATAATTGATATCGCCTGCGCCTGTAGTGGGAATGAATATCGGTGTTTACTGAGGTCTCTCACACATGACTTTTAGTATATACATATATGACATTGAAATAGGTTTGCCGAATATATTGTCATTATTCCTGAGAAGCAAAAATATTCTTGTAAGGATGTTCTGCCGATTAATTCATAAAGGCTTCGGAGTGCTCTCTTTTGCAAAATAAATATTCGTCTGCTAGTTGCAACATTCCCCCAAATTTAAGTCCCTCATTTCATGAATGCTTGTGTTTTTGATATATAGTATTTGACGTAAGTGCATGTTTTTAGGTACTAGCAAGTTCACCGGGTTGAATAGATTTGTATACTTTCTTGATGAACGTCGGTTAATTTAGATTAAAAATGATGTTAAAATGCCAATGATTATTCTGAACAGTCAGCGAATCTCGTATGCCCGTCTTATAATATAAGATAATATGTCCTTTAAAGCGGCCAGAATCCATCCAAGGGTTAACTCTATGGCGTATGTTACATGTCCGAATTAAATCGCGATATTTTTCACACGCTTTTATTAGGTTGTGCTGTATGTATATATGTAATGGAATCTAAGGTAACTAATTTAACCATCTTCCAAGGGTCGTGGCGTCATGAAAATTGGCAGCTGTATGTAGTTCTGATGACAATACAATAATATGGTACTGTCGAACTGATCTGATGATGGAGTCGGAAGATATGAACTGGAACTTCATGATGGAACATCGATCATAGCTGCGTTTGGACTTGTTAGAAAAGTCTTGGAATGAACTTTGACCACGATTAGGTTTCAAGGTCTGATGATGAAGCCGGAAGATAGGCACTGGCATTCCATGATGGAATATGGTATGATAGCCGTGTTTGGACTTGTTAGAAAGGTCTTGTAATGAACTTTGACCACAATTAAATTTCAAGGTTTTTTTGGTTTTTACGTGCATTTATAAAAGCGTGTTTTTAGTGTTTTTTTTTAACTATTAATTTATTTATAATGTCACCCAGATCGTGGTATTCAGGATCGCGGGTAGATACTGCACGTTCGATACTAATCGCGTCAGTACGGCGATAAATTTCATTCAATTTTTAAAAAAAGCTTGTTTTGCCGTCATATTAGCATTAGCATTAAAAAAGCGAGAGAAGAGACAAAAAATAGGTGAGATATCGGCTCCAACAGAGAGAAAAATATACGCATTTGCATTGGCTAAATCAGATTCGAGTATACCAAGAAATAGATGACCAACAAAATTATTTTCGCATATCTGGTGCTTGTTTTGAAAATGCACTGATAAGCCATTATTGACTACGTTTAGTTGACTTGTTAGATACAGACATGAGAAAGGCAATTTCTGGGAGAGAAAAGCTAGCAAGCATATTTTTGTATTTTTGTACATTACATACTTTTGTATGTAATGTACAACTAGAGTTGTCAACTACAACGGGCGAGCCCGTCACCTCAGGAAGTTTTAACGATTAGTCGTTCTATCTCCCTGGAGTGAGCGCAGAAGACTTAGACAAAACAGTCCACCGTCAAGATCCGCCACAAACCCGTAAGAGGCCAACACCTTAACCGCAAGATAGCCAGGAGTATTACCCAGTGGGCTTACACTCACGCCCTTACTTCCAATTGCGACCAGATTACTCCAGTCTCTCGATTGGTTACGAGTTCGAGGTCGCTTGCGCGGTCCTCTCCCTTACGAAGCGGTGAAACGGTGTATACCGAATCTATCGCGGACCACGGCATCCTTTGCCCGGCTGTTCACCCAGGATCGGCTAGCCGATGGTCGTTTCAAGAGCAGTCGCCGTAAGATCCGCAACCACCCCCGCTCTATAGAGAACTGTACTGCTTCCAGACTCCCCCGACTATTAGTCAGAGTGCGCAATCGATTGGCTTATGCCGCACGGAGCGCAGACCGTCCAGGAGCGCCAGAAGATTGATTCCTAGGGGAAACTAACCATAAGGCCAGAGTCCTACCCAGGCTCGCACTTCATGCGTGGAGGCCGTCGGATGGGTGTTAACCCGTGAGTGTGACCAACCCTGAACAGAATGGGTCTTCGTGGTCAACTCATCAAGGGCTTATTAACTCCCTATGTAATGTACAAAACATTACATACTTTAAATATTTTTAATCGTTAGTTTGAGGTGCGGCGATAGCCGTCATGTTTAGCGTGTCCTCCTCCATCGCTGCCAGAATGAATACTGACACAATGAATATCGACTAGAGACACTTCCAATTGCGACCAGACTACTCCAGTCTCTCGATTGGTTACGAGTTCAAGGTCGCTTGCGCGGTTCTCTCCCTTACGAAGCGGTGAAACGGTGTATACCGAATCTATCGAGGACCACGGCATCCTTTGCCCGGCTGTTCACCCAGTATCGGGTAGCCGATGGTCGTTTCAAGAGCAGTCGCCGTAAGGCAACCACCCCCGCTCTATAGGAAACAGTACTGCTTCCAGACTCCCCCGGCTGTTAGCCAGATTGCGCAATCGATTGGCTTATGCCGCACGGAGCGCAGACCGTCCAGAAGCGCTAGAAGATTGATTCCTAGGGGAAACTAACCATAAGGCCAGAGTCCTACCCAGGCTCGCACTTCATGCGTGAAGGCCGTCGGATGGGTGTTAACCCGTGAGTGTGACCAACCCTGAACAGAATGGGTCTTCGTGGACAACTCATCAAGGGCCCATTAACTCCCTATGTAATGTACAAAACATTACTTACTTTAAATATTTTTGATCGTTAGTTTTAGGTGCGGCGATAGCCGTCACGTTTAGCGTGTCCTCCTCCATCGCTGCCAGAATGAATACTGACACAATGAATATCGACTAGAGACTAAACGCTCGATATATATCGCGCGATACTTGATCCAGATCTTGGTTTTCTAGATATTTAGAAATCCTGTGATCAGTATCACGATCCACGCTATACTACATGACACGCTATACTATCATGGTCCTGTATCACGACCCAAATATCACGATAAATATCGATCATGTAGCATTCGTTAGAGGTATATCGCTATCCTGACTCGCGCGCGTCAGCCCCTCGGTAATTCACGCACATGCACATCGGGGTGTACGCAGCAGTAAACTCAAAGCTGAATCGATATTCTCAAGTAGATAGATACTCTGACGTTGTAATTTAATTAAAGAATAGCTATCCTGTCCGCCGGTGCATAGAGAGGAAAGCGGATATTGAACCTCCGCCGCCACGTCACCAGGAAATGAGCGGAGTTTGCGACGTTCGCGCGATGGCCGACTCCGTCTTGAGCCGTCTTTATTAAAGACGGGCGTTGCAGGAGAGGTCGCGCGTCGCGCCCAAAATGGCGTCATGTGACGGGTATTTTTTCATTTGGATAGCGTCGCACGGGATCGGCGGCATTTAACTTTCAAATGCGCGAGCGGAGAGTGGCGGGCGAAGGCCGAAATTTTTGCATAATCTGCAATTTCGCATACGATCTCAAGTGTGGGGTCGAGAAGAGGCAGTCTCGAGGTGCGGTGGCACCGCCCTAGCACGCGTGGATGGCGAACTGACTTTGATGGATTTTTAAGAGGACATGGCGATTAGATGTAGACGGGGATCGAGTGAATGACATGTATTGGGTCCTTACCTATGTATGTACTGGCTGTTTTATCACACTGGCCATTTTGAACTTGGATAACTTGGGTTTGAGTTTAAATTTCAAATTCAAATAAATTTTAAATAAAAGCCATGTTATTCTTTTTTAAGAGTCAGCTCTTTATTTATCTTTCCGGCGTTTGGTTTTGCTTAAATATTTTTGTTTGTGCAACCATGATAAAGTTGAAAACTTTGCATTATTTTCAAATATGAGATTCTGTGCCGGTGTTTTCTATTACAGCTTGTTGCAGCCTGGCTATATAGTTACCGTAAATGTGTACTGTTAAGTACTGTAAACAATGATGAAAAAGCTCTTGATTAAATAACCAAGCCTGGTCAATCGCTCATAGCCACTGTTTCTGCATGACAACGTATAACCACATATTTCACTGCAAACAGTCGCAAAGTGCAAGAGTTGCGACTGGACCCTCTTCGTCACCCACCGCACTTGCCAGACCTTGCTCAAATAGAGTTTATTTTTTTTTCAGAATGTAGATAACTTTTTACAAGGAAAAAAAATAAACGTTGATGAGTCGGTGCAAAACGCATTCAAAGCATTCATTGGTTCCTGTCCACGAGAGTTCTACAGCAGAGGAATTATGGAACTTCCATTGAAATGACAAATCTGCATAGATAATAGGGGTCAATATTTCTATTAATTTAATATATATTTTCATACAAAATTCTTGGCCTTAATTTTTCTTCATAGAACAGCAACTTCATAGGTAAGGACCCAATATATAACCAGCGCCGGTGCTAAAGTTTGCGGGTCCCTAGCAAGATTTTGAAACGGGACTCCACTGGTTTCTCAGAGTAATCTAATCTAAATATAGTATGATGAGGGATCGAAGAGGGGGAGTATTGTGAACGCGTTAAAGAAATCGAGATGAAGACGAAAATATTTCGAACCCCCTGAGACGATTGAGACCATTTACCGATGGAATTCTTAATTCGATTGAACTGAAATTTGGCATCATTTGGTTATGGCAAGGGTTAGTAAGGTTGTGATTGAAATCGGTCCACCACAGAGGGCGCGTACTAGTCATATTTCAATCTCGAAATATTGGACATATAGACCAGAAATTTCTGTACATATGTCAAAATCGCATTGTGAAATTGTAATTCTCATATTCAAGCTAAATTAATAATATTTACAAATGCCCAAATGTTCGAAAATTGCATTCAATGAAAATCTAGATATGCGACCCTGGATTATTGCTCGCCAACAATAGTTTCAGAGAGAACTTTCAATCATTCTGAAAATTTTCCATAAGTTCTAGGCTACTTGCCGAGAAAGTTTTAGGGTGACACGAGTTGAGAGCGCGGATAGATGCTGATAAATAAGTAGTGGTTAGTGGCTCTTTTAAATTAATGATCAATGAAAAATTTATCTATACTAATATTATAAAGAGGTAAAGTTTGTGACGTTGTAGGAAGTAATCTCTGGATCTGCTGAACCTGTTTTGAACATTCTTTTACCAATAGAAAGCCACCCTATTTGTGAGTGTAATAGGCTATATAATAATCCGAAAAATGAAAAGACTTTTTCGTGGTAGTCGGATTTGCAAAGTAAGTCGCAGAATAAGCGGTCGAACGAAAACGTTTCTAAAAAAGTTCTAGAGCTTGACAATGCCTACAAAAAAGTCAGCGACAGCATATGTCTAACTTTTATATTTAAGTCACAAAAAAATATATTTTATATTAAAAAAATAATTTAAATCGTTAGGTCATGTTTATTGGTCATATTATCAACAATTATGAATTCTTATCAAAATAAGTAAATTTATCGTCTGAAGTGTTTAAAACAAGAGACTTTTCGCTTTTACTGCATATAATTTCCCTTTTACTGCATAAATAGTTAAAGAGATAATACGCTCACAAATAAGACACTCACAAGAAGACACTCACAAATAACGGTATTATAGTCAAATTGGCATGCAAATACATACATACATATGCAGTAAAATTATAACCCTTCTTCTGGCAGTGAGGTAATAAATCATAGCACTCAGTACTAACCGAACCACACTCATAATTTCATCACAGGTAAAAAGTTTTACCGCCCCACGAAGTGGGCACGGGTCAGCTAGTTTAAAATATTTCGGCTCAATTTATATGACATTTCCATATTCGAACAATTCCCCGAAAACTCAAATCATTTTTAATTTGTAAACCTAAACCATCAACAAAAATAAGGATGTAATATTTGAATAATAATAATAACATAATATATCAATATTATTTTCAACAGCAAGTTAAAAAATATAAACCTAACTGAAAAAATAACCATTTAATGAAATGTTATAATATAAATAATATAACAAGCACGAAATGAATGTGATCCCCAAAATATATTAAAATGGGTCGATTTGTAGTAAATTCCTTTTATTAAGCTCAAAACCCCAGAACATGCTCCCAATGTATACATACCGATGAAGTGCAATGATGGGTGCAATGAAATCCGAAATAATTCGCTTGTATACGTAACATCCATAAATGTACATACATAAACTTACATAAATCAATACGATAAACATACAAACATACATAAATGTTGTAACAGTGCTCGCCCAAGTAATCTATTTCTGCAGAGTTATTATACCTGCATTCCGACTTAAATTATTTACCTCTGAAAACATTTTTTCTAGTACTCTAATTTGAGAATTAACTTGTAGCGTTGTTTATGATGTTTATGTATGATGGAAAAACCAAATGGAAATTGTGTTATTAAACTGCATAACAGAGTATTTCTTATAGGTATTATAATATGGTCCACTTTAAACATTTTTCTAGCTTTCTATTTCGCTGATGCCTCTGGTGAGTGGATAGTCAGTCTATCTTTTCTTTCTCGAACGTTCGATGTAATTTGGCTTCCGGCCAACGGAAGTCGATAATTGGATGGGCGGCAGTGTTTCACTACCGGTAGATAGCGATCCCGCGAAACTTAACTCTCCTAACAAAAGGCGAAGTAGAAGTATTTCATTTCTCTCGTGCTGAATTAAGATTGAAAGATTCTGGGCGCGGCGTATCTGTAAATTTAAGTTTAAAACCACCTAAAATCTTTCCTATTTCTTCTGTAAATTCATAATGGCGAGCTTAGAAAAATCCGATAATTATAATTTTATCGGGCGAGAAGCTTCCTGCAAATATTTATTTACCGATTGGTAAATGTTGAAAGCGCTCCTTTTGCGCCCACCTTGTAGAATAGAGCTAGAGGCCATTTTAATTAGCTAGTCTTCCTTTGCAAGGCAGGCGGTGTAATTCTGCAACGTTAATGTTACATACATAATAAAACTTCGTAGCGGCAGCGTAGCCGCATCGTAGCGCATCGTAGCCAAATTGTAGTAACATCGTAGCCAAATCAAGAAACTGGTCAAAATTATAAATATTTAACATTTAAATATATTGAAAAGAAAAAAACACGACTTCCGTTACAGAAAGTGAACTATTGTATTTATAAATATTTTATTACGGTTTTTTAATGAAATTTTTGTGGTTTGTGTGTTTTTGTGGTTAATATACTATATTTATGTTAATTTATTGACATTTGGAGATTTGGACATTTACATAACTATTTACTTGATATTTGGACCGTTAATGTTTCCTATGACATTCGGAATGACATAGCGATTCTAACAATACCACATTACCACATACTTCTAAATTGGTTCGAGCGTTTAGAAGTTATGGTGGAATAAAGAAACGGAAAACATACATAGATGAACGCTGAACACTCCTTTTTTGTTGGGCAGTCGTGTAAAAAACAGCGAATATTTAAAAACCCGCTTAAGAAATACTTTAGTATTATAATTTAGGTTTTATAAAATCTTTCTCTTCTATGTCTAAATCATTATTATTACCATTTAATTTTTTCCATAATTAATTGTATAATTTCAAGGACCATTTTAGTACTTTTTAGTTAAAGTATTCTATTTTATTTGCTTTTATTATTTTGACTATTTATTACTTCTGACTAATAAATACCTACCATTCATTTTATTATAATATTTTTAGTGTTTTATTATTGCAGTTACCATTCTAGTACCTTTTAAATAAATAGTTTTTTGACCTGATCTTATTTTTTTGTGATTATTTTTTATGAATATTTATATGAATATTTTTTATTTCCTAATATTTTTAGATCATTAATATCCAAATTTTATTTTAATTAGTATATGTAAAAATATACTTTCTTGCGATGCAGCATGGCGTGAAGTAGGAAACCAAATATATCTGAAAACCGAACACAATAATTTTTTTAGTACCTATCACTTTTTAATTATTTATTAGGTACCTATCACTCTAAAGATTTTAGAGAAATAATTGAAATTGAAATTGAATAATTCTTACAGACTTCCCCATAAACAACGTTTTTAATATGTCCGAGCGTCATCACGGTCTGCTTGACTTATTTCGTCGAATTTGGAGAATAGATCCCGCGAAGTCGTAAAAGGAAGAGAGACCGTAGCGCCGTTTACCGAGTCTTTTCTCCGTCTGGCCGTAGCTTTTTTAATATTCTATACTTAGCCCCGTTCTCTTGATTAGGTCGTCGCTCGCATCCACCTCGCAACCACTTTTCTTTTACTCTTTTCTTTTCTTATTTTTTTGTCGAACAGCCTTTTTAACCGCTACTTTCTGCATGCACTTTCTGAATGGCACTTTTAATTACAGAGGTCTTGAATTGCATTTACTGGGGGGCGGAATGTAATCAAGAGAACGTTTTGTAACTAATTATTTCATTTTAATTGCTTATTTACTGAGTAAAATATCTTTAAAGTGCATGCTTGTTGTAAACTTTAAAGAGAAAATATGTTTTAAATGCATGTTAGTTGTAAAGTCCAAAAAGAAAATAAGTTTAATAAATAGGTATGTAACTCAGTTTTACGAAAGATAATTGTGAAAAGTGGCTCTATGTTTAGCTCAGTGACTCAATCACTATGACTATGTATGTATTTAGAGAAAAAAACACAAATAATATTAATAATACAGTATAGAATTTGGAGAACTTACCTAATATCTGATATAATCTGTTAATCGTAGAAACATGCTCAAACCTGTGAACTAACCTATCGAATTATTCTTTAATCCATTAACCGTATTAACCTCATTATATTTTGCTACATTTTTTAAAAGTTTTTAAATTAGCAAATATGTTTTATCTTCCAGCTATTACTAATATTTTACTCGATATAATAGATCCACTTTCGAATTGTAAAATAGTCTTTTGGTACTTTGGAATATCCCTGATACTTTATAATATATGTATACCTGCTATTATAATAATGTTTATATTTAACTTAGTTCCTTATTTTGTAAATCGATTGTATAAACATCCTCATTTTATTATTTTACTGAATGTCTCCATTTTGTTGAAAGCAGACTCGACGCACACTACTTTTTGCATGTGACGTCAAGCTTGATTTTACGTTATTGAGACAATTTATTTTAATTTAATTATGTATATTTACTTCATTGTGGTGGTGGCTTTTCTTTTTAAAATGAAGTGCGGAATATCATGTTGTTTTTTAAACTTTTCAGTATTGGATGTACTCGAAAATCGGGGAAATTAGACGCGACGATTTGTGCATCGATTATTCTGGCGGTGACGTCGTTCTTTACCCGTGCCATGGCAGCAAAGGAAACCAACTGTGGTACTATGATGTTGATGTAAGTACATCTACGACTTTCGAGCTGTAGCTCCTATCACATTTATTTATGTTATAGCACATAGCAGTTTCATCACATTTTATTTTACTTTCAGTTTAAAATTCACATTATATTACATCACACGGTAAAAAGCTTTATTATATGCATTATAACAATTATTGAAAACAGACTCCGAAAGTTTGCATCTTCCTCGTGGTGCCGCCTTACTAGTTATTTACCTATTCTAAGGCACACTTTACCTATTCGAAAACATCATTTGCTTGCATTAGTGTGTTTGCGATAGTGAGCTAATGGGTAAATGTGTAGTTAAGGTAAGTAAAATAGAAATATTCCTCTGGTTACATTTAAAATTTAGAAGTAGTCCGAAATATATTTAAGTAAGTAAATGGTTTGCGATATAAATATGTTATATAAATATATTACATTTAAGTAAATGGTATCGATTGCATTTCTTCGTGGAATAGTATTAAAAAATAGTTCAGTGCGTTAGAGTAGTAAATAAATAAATAAATATAATACTATTGAATTGAAACTTTTGAACCTAGAATGATTTATATAAAGTAGTCGCAAACGAGGTCACCTATTCTAAGGGTTAAGATATAATTTCTTTAAAATGACGACATGAAATTAAATCAAATCAAGTCTATTAACAGTCTTCAAAAACCTTATAAATAGTTGTTTATAAATTAGTACAAAATACTTTTGATACATGATATAAACATCGTGGGCCGCAGAAAGATTGTAAATGTATTTTTTTTAATCGCTGGACACACACTAGCGGCCCGGTGGTATAGTGGCTAGATCGCTTAATCTTACATTGTAAGGTTCCGGGTTCGATTCACAGCTGGATCACCATTTTCCGTTAGAAGTATAGAATTAACGGAATTGCATGTCAATTCTGTCGATCGAATGCAGTAACACACACACACACACACACACACACAAACACACACACACACACACACACACACACTATACACGCAGACATACATATAAACACCTCATAGTATGGTTGGTTGTAAGAGATTGTCGTATGATAATAAACCCATTCATTGTAAAACATCACAATACAGAGTAGAAACTGTAAAATCCAAAGAACAAAACCATTATATTTTAAAATTCGAAGAACAAAACCAGTGATTACGTAATCGATATAATGTTTTAGTAGATAACCGCTCAACCCTTCGAGAGCCAGCCATGGGAATAAAACTCACGAGGGCATGTTTTCAAACCTCTAAAATTTGTTTGTAGGGGTGTTAGTCCATACATACTAATATATAAGTGCAGTATACCATGATAGCACAGACTGTAGCGTCTCTTAGAACAAAATTAAAAACGAGGCGAGCTACGCCACGAGTCCAAGGGCTCGCATATGACCGCCACATGTCTACTACTCCTCCAACGCAGATGTTTAAACGTTTTGAGTAATTCTCAGACCTTCTCACGCGCGCAACGCTAACCAAAGGCGTTCGTCGAGACTTACCCCTCTGCTGACATCCCTCGCACCCTATTCCCGCAATCCCCTATCGCTTGAGAGGGCGTCTACGGTTCTCTCGGTATACTATGATATAAGGGTGGTCTACTCAATAAAGGCGACTTTTGCCGCATATAATTGCGTAATTGCGTAAATACGGAGATCGGCCGCCGCGAATTGCACAACCGAAAACCACCAAATGATGGTTTAGGCGTCCCCGAGTTTAGGAATAAAATAATTCAAAAAATCGATACATCTTGACTTTAGGGCAACTTTAACTTTAACAATAGGTAACTTACGCATAAACCGAGCGCATCTGATCACATATAATATTTTGAAAATATCAGGCATGGGTTTGTCTACAATTATATTATGAAGAGGTAAAGTTTGTGAGTTTGTGAGGTTGTAGGGATCTACTCAACCGATTTTGAATATTCTTTTACCAATAAAATCCATGGTATTTGTGAGTGTCATAAGCTATATATTAATCCGAAAAACGAAAAGACTTTTTCGTGGTAGTCGGGTTTGAAAAGTAAATCGGAGAAAAAACGGTCGAATGAAAAGGTTTCTTACGAACGCTGCTTTAACGATGAGAGATATATGATTGAGTTCTATAGAAAAGTTGTAGAGCGTGGTAATGCCTACAGAAAAGTCAGCTTCAGCATATGTCTAAATTTTATACTTAAGCCACAAAAAATAGTTTTTTATATTAAAAAAATAATTTAAATCGTTAGGTCATGTTTTTTGGACATGTTATCAACAATTATAAATTCTTATCAAAATAAGTAAATGTATAGTCTCATGTGTTTAAAACAAAAGACTTTTCCCTTTTACTGCATATAAATAATGGTTAAAGAGATAATACGACATAGACCGTATGTAACCGCGACCGTATCTCGGGTTGGAACTCCTGAAAGACAATATATTTTGGTACCAAATAATAACATTACATCTAATATAGTATACAGAGAAGATTTGAACAAACTAAAATAAACATAATTCATTCAATCATAATCATTTCATTCACTCATTTGAAACCCGGAAATATAGCAAAATTGGCATGCAAATACATACATACATATGCAGTAAAAATATAACCCTCCTTTTGGCAGTCAGGAAATAAATCATGGCACTCAGTACTAACCGAACCACACTCATAATTTCATCACAAGTAAAGTTGTTTTCTTTTTTTTTTCAGACGCGACAACTAAAACACGGCAGCAGCGAGAAATGCATGGCCATTCGCGAGGACAAGGAGAAAATCGTGATGGAAGTCTGCAGCCAGCTCGAGGATCGCCAGCAGTGGACCTTCGAAAGCTACAACAAGACCAAACTAGCAATCAGTTGGAAAGATTAACCCTTGTTTTATTTCATTTAAACATTGAATGTACTTAGTTCCCTCGAAGAAAAAGTTCAGACTGTATGTAAATGTGTACATAGCAGTTCACACTGTAGTGGACTATGGTAGCGCGCCTATAATTCGAAAGAATAATAGCAATTAATTTAATTTCTATCATATACAAAGTATTAAAAATAGGGAGAAGCCTATAATTATCATTATGACTGAGACCACTATACCTGGAAGATTTTAGCCTAACTGGAGGGTTCCTTAATAAAATAGTAACTATAACATGTACTTAAGGGTCTGTATTAGTAAAACGCATTTATAGAATGTCGCATATCTCATAAATTCTGAAAATATTTTCGACGTTTTAATTCCCAATATCAATGAAACCCTTTTCCATATCTGTCTATATCACGTTTCATATTTATTATGTACAAAATAGATATTAACGAGGTCAGTTTGTAATATATATTAGCGATTATAGTCGTTGTACTGCATTCCAGTAAATTTAGTCATTCTATTCTAACTAGGTAAAATTACTGAGTGTTGTGATGTTTTATATATCCTTGAGAGTTGCGGTGTAAAATTTAAATTTTGTTTTAAATAGGGCGCCAGTCGCCGCTTGACCCCACTTGTATAAGTGCTGTTTTGAAATTACTAGATTTAAACTAAAAAGCAGTTGTTTAAAAAAAACACATATTCAGAACTATTGGGTCAATAAATTGCACTTTTTCGACAAAAGTACCAATTGGTTGTGAATGTCTTCTTTTTCAAAATCTATTCCTATACACTAGTATACAATTCCTTAACACTTAAATAGTACCTCAAGTCAAACGAAATTTAATAAACTTGCGAGGTATTTGAAAACAGTTCTTACACGGGTCGAGCGGCTACTGGCGTCCTCCTAAAACAAACTAGTTAAAATATATTTCTAGAGTGTTTATCTTTGATTGTAGGTTTTTTTACAATTTCGACAATAATATGCTAAAAAAGTTTTTAATGAGAAATCTGACGGATTGTAAGAATGCTTTTTTATTGCCATTTATTCTCGAAAATTGCTCAATGCGAATCGTTCCATTATTATAAGATATCTAAGTATTATTTTTTATTTATGTATTAGGGACTCCTAAACCACACTAGATAAAACTTGCAATCTCGTGCAATATTAAATAAATTATTAAGTATTTCTCCCTGTCACAAATTTGATTTGTATTCAAACATTCCATTTTATGTACTTAATTGGTCTTCTTTTTGTTAATATCGGCCAATTTTTTTTATGATTAACTGCCAGATATTTGCCATAAGTTTAGCCATTACGGTGATATAATATGTACAATGATGTTGCAATAAACAAATTTTTGTTTTTTTAATGGTGTGATCTAAAATTTACTATTAGCAGTCGAGTACCTAGATAAATATTATCAGTGTCAAAGTATCATTAGTTGTATCATAATATAATAAATATTAAAAATGCGTTCCAGTTTAGATTATAAAGAGGAATATGTGCCTTACAAATGAATGTTATTCTCATTTAAATTAATCGTTGTATATACTATTATTGCATAGAAAAAGTTAGCGGAATGCTGTATTGTGTTGAGCTATTGATTGTATTTATAAAGTAAGTAATCAATTAAAAAATATGTTGGATTTCTACATTTTTGCATTTTATTTATTGCTAATACTACGGCCACGCCATCTGGTAGATGCGACATCAATTAATAAGCAAAGACTCAAACCAGTAAATTGAGACGACCTCACGTCAAATCCGTTTGGTGGAAGCTTGCATTAAATGTCAATCTTTCTGCAGCAAAATATTAGTTTTTGTGTCAGGTCTTTTTTCCAAGATTGCGTTTACGCTTTTGGGACAATACTTACCCTGCGAACAGTAGTACTAGTACATAGTTTTTTTGTAAACTATTTTTTTTTTCCCTTTAAACATGTATGACATCTAGCCATCTTTTTACACAACTGCCCATCAAAAAAGGAGTGTAATGTCTATGTATGTTTTCCGTTTTTTTATTCCATCATAACTTCTAAGCGTTGGAACCGATTTAGAAATGTGTGGTATTGTTATAATCATTATGTCATCCCGAGTGCCATAGGGTAGTTACGTTAACTGTGCAAATATCAAGTAAATAATTGTCTTACTGTCAATAAATTAACATAAATCTATCGTGTTTCGAATCCAATGAAAGGTCTGATTGTGTACTTACATTCCGAAAATATATATGCATCTATATGGATAAATACATAAACCAAAAATATTTCATACAAAAATTGTAATAAAAATAATTCTAAATACAGTAGTACCTACACTTTTTTTTAACAGCAGTCGTGTTTCTTATTCATTTTAATATATTTACTTATTACTTGTGTGACTGAGTAAAATATCTGCCTTGGAACCAGTTATCACTTATTACTTAAGTTTAACCAGCTATCACTTAAGTTTGGTGGCATGGGACGGATCATCATATACAAGCGAGACATAACTTGCTGTGAGTATATACACTATTGTGAAAAAGTCTTCGAACAGTTATCCACAAAATAAACGAGGTGTCGTATTTTTTAAAGTAACTAAGTGAGCCCATTCCTTTTTTTGTCGGGCTTGTTCATTCATCGGAGGAGTCATAAAACTTTATTAGACATTTCTGCAACCTACCAGGATTGGGAAACAATTAGAAGAGTGGAAAATGGTTAAATTTAGACAAAATGCCGTTCTCGTCTTTTCCTGAAAAAGGGGTTGTATTTAATACTAATGTTATTTTTGAGTAGTTGCTTATTGAGCACTTCGCAAAACGGTTATTGTGAAATGGTTTTTGATTCTCTCTGCGAATATAAAAAAAATATATAATTCGAAATACAGTAGTTTAACCCTGCCGCGGAAAATTGCTTCTATTGCTGTTGACCTGTGAACTCTTTCAATATATTTTATTAAAATGAATAAAATTAGTGCAATGGATTGACAAAAAGTATTATTCCCCATAAAGAAGGACATTCAGTGCGAAAAATCCAACAAATGTACTGCTTTAGTAATTCATGTACCCGTCTGAATACAGTCTCTCATGAATTCTGACCAAGGGTCCAACCCTATTCACCGAAAAATACCCCTAAACCATAACAGAACCTCCGTGGCATCTGCGGACGAATTGGCGGCGATTAGATCTAAAAAAATTGAATTTGGACTTGTCTGTCCAGAGGACTCTTTTCCACTGCCCATGGTCCAAAATTTATGTTCTTGGGCAAATTTTAATCGTCTCTGATGATTATTCTTACGAAGTAATGGTTTCCACTTGGTCAAACACCCTCGAAGATTATTTTTCAGCAGGACTTTTCGAACCGCCGATGGGGTCACCAAAACGCCGCAAGACTCATTAAGATCCTGGGCCAGATCACGGCTTGAGTTTTTTTTTTACCTCAAGGATGAGACCACTTTATAGTGCTCTGATTATTCATCAATCTTTTTAGGTCTTCCAATCCTCGGACAGTCTTCGATTTGGGCGGTATTTTTGAATTTTTTGATCACATTATAGATTCCACAAACAGATTTTCCAGTCATTTGTTGGATTTTTTGGACTGAATGTTCTTCTTTATGGTGAATAATATTTTTTTGTCGATCCATTGCACTATTTTTATTCATTTTAATAAAATATATTAAAAGAGATCACAGGTCAACAGCAATATAAATAATTTTCTGCGGCAGGGTTAAACGACGGTATTTCGAATTACATATGTTTTAAATATTCGCAGAGAGAATCAAAAACTATTTCACAATAACCGTTTTGCGACGTACTCAATAAGCAACTACTCAAAAATAACATTAGCATTAAATACAACCCCTTTTTCAGGTAAAGACGAGAACGGCATTTTGTGAAAATTTAACCATTGTCCACTCTTCTAATTGTTTCCCAACCCAGGTAGGTTGCAGAAATGTCTAATAAAGTTGTATGACTCCTCCGATGAATGACCAAGCCCGACAAAAAAAAAGGAATGGGCTCACTTAGTTACTTTCAAAAATACGATACCTCGTTTATTTTGTGGGTTCGAAGACTTTTTCACAGTAGTGTATATGTTATTTTATTCCATATCAAAATATGGATATTGGGCCCGATTGCGTTTCTTTGTGAACTAAAACTGAAATTAGTTCAAGCGAACGAGATAGAGCAATATGCGATAGAGCAATATGCGATAGAGCAATAGCGGAATATGAAACGAAGGATCGTCGATAAAAAAACTACCTGTCGAACTTATACTCGTCCGAATAAATTGAAACACAGTTCGTGCGGTGATAGATCCAGATGATCTATCTTTTGTGGGTAGTTTTAATGCGAAAAAGTAACAACTGTTCATTTCACATTCTGCTCTAGCGCGTTCACACTGACTAATTTCCGATTTTAGTTCACGAAGAAACGTAATCCAGCTCAGTGGGCTCGGTTGCGATTCGAAAAAACGCTTGCTTTTCGCACTTTTAACAACAGGAATAAGAGTATGTATCTATATAAACTTGCATATGTTGTGTATGTCGACTCACTTGCGCCTAGTCTAAAATTTAAATCACACAAGCAAGAAAATGAGGAGAATTCAGCCAATTGTGTGTTATTTTTTATGTACACGACAGCTAATTGCTAATAGACCGGAGTGGCCCTGAACTAAATACGGCACTGACTGGAACTGTGGATACTTAACCCCTATGGGGGCTCTAGAGCCCCAATTGGCCGATATCGGCCACAAAACGATTCAGAGTGACGGGCCCGTTTTAATTTTATTTTAATTTAATTTGTTTTATTTTATTATGTTTTATTATGTTAATATGTTTTATTTTAATTATGGGTACAGTGTTTTGTCAGTAATTAATGTTTTGGTAAGACAGTGTCATATTTAAATTTTTTTACTAATTTTTACTATTCTTTTTGGGATATCAACTTGTCAATCGGCTGAGGGGCCGAGGCCTGAAGGGTTGATTATTATTTATTTATTATGGCAATATGCAGAGTTTGCAACAAGCGTCACACGAAATGTAGGTCATTACCTACGGGACTTGATTAAAGGGGACATGATTAGTCAATTTAATTAATGGTTGTTACATTTTTTTTAATAACACATTGGCTTTAATTTCATGCCCTCATTGTTTTTTTCATGCCCTCATTGCAGAAAATAAATGTCAAAACGGAATTTTCCAAATTATGGCCTGAAACATACTAATTCACCATTATTATGATTGTGAAGGTGTAAATTTTTATCAAGGTTTTGAGTCAAATGTCCGCCGTGCAGTTAGACGGCACACACAAAAATATTCGGATTGTGTCGCCTAAGTATGGCTATATTTCCAGTATTCCTTTATCGTGATAAAAAAAACTAAATTTAAGGGCTGTACAGTACCTAATAATGGATGCGTAACCCATGTGTTAGTCGAAAGTGAGGAACATCTTTTTAGTAAATGTAAAAAACAATCATACAAAAACTCGATCATTGGACTCCTTCGCCATTTTAATATTACTATTTTAAGATTTATACTTATTTTTTTTTAAAAACAACAGAATATGATCACATAATTCGACTTTCATCACACAAAATTTGAAGTTCATCACGTAATTTTCATAGTATTTAGAAAACTAACAGCATGAGAGCTTTAATCAAAATATACTTTAGATGTTTATTTAGATATTCATATATAATACACGGCCCGATTGCGTTTCTTTGTGAACTAAAACTAAAATTAGTCCAAGCGAACGAGACAGAGCAATACGTTAGAGCGGAATATGAAACGAACGATCGTCGATAAATACTACCTGCCGAACTTATACTCGTCCGAATAAATTCGAGCATATTTCGTGCGGTGTAAGATTTGACCTTGGCGGGCAGTTTTAATGAGAAAAAGTGACAACCGGTCATCTCACACTCCGCTCTAGCGTATTGCCCTGTCTCGTTCACACGGACTAATTTCTGATTTTAGTTCACGAAGAAACGCAATCGAGCCCACAGTCGTAATAAGTCTGCCATTGTGATGCTAAGAAATTAATGTTTTCGGGTTTATATTTGGGTGGGTAGGGTATTCACTATGTTGACCACGGGTTAGCTGTTTCATTTAAATTATTATCGTATCTAACAATGAACAAAAAGAATGAATAGATTCAAAAAAAATTTTTTTTTATAAAGAGCGGTAAAATTTTATTCTAAGGATGTCTGGTATGACAATGAGCGAAGACGAGGGCAAAAAGTAGTGTCTTGTAACCTTAATAATCGAATAAACACATAGATATCGCTGCATTCGTAAGCATAACGACACTTCAAGAAATGTTCATTTTTTACAAGCTTTGATTTATCTGCAATGTTTGTCAGTTTGTTTAGGTCAAATCTAAAATCTGAATTAGTACCACTTCCTCCTATCCTTGAAATTTTACATGTTGGTAAAATTCCGATGACAATGCATTTTTATGGTAACCATGACCTGATTCTATACCCAGGATTGACTCCCGAGGAGGCTACTCTTTCACGGTCAACAGCACAGACATGATATTTTCTATGAGCATTCAATTATATGTAATAGCCCCTACTAAATTTTACCATGACATAGCTGCTGCATCCAGCGTTACATTCCAACGAGGGGACTCCTCAACGGACAACAGCACAGACACAAAATGTTGTATAGCATTCAATTATGATAGCCCGTTCTAAGTTCCACCATGTCGCGGTAACTGTACCTAAGGGTGGCTCCCGACGAGGGGACTCCTCTACTGTCAACAGTACATACACAAAATTTTGTATACGAATTCAAGTATGGTATCCCGTTCTTTCTTTTTTTCAGAGCATTTTAATAAAAAAAATATTTTTCAAAATGCTTCTTATTACAAGTTACTATTACGATATCTCATATTACTCTGCGCGAAGCCGCGGGTAAAAGGTGGTGTCTTATAGCCTTAATAATCGTACAACGTATATCGCTGGAAATCGCATGCATATCGCAGCTACAGGCGTGTCCAGCCCTGAGGCTGCGAGTTAGCCATCTTGGTCTACTATCGAACGGGGGCGGATGCGTCGACGCATGCGCGCTGTCGCCCGCCCAAAACCGCCCGCCCTCCACCGCCCCTCACCGACCGCCGCGCCGCCGCCGCTAATATCCACACACAGATTTTCCAAGACTATTTGACAGCTCTGTGATTGTTTACTAACGCCCATTTTCTATCCGTATCTCGCGAAACGATCGTCACAAAACGCAACTCTGCAAACCGTCGCGGTGGCTTCGCGAAATATAATCACAACTGGGAGGCGGCGACCGCTTCAACGGCGCGGCGGTGTTTGTTTAAGTAATCGCGCTGTTTATCGTTGTTTATTTGTTTTATCGCAAATTGTTAAACTAGTTGTAATGGTGGAATGCTGATTTGTTGGAGCAGCGAGGTGGATATTCAACAGGACAGAGACGGCTGAGTTGATTGTCAAACTTCTATAAGCAACAGGTACTACAACGATTACTATTTTCTTTCCTATCTTCCAATTACTTTCAATCATATTCATTAACAATCAACATTAAATATACACAAGCAAATAATACATATACTAAATAAAATTTAAAAAATACACATTGAATTTCACGCATATTTCACAAATAAATTGAAATTCAATCGAAAAGTACTTTAGATCGTTGAACCTGAAACCAGTAACGCATTTATTTTATATTATTGTTATTTGAGATTCATACTTTCACGACGCATCACGCGTGTACAGCTGTTAGCAACCTTGAAAATGCTCACGCTATTGATTTCTGTTAAGTCTCACCGAGGTAACGCGGCACCTATGTACGTTAAGAGGTGTCATCGCGGCCAACTCTACGAACGCAGAAAAGTATCAAATCTAGAATTCAGCATTCTCCGGATGGTTTTAAAGACATACATGCATTTGAATAAGGATAGTCTAGGCTTATCGGAAGACAAACATTTATTTTTTTTGGAAAAAACCAGAGATATTTAACTTTCAAATTAAATCCAAATTTCTAGTTGGAAAACAAAATTAAAAATCTAAATTATTTGTGGACATTTTGAATGTTTGACTCATAATAAGCCTAGAGATCCCTCAAACGAACATTTTTATGTCTAGATCCGGAGAAGTATGGTTTATGGCAATTCGATTGCGCTTTAATGCCTTAATGTTTTAAGAAAGTTCTTTTAAATTATGGTGTAGTCCCCTTTTCTTTCTTTACGTATCTATTCATTTGTGTATTGTGTAATTGTTCTTGTATTATTGTTTTGTTGATTCATCTTTTTGTCTTTTTCTTCCTTCTTCTTCCTCAGCCTGGTTTGGTCCACTCCTGGACGTAAGCCTCTTCCTTCTTCTTCCATGTCTGTCTGTCAGCTGCTGCCCTCAGCCCGTTGGTCCCTGCTGCTTTTCTGATATCGTCCAGCCATTGTAGTTGTGGTCTCCCTACGCCTCGCTTTGTGCTTCTTGGTCTCCACTGGACAAGCCTCTTCGGCCACCTCGCGTCATCCTGCCTTGCGACGTGACCTGCCCAGCCCCACTTCAGGCTGGCGATACGTTTCATTACTCTTCATTACGCACTCTGTCGCGGAGACTGATGTCCAGCATTGCTCTCTCCGTGGCCCTTTGTCATACTCTGAGGCGGTTGGCACTGCTCTGCGTTAGAGGTACTGTTTGAAGGCTACTGGCCGTGCGTTATCTTTCTGTAAGTCATATTATATTTCTGTATTGAATAACTGCAAACCTTATTAATGAATTATGGCAATTCGATTTAATAAAAACTTCTACACGGTTTGTTTAAAAAACGGTGAATGTATGTAATTAAATTAACGTAGGTCTTGCTAGCAATACTGTTCTTTACATGTAGAAATACGAAGTTGACAATAAATAAATAAAAAAATCAATCAATTAATAACGTTAAAAACTCCTTACATTTGTTGTTTGCAGTCTGAGTAAAGTGAACCCTCTTAACAGGTAACTTATGATTTTATTAATTTATTTTTTAATTTATTTTGTGTAGGTAATGGAATTGCATAATATAATTTTGCAAAATTGATCGCAATCGATGCAAAATTGGTCGCCGATATTTTTCCTCGTATTAAATAATAAAACATTTTTTTAATAGACTCCCTTGACGGTCAAAATTGCTTTTCAAGCGCTTGAATTTTGTCCGTCTAGAACTAAGCTTGATGGCTTGATACGTAAACTGCGTGCTGTGGAAAATGCATACGATGCGACAGTCACCTCTATACGGCAAAAGAGGTGATTCGCGCGTGTAGATTTATAGTCGGCGGTTTAGATAATTGGTTAAAATACTGAAAGTTACAAATGTTTCTTTCAGCTGATACTTCTTTTAATTTTAAAGACCGTTTGTATGATAAAACTTGGTTGTTCCGATTGTCTTTTATGGCGGATATCTTTCAAAAACTAAACGAATTGAATTTATCATTGCAAGGTAAACAGACAACAGTGTTCCAGGCCTATAACAAAATAACTGCCTTCAAAAGAAAATTAGATTTTTAGATTGTTTGCGTTGATAAGAGAGAAATAGAAAGCTTTACGTCACTCAGTGAGTTTGTTAGCGATAACGACTCAGAAATGTTTCAAGATGATATGTTTGAAGAATTGGTCCAATATCTCACTTCGATGCGCCCATCTTTTGAAAAGTATTTTCCCGAAGAACAGAATCCAAAAATAAAACTGAATTCATGGATTCATAATCCTTTTTTACCCAACTTGCAAAAGCCCGAAAGTATGTCAAACGAGATATATGAATCTCTTTTAGAAATGTCATCAGATACAATTATCAAGTCACTGTTCAAAACGATGCCTCTCAACGATTTTTGGTGCAGAATTCGTAATGAATATCCAATGCTTGGCAAAATGGCTCTGAATATTCTTCTCCCGTTCCCAACAACATATTTGTGCGAAACAGGATTCTCAACGTATGCAGCCACGAAAACAAAATATCGCAATAGACTGGACGCCGAACCTGATATGAGACTGCAACTGTCTTCTATCAAACCTGACATCAACCAATTAATGAAAAATAAAAAACAGTTTCATACCTCCCATTAGTTAGATTTTTTCTCTTTTAATATCTTGTAATAATGTACTTGCCATGTGGCATGTTAAAGTAAGTAATAATCATTAACTGTTACATTGTACTTTTATTATGTTATTAATAAAGAATACACTTTTAAAAACTATTGTTTTATTGTAGGGTTCCGTCAAGTATTTTGCTTTCCAAAAGGGATCCGTCACCAAAAAAGTTTGAGAACCGCTGCCATACACTATAAGATCAGGTGACCTAATCACTATACCACTGGTGGTGTTCCAATCTGGGTCGAAAACATCAAATACGAAAGAAATCCGACATTCATTTCAAGTGGTACATAAAGGTAAAATACGGAATTGTTTTATTATTTATATTTTTATTTGGGAAAAATATGTTTTTGGATATTGGAAGATTTCTTGTGCCGAAAATTATTTAATATGATCTAAGCTTCATGGAGGTTACTTACAACGTTTTATATTTACATCCTTATTTTTATTAAAAAAGTTGAATATAAAAAACGCCTTTCCTTGGTAGCCAAGGCCTAACTTGAATTAAAGGCGTATGTGATTTTCCACTGTTTTTCACGTAGAATAATATCCTGTGAGTTTTTTTTATGTACTAAAACAGTTTTTTTTCCAATAAGGGAAAAAAATCTTGTTTAGTTTCACGTAAGGTAAGGTAGTTGTGTACTTTATGAAAGGAATGTCGGCCTGTCGCGAATTTACTGTATGACGTCATAAAACTGGAATATTCAAGTTTTATGACGCGGTATATACCAAACGACCATGAGCTTTTTCTTCCCAAGCGTAAAAATAATATGAACCACCCACAATGGAAAAGCTTAAAGCAGCCCCACACAATGTCGCCTCAAACGGAGGCTTCAGCATCTTAAAAGAAACTCAACGAAGTGATAAAGTCCCATTAAGCCGCTTACGAATGCAGTGTGCTTTGGGCGCTGCTTTATTCCACTGAAAGTGCTGAAATTCGCTGAAAATAAACGCTCGCATTTCCCTCCTTCTAAAAGTCTAAAGTCATGGTATACTTGCCATTTCATTTTTAAGTGACGACAATATATCGTCTATTTTTATTTCGCTGAACTTTTCGATGATAATGAACTTAAATATATTGGAAGAAGTTCCAAAAATGGATATCGTTAACCTTTCGGAATCTACGTCATTTCTACTCAACGCATTTTTCAATTATGTTTCAAAAGAAGGCGGCCTGTTTTAGGGCGCATGACTGTTTAACGTGAGAGGTCTACTACAGAAAATCTATTTTGGAGTATTTGAGTAAAAGATATTGTCAGAAATTCACCTATTATAACTTAGTCAATTGACATTGATAAGCTATATACAGAGACACCCGAATCGCCGAGCCCGCATCTGGGTGGCGGTTACTTTGAACGGAAAGAAGTTAGAGCGCCGGTTTTGATCAATTATCGATGCCCAATATTTATTCCAGATTGATGAAGTTCTCTGTTTAGGTCGATTGGAGTCATGCGTGGAATTATTTTGCTCTTACGCACCAGAAGTTAATCATATTTAAGGGGTTTTTCCCTCTTCCGTTTACATATTTCCATTCGTTTGATGTTCACCGCCTCTGTCCATTGACAATCCCGCTGATGGATGCGAGGACAACTCTAACATTCTCCGCTATCTGCTGGTACGACATATAAAAGTGCTCAGCAAGCGTAATTATCCGTTTCCACTTTCTTGGAGTGATATCCATGCTTGAAGAGTCACTTAAATTACGCAGTCCAAACCTGGTATTTACGAAAAACAACAAATTTTCTATTGAAAACACACCAACATAACCTAGAATACGTTTTTTGACATTTCACATGTGCTTAAATGACCGAATGACAAAAAACATTGTTAAAATTAAAAATATCTCAGATAGTTGCCAGAAACAAATGAAAAGTTAAATGTATGGCTTATTCCAATTAATTCGCACGGTACTATAAATATAGTAGGATACTTCGATTATCATGCATTCCTGTAAATCATTCGACGCATTTACAACGGAACGTATTTTTGCACAATGTAATCAATAAAGAACTCATTAACGTTTAAATAATCACAGATTTCATTTCGAGGAAATCTAAGTACCTACACACACTGGACTCCACGAAGGAAACAACAAAGAAAAAGTACATTTCAAGGTGTATACGCTGGACCAGAATTCGTTTGTTTTGAGGCTCTTCGCTCTAGCTTCGGTGCCAAATCTATTTCTCTAACTAATGAGTAAAAGTAGTGGGTAAATTTCCTATTAATTTGGAAAGCGTTTCTTATGGTCGTATTTCTCTATTGCGGTATTTTTATATTTGCTTAGTTCATAATATTTTTTGTTATTCGACTGCCTTGATTCACCCAGTGAAGTCCAGGAAGTTAAAAAATCGTGCACCTGAAGGCATGTGCCGATTAAAGGAGATAAGTTGCGACACCCATGAAATTCCCTTTTTTAACTGACGATAACAAAGCGGTTACTTTCATGTTATGGTTCGGTAAACTTTTCTACTACGGTATTTTATGAGAGGAATTGCCAAAAAAGGATATCTTTAAAGAAAAACGTAAGGGATCAGCTTCTCTCTTCATGATATTGACGATTAGATTTTTTCTTCAAAATGTAATGATGAATTTAGATGGTCGAATCATACACGAACAGTGGTCGACAAGACCACATTAATCTTAATTATCTAATAAAATTCATAATCTAAACATTTTTTATACATACTTATATCTGCCTTCAAGCCAGAAGGCAGCATTTCCAAGAAAAACATTATGGGATAGGTACAACATTTCCTTTCTTTCTGCATAAATAGTAATAAGGTATCTGCTCTGTAACTGCAGTTACAGAGCAGATACCACATGTGATTTCGAGAGATTGAAAAGTGGCATCCACAGAGATTTCTTACTAATCAAAATTCAAAACGCAAAATGTGTAAAATTTAATAGGTAGTATCTTTTCATACAAGCCACCTTCTTCCTCGATTTTCGTAAAATCCGCCTTTATTGTTTGAACCAACATTGTATTGTTGTTAGTAGCGTCCGTAGCGTCCGTCCCCATTGACACCGGTTCTCCTCGTTGTTACTGAAGTTAAGCAGCGGCGGGCGCGGTCAATACTGGGATATGTGACTGCCTGAGTGTTTGACTGCGTGATGCTAGAAGTAGAAATGCTTAGAAGATGGCGAACAAGGCGGGTTCCAAGAAAAGGCATAAGCCTTGTAAGTAAAAAAAACCGGGATAATGCGCAGATATTGCAGACACACTAACTGACCAGCCATCATTTGGGAGCTAACGGGCCCATGATGAGGTGGCCACGATGACCCATGTGTTCAGGGTCGGTCACACTCACGGGTCAACACCCATCCGACGGCCTCCACGCACGGGGTGCGAGCCTGGGTAGGACACTGGGTCAACCAGTCTCCCCTGGGAACAATCCTCTGGCGCTCCTAGACGGTCTGCGCACCGAGAGGCGCAAGCCAATCGATTGTGCTCTCCGACTAACAATCGGGGGAGTCTGGGAACTGTATTGTTTCCTATAGAGCGGGGGCAGTTGTCTACCTTACGGCGACTGCTCTTGAAATGACCATTGGCCATCCGATCCCGGTTCAGAGTCGGGCAAAGGACGCCTTGGTCCGCGACAGATTCGGTACACTCCGTTTCACCGCTTCGTAAGGGAGAGGACCGCGCAAGCGACCTCGAACTCGGAACCAATCGAGAGACCGGAGAAATCTGGTCACAATTTGGTAGTGAGGGCGCGAGTATCTCGAGCCCGCCGGGTTTATTCCTGGCTCACTCGCGGTAAGGCGTTGGACTCTCACGGGTTGTGGCGTAGCTAGACGGCGGATTTGTTATGTCCCAAGTCTTCTACGCTCACTGCACGGTCGATAGAACGAACAATCGTTTAAAACGTCCTGCGGTGACGGGTTCGCCCGTTGTGGTTGACAACTCAATATGACCAGCCATCATTTGGGAGCTAATGGGCCCATGATGAGGTGGCCACGATGACCCATGTGTTCAGGGTCGGTCACACTCACGGGTCAACACCCATCCGACGGCCTCCACGCACGGCGTGCGAACCTGGGTAGGACACTGGGTCAACCAGTCTCCCCTGGGAATCAAACCTCTGGCGCTCCTGGACGGTCTGCGCACCGAGCGGCGCAAGCCAATCGATTGTGCTCTCCGACTAACAGTCGGGGGAG
The DNA here is from genome assembly GCA_944548615.1 of Micropterix aruncella. Lineage (NCBI taxonomy): Eukaryota > Metazoa > Arthropoda > Insecta > Lepidoptera > Micropterigidae > Micropterix > Micropterix aruncella. The sequence continues at coordinate 23,178,977 of OX155958.1, forward strand.
TCTGGGAACTGTATTGTTTCCTATATAGCGGGGGTGGTTGCCTACCTTACGGCGACTGCTCTTGAAATGACCATTGGCCATCCGATCATGGGTGAACAGCCGGGCAAAGGACGCCTTGGTCCGCGATAGATTCGGTATACTCCGTTTCACCGCTTCGTAAGGGAGAGGACCGCGCAAGCGACCTCGAACTCGGAACCAATCGAGAGACCGGAGAAATCTGGTCACAATTGGAAGTGAGGGCGCGAGTATTTCGAGCCCGCCGGGTTTATTCCTGGCTAACTCGCGGTAAGGCGTTGGACTCTCACGGGTTGTGACGTAGCTAGACGTTGGATTGTATTGTCCAATGTCTCCTACGCTCACTGCAGGGCGATAGAACGACTAATCGTTAAAACGTCCTGTGGTGACGGGCTCGCCCGTTGTAGTTGACACCGCAAGATGACCAGCCATCTAACAAGCGGCCATCGCCAAATTCGATTTTCTCAGGTTCTTTGGTTATATTATCAACTCATAAAAGCATGCAAAACGTTGATACTGCGCTACCGTATGGTGGCTACTGTAGGGCAAAAATTGGTCTCAATTTAGAATGTCCGTATGGTCTCATCAAACACGGTATACTGGCTGTGATCGGTCCGGCGTGGCTTGTCTCTCTGCCGCGTCTCGGCCTAACACGGCGTCCCCTCCAACAAAACAACATCAGCTGTTCGTGTTTATTTTGTCTTTACATTAACTATTTTAAAGAACTAAGACCTCCTGTCGACCAAGTCTTGACCGGCCTGGCCGCTGTAAATTTCGAGTCTGTCGTCTGGAGCGTCGCTCACCCCGCACTCCTCTAATCCCCCTATCAATGTTTGATAGGACACGGATGCCCGATATTACATTAACTTTCATTAAACAGCCAAAATAGTCATATTGCACTAAAATAATAATAATAAAACTAATAATTATTATAGGTATGCCAATCTTTGTTTGCCTCGCGTCAACCCATTCATCGGTCGATACACGCACCATACAATACAACGCAATTCCTCGTTCCTCTCGCTAATAGACTCTCCAAAACACTTATGGCTACCTTCGCTATTCAGGGTGGCCAAGCATCTCGTATACTCACATTTTGAACACCTAAATAAACCCCTAAAATATAAATACTCCACTTTCAATTTCGTTTTACAACTACTTCGAACCAGGTCACAATTTTATAAGTGCCGACAGCTTTTCACAACAGAAGATACTATAGATTAAAAAATCGGTTGTGTCACCCCAAGACTTTCCTGACTAGTATCCGGGGAGGTGCGAAAAAACAGCGACATTTTTTACTCTAGTACCCCAAATTTGTATGGCAGGTACCCCAAACGTTGGTCGTAAGTACCCCAAAAACTAATAGGTTCTTCCGATGGTTAACAGAAGCTTCTATGCCAAATTTTAACTTAGACAGATTAAGCGTCTGGGCGCTATCGCGGAAACAATTTTTTCGCCGGGAACCCCAAATTTGTATGGGAGGTACCACAACCGTAGGGCGTAGGGACTCCAAAAACTAATGGGTTCCTCCGACGGTTAACAGAAGCTTATATACCAAATTTCAGCTCAATCCGATTAAGCGTCTGGGCGCTATCGTGGAAGAATACATACATACAGACAGACATACAGACATACAGACATACATACAGACAGAGATCGGTCTGGAAATAGTCTCAATCGTCTCAGGGAGTCTCAAAATATATATTCCCATCTTCATCTCAAAATTTTTTTTTAGCGCGATCACAATACTTTCCTTTCCGATAGGTCGTCAGGAAAGTAAAAAGCTGAAGAAAGGTCTGACTTCAACGACTTGGCAGAGGCAAACCAAAGGCCGCTGTTAATCAACTATTTTGATTTTAATATCTGATCAAAATATTTAAATTTTAATTTCTAGATAATAATATTTCGTTGTCTGACCATATAATAAATGCTTTTTAATTTAATAATGTTTTACTTACTGTTAATTAGTGGGATACTGTAAAATAAAATATGTAAAACAAATATATGAACATTAACAAAAAGACTTTGAAGAAGAAGCGAAGAAGATTAACTGCAATCAAGCCATTCTACCAAATAGAATAAACGGTCTACCTTAGGACAAACTTGCAAGTCTGGTGTGGTAGACATTGCGCTTATTCACGGCCATTGAAATCTGTTAATTTAGCATAATTATTACTTTATATAAAATATAATGTAACAATTTGAAATTGCATAATTAATTAATTCAAATTGAAATTTTACTGTATGAAGTCACAAAATCTATATGTAAACTGGTTTTTAACAAAACATGTTTCCATCGGGCCTTCAAATAATAAAATTTAATGATATATGATAAAACAATATAGACGTACTTATGTGTGTATATTATTTACATTAATTTTTGATTGTATTGACAAACAATAAAATAAATATATAATATATATGTATGAAAATATAATTTTCGAAAGGTTTTTGTTAATTATATGTATGCCTAATATATTTGGGTAATGGCATTAAGAAGATCAGGTTTAGTTTTAAAACACCCGAGTTCCAAAATCCACGGTCACCTTCTTCTACCCTACCCAGTCGAAAGTGCATTTAGAAAACCTCTGGATAAGTTTTCAATACTGGTCATATAAGAAAACTATTATGCTTCCTTCTACCCTCCCCCCTCCCCCCTCCTTTCCATCTCCCTCTTTTAAATTGTTTCTTTTCTACTAGCCCCCTTCAAAAGTCTATGCAGGTCTTTGGGATGTAATTACTTATAGTTTTTGAAGATATCTAACCCATTACTTTATACATTTTCGACCCCTGCACTAAAGATTATTATTATGTAGGTAATATAAATATATTATTCAATATTATAATTTGTTTGAAATATTTCAAGCCATTTTCTAAAATAGTGGTTAAAAGTTTTTTTTGGAATTCTGTTCTAGAGATATTCATCAAAATATTCAAAGCCTGCTAGAGCAAATACAAAACTATTTTTTAGGGATATTGTGTGGCAATAAGCAAGGAATATTGAAACAATTAAAAGGATATTAAATTATTCTACTTCTACAAATTGTACAGTTAATCGCATGGGGTCGTCAAAAAAGTCAACAAGGTCAATCGATTTTTATTAAAGTTTATGCGTAAAATATAACCTCTCCATACACATTTTGATTCCAATTTTTTTAAAACGGAGAGATTCGATGAACTTGAAAGAAAAGGAGCAGCTGATCGATTTAATATCCGATGAAAGCCTTAGAGCTATTTTCAAAACCACGGATCTATCCAAGTTCTGGATAATGACGGAAAAGGAGTATCCACTGTTATACAAAACACTCTGCTGAAATTTCTGCCATTCGCATCTACATACCTGTGTGAGACAGCTTTCTCCACATTGACCGCTATAAAAACAAAATATCGCTACAGACAATGTAGAACCTGATTGAGGGTGTCTATTTCTGATAATATATCACCAAGAATTAATATAGGTACTGACTGAATGTGTGCAAGCACAAGGTTCAAATTAATTTTGAAACTTACTTAGGTACCTAATTTTATAGTAAATAAAATGTTAAAATAATTGCTTGTGTCATTTAATGCCTTCATGAAAATGTTAAAGGCATATTTTCTCCTTTGCTCTAATATTATTTTCCAAAATAAATAAACTTTCCGATATAATTTACGAAATAAAAACAGCTAGAACATGGAGGAACATTGAAGTTTATCTTGATCTCGTTACCTGAACCAGCATTTGTAAATTTAGTGTTTTTTTCTGGGGTCGCTGAAAACTCTTTTTTTAATTTTGGGGTCGCAACATCAAAAAGGTTGCGGACCGCTGGCATAGACGATCCCAACCTGTCTGAAAATACTAGTCCTTAATGATATAAAAATAAAAGGGCTTTTTAAATTTTCACCGCAAATATCAAAATCTAAGAGTATTCCATATAAAAACGTTTCAATTACCCACTCATTCCTGTCAAATTTAATTATGTCGATGGTAAATTGTCACAAAAGAGGCTAACGAAAGAGAATTTAACATTTAATCATTTAGGGATCGCAATAAAAAGGTGAAGAGCGTAACAAAAGGCCCGGATTTTGATACTTGACCCGTTTTTATGGCCCAGCGGTATAATAATAAAAAGGATCCTACATATAAGCCAGTTCGTCGCAACAATCTGCGCGTAGACAGCACTCGATCTAAAAAATTAATGAATACAGAATATACATGCAGTTCTAAAATGCTGAAAATAAAATACCAGCCGACTACTAAGAAATTTTATATAGTGAATCTTATAATGTAGTGGTTTATAGGACCAAGGTTATCAGATAAACGCAATTTGCCTATCGTGGGCTCTTTTTCTTTCAGCTCATATATAATAGGTATATATTATATACTGTTAGTTTTTTATCCTTGTAGTGGGGTAAATCAGTATGAGCAAGGAAGCTGTAAAAATATAATATAAGCAACTAACGTACTTTTATTTTTTTTAAATGCAATAAAAAAATATATATAATAATAAATTGTTTCAAAGTTCAAATAAAGAGTGGTAAATAAAAAAAATACAAGCGTTGAGCGCGCTGCGCCATCTATCGGTAGGTAAAATGTCGCGAATATTGTACATTCCTGATTTTTTACCTACCACCAGATGGTGCAGCGCGCTCAACGTTTTTAATACTTGTTTTTAATACAACGTTTTTAATATTTATAAAGTAAAACCTTTCAAATTTCCAAAAAAAAGTTTTATAATACTCGATTGTTTTTTGTTTTTCAATTTTTTTAAATTAAAAGTTGCTTACTTACTCTTACCGATTCACCCACTAACTAATCGACTCGTATATTTCAACTAAAGTTTAAATCGCCCTACGGAAAAATACGCTATTCATGCACTGTGACCGTAGCCTCAGGCAACAGATAGTACGGTCATATAATATAATAGAAAAGACATGGCGCAGGCGCTGTTGTAGTGCAATTCGTTTCAGAGCGCGGGAAAGCTTTTCACTGGCCTTCTATTTCATCTAGAATCTCGGCACGTTCGCGCGCATTTCGGGGTGCTGAAATTCGCCAACTTCCGGTTCGCGGTGTTATCTGAGCTTTTGGTGTCAAGTGCTACGCCGTTTCCGGTGTCGATTGGTGTTTTTACAGTTTTTTTTAAAGTTGGAGAGTGTTCAAAATGGAGATCACCATTACGAGACACTTCAGTCTTGACGATGTATGAAATTAATATTAATTATTTATTTTGGTATATTTTGGTCAATAATTTTAAAAGTAGCCTTCAAATTAAAAAATATTGCAGATATTGGGTCTGTATAAGGCTCGATACTTTTATAAATATAAAAGTTTGTAACGAACATTGAATTATTATCCTTTAGTTCGTTCTTTCTTAATTCATGATGTTAGTGAATATTTTATTTATGTGACGTATTTTTCAGTGTTTTAAAATTGAATAAATTGATTTGCAACAAATAGCTATGTCTACAAAATACTTTCTTTTCCAATTTTCAATTAAATTATACTACTTAAGTTAAGTACCTATAAGTAGGTATAAGTTTTCGACATACCTATTATTATTGTAGGCTGTTTTGGATTGTGCCAATACTCTTTCTGTAATTTTACGAGAAATATTTAAGAACTACCTACATTGCTGATGTCATAATTCTTGTGATTAATGTCAGATTTATTTAAGTAAATTATGCTAATGCTTGTTATTCTGATGCAATTGTGTTAATGTTTATGGAATTATTTATTATTTACAAAAATTTCGTCCGCATGAATCGCGCTGCTTGAATTAAATATCGAAAACTTACCTATAACTCAGAAAATAACAAACTATTACGTAAAATATACATAATGTTTAATTTGGAACTATGTACATAAAAAGACGATGACTATGTGTAAGTATATATCGTCTGTAGTAGTCTCCCCCTTTTCACTGATAGAAAAAAAATCACCTGCTAATAAGCTGTAAATGTAGAATTGTTGAGCACACTGTCTTATTACTTTCTTTTCTGATTTAATGGCAAGTAAAAAAGCGACTATTTGTATCGAAAGTCATAAAAAATGTTCTTTTTACTCTTCTATCGACCAGAATTCGCATTTCCGTTATCGAAAAGTTTCATAAAAGGCATTTCGACTGCCGCTAATTACCAATTTTACCAACTGATATATAATGGCTTTCCGTTTCTTTCCTTTTCTCCTAAAAAAAATGTTTTTTTTAATTTATATTTAATTGTATGCAATAATACTTTATTATTTCGCTTAGTTTATTTGTCACAATGAATGCTCCGAAATAGGCTTCAGATGCAACATTGCTTTAAAAAATAAAAACAGTTTTTATGAGCCAGCGTATAATAATAAAAGGGATTCTAGATATATGCCAGTTCGTCACCACGATCTGAGCGTAACAGCACTCGATTTAAAAATTTAAGTTATGCAGAATATACATGCATTTCTAAAATTCTGCAAATAAAATACCAGCTGGCTTATGAGAAATTGTATATAGCGAATCTATACTATAGTCATTTATATGACCACGATTATCGAAAAACGCAATTTGCCTACCTTGGCATCTATATTTATATTAAAATGTATGTAATAATAATTCATGGAGGTATCAATATTATTTAGCTTAGTTTATTTCTCCTAATAATTGCTCCGAAACAGCCTTTAGACGAAACATTGCCTTAAAAATAACAGCAGCTGCCGCTATTTTGGCAATTTCAGGCATATTGATATGCTATATATAGAAATATGACTTTTTGAAAATATGTTCAAACAGGAGCAATGGAAAATACCAGAAATATCAATACACTCGCTCGATCGTTCTGAATATGCCTTTCTGATATTAAGTTTTATATATTACATGTTGAAATAAACACTTTAGCGAACCCGGTAGTATGTGTCATGGTGTCCACAGAGAGCGTATTAAAGTGTTTGATGAGGATATGAGGAACATTGTATTTACCGACGAAACTGTCGGAACCAGGGTTTGCGACTTGTAGCAACCTCGTAAATTGATTCGAGCTACAAGAAAGTCTCGCAAATTTTACTTTTCTTGACTAAAAACTTCTCTCACTCGTGTTTATCTTCATACATATCAAAATTGTTTTATCGATTTACCCTGAGTTAACTTACATAAGTTATCCTGATTTTGCGCATTTATTATATTATGTTCTTTAAATTATTTAAATGAATTCTTTTTTTATTGACTACTTGTTTAGCTAATCGTTGACAAATAATGTTAGAAAAAATATTTTACGCCTACAAATCAGGTTGCACTGCATTGTTGTACGACAGGTTGTACCACAATCGTAATAAAAAAAAACAATTAAATTGAAATGTACTATAAAAGCTAAGGGTTCGAGCCTTGAACAAAATTAGAATTATGGACGAAATCACTAGCAAAGAAGGTAAAGCTAACGACATATTACAAGTATGTAATGGCCTAATTACAAATATCGATATATAGTACTAACTATAATGTAGATTCGCAAGTTAATGTAGATTCGCAAATTAATAGGTCGAAGACTAACGCGGTTGTTTTACATTATAAATAAGATAAAACGAATTGACGAATGAAGTTTGTTTGTAGAAGTTTGTATCACCAGACGTTTCGGTGATGTTTTCCAGAGTAGACTGTCTATCCCGGTGAACATCGCCGAAATGTCGAATGCCACAAACTTCATTCGGTAAATTATTTTTATTTTATTTATAAAATTAATTGGTCTTCTTCGACGCCGATTCAAATGATATACATAGATATTATGGCCAACCCTATATGTACCTTTTCCATAAATAATTACTAAGCTTTTGCTTGGCTTAGTTTTTATTTTCCTGGTATCACCGTCATCAAAGTATTCATATTATTTATGGCGGGAATGAATTAAACTGAATTTTACAGTATTCTATTTTACTGGTCATATTCGTCAAATTTGGGAATAACAATTAAAATCCAGATAGTTTTTAAAAGCAAGGTAATATGTTTCAAAATTGTTTTTGTTCGTATAAGACAGATCTCAGTAGTTTATTGTCATTTTCGCTAGTCATCAAAACACATGCTTTTTCGATTTAGTCATGGAAACACATGTTTTTTGAAAAGTATATAACTGGACCTATAATATTTTAATTCTAGATCTATCTAATTATGATATCGGTATTTCAATCGATTTACTTATATTTTTTTGAGTACCTGTATATTTTACAACCCTCACTCTGTATATAATACATCTAAATGACTGAATCTTTTGAATTATTTTGTAACGTATAAAAAAGATTTACATTGGGGATGTTTTAATAAAAGCAATATACTATTTTTTTATGTTTACTTTGATAACTGAAACTATAATACTGCTAAATTAAATGGCATTAAAATCCCTAGTCTGCAATGGACCGATACGTTAGAGCGAAATACGAATTGAATGATTGTCACTTTATAGCATAAAACAACCAATCGAACATAAAGCGGCATAATCTAAGACCGGATGAAATGTTTTTAAACTATTTACGAAGGTTTTATATTAGACGAAGCGTTTGGGCACTATCGTGGAGGAATACACACAGACAGACACACACAGAAGTGCTTCCACAATACTTTACTTGCCAGGAAAGTAAAATCAAATCCCAATTTTTGGCGTGTAGGAGCTCTAACAGTGATCGACAATATGACAGATGATTTCAGAAGCTAATCATGCAATGAATTGAATTTACGCATTGCGTGAATGAATTAAAACAATGAATTAAAACAACGAATGAAATAAACAACGATGATTAAAATGCGCACATACTTTAGAAACCAAGGTTTATGAGCTCACAACGGTACCTAAGATCCTCGTTTCATTGCCTAGTTCAGCTGTTTATTGATGAGTCATTTTGACGACCACAGGTTTAGGTTTCAAATTAACGCGGCAACATCGAAATCGAGCATAATGTAGCCATAGGGAAATTTAACCCGCTCAAACATGAATATTCCGCTGGAAAATTCGTAAACCACCCCCAAATTTACGAGTGCACGTGCTCCTTCATATTAATGAAGGAGCCGCAAAACTGATAGGTCTGCGCCCGTTTTAAGAGCAATTAATCTATAACTTGGTGTACATTTTCAAAGTTTTCTCGATATTTCTTTTAAAATTGTATTGACTGTATTGAGGGGACTTCACTGGCTAACGACTCGAGATACAAGAGATACGATAGTCCTCGGTTTGCTGTCCAGAATCTTGGGGGGAGCCGCTCCGAGCCGTCTCATACGTAGGTGCAATGCTCTATTTGCTCACAAGCGCCCTCTGAGATCTGAAGACAGCCTATTGTTCACGATCCCTGGTCATAGTAGTGATTTCTATTCCGTACAAGAAGCCCGTCCCTGTAATGCTTTAGTTACACAGTTAATGGCAGCATCGAGTGTGCACTGCTTCAACAGCGGGCCTAAAGAACACTTTAACACGCGTTCATCAATTTCTCTCATCCCCTCCCATCCGTCTTCCCTTCGTCATTATAGGTGTATTGCTTTTTTTTTTTAAAAAAAGGTTTTTTTTCTGTTGGACTTTTATGTTAGATACATTTGATAGGAGATGCCTTTATAACTGATTTTTATAAAAGTTTTACTTTATTTTTACCGCAAAACTTGTTTGCCTATTAGGTTAAGGTTAGCTGTAAGATATTACTTCATCGCAATAATCTCGCCGATTTGTATCATCAAATTAAGCGTTTTCTTATTATTATTCTATTACACTAGGGTTGAGTACCGTGTTACTTCACTTATTTAATTATCTTACTGCTAATACATACTCGTATACATACATCTTTTAGATTCTACTTTAATTTATGAAATCAGTTTTTTCCTGTTACTTTTATATAACACAAATAAGTATAGCAATACTTATTTGTGTTATATAATAGCTACTTAATCACTGTGGTTGGATATACATATACATACATCTTCTAGATTCTACTTTAATTTATGAAATCAGTTTTTTTCTGTTACGACTTATTTGTGTTATATAAAAGCTACTTAATCACTGTGGTTGGATGGTCCAAATCGTGGATACACCTTTCATCCAAAATATCTTCATAAATAAATGTTTCGTATTTTAAGCAAGGCAGCTTAATTCCGCATGACATAAAAGTCTCCTTTTCGGGGTAAACGCCAATGTATATTCCGAGCCATTCTTATTGGGAACATATTATAATACAAAAACCCTTTGGGATAAATAATCGCATGGGCTGGATAAACCTGGATAACAATTATGTAGATGTATTTGTGGATGCTGGCTATTATCAATTGTTGAGAACAAATTTCACGATGAGATAAAGTAGGTTTGAATTCCAAAGCAGATATTAAGATAAATTTGCATATTCGCTTTCTCTTTGCTTGATTGCTTGGTTGGTTGTCTAACTTTCAATTCTTGATTACGCGTAAACAAGTGCATATACAAGACTAGCTGTTGCCCGCGGCTTCGCACGCGTTAAATTCGGGTTAAGATAGATCCCTTTTTCCCAGTCAAGTGGTAAGTTTTTGCGTGTAATATATAAAGGTATCTAACGTCCTTCTCTATAGGTACTCCTGTCAATATGTACTTCATGATGATCAACTAAGTAATTAAGGCGTGAAGATGTGACGATCGCGGTCCTTGCGCTACGCATGTTATCGAGACAAATGATGAATTTATCATGAGGTTCTAGCGCCTTCTCACGTCCGGGAACCGTCGCGCGCGACTTCTATTTTGATTTTTAGGGTTATTTACCCCTTCTCACCCCCTAAATGGTTGATTTTAGAAAAATATGAAACATGCATTTGCTTATTTGTTTATTATCATTTAAACCCCTTTTCGCCACATTAGGGGTTGAATTAAAAAAATACTAAATACGTATTTGCCTAAATGTTTATTAGAGTATACAATTTCCATCTAATATCGTTTCTCCATACAAATTTTAAACCCCTTTTCACGCCTTTAGGGGTTGAATTGTGAAAAAACGCGAAAGACGTATTTAATTATTTGTTTATTAGAGTTACCCTACAAAGTTTCAAAATAAAAAGTCCATCTAATATCATTTCTCCATACAAACTTAAACACCCCTTTTTACGCCTTTAGGGTTGAAATTTCAAAAAAATACGATACGCATATTTGCTTAGATGGTTTTTAAAGTAATCCTACAAAATTCATCTAATATCGTTTTTTCATACAAATTTTGAAACCCCGTTTCACCCCTTTAGTGGTTGAATTTTGGAAAAACACAAAAGACATATTTGCTTATTTGTTTATTCGAGTAATCTTACAAAGTTTCGAGTTAAAAAGTATATCTATATCGTTTTCCATACAAATTTCGAAACCCCTTTTCACCCCTTTAGTTGTGGAATTTTAAAAAAATATGAAACACTTGTTTCCTTATTTATTTATTAGAGTGACCTTACAAAGTTTCGAAATAAAAAGTCCATTTAAAATCGTTTATCCATACAAACTTTAAAACCCCGTTTTACCCCTCTAAGGGCGACATTTTGAAAAACCATGAAAGACCCATTTGTTTATTTGATTATGAGAGTAATATTACAAAGTTTTGATTTAAAAAGTCTATCTATATCGTTTCTCCATACAAATTGTATAACCCCTTTTCACCCGTTTAGGGGTTGAATTTTGAAAAACCACGAAAGACGTATTTTCTTACTTTTTTATTAGAGTAATCCTTCGAATTTTCGAAATAAAAAGCACATCTAATGTTGTTTATTCATACAAAGTGTGGAACCCTGTTTCACCCCTTTAGGGGTAGAATAAAAAATAAAAAAACACCTATTTTCTTATTTGTTTAATAGAGTAACCTTACAAAGTTTCGAATTAAAAAGACCATCAATAACGTTTCTTCATAATAATTTTATAACCCCTTTCCACCCCTTTAGGGGTTGAATTTTGGAAAAACCACGAAAATCGCATTTTGTTATTTTTTTATTAGAGTACTCCTACAGGAATTCGAAATTAAAAGCACGTCTAATATTGTTCATTCATACAAATTTGGAAACCCCGTTTCACCCCTTTAGGGGTTGAACTTTGAAAAAACATGAAACAACTATTTTCTGTTTATTTATTTGTTTTTATTTGTTTATTAGAGTAATCTTACAAAGTTTCGAATTAAAAAGTACATCTATATCGTTTCTCCATAAAAAAATCGAAACCCCTTTTCACCCCTTTAGGGGCTGAATTTTAAAAAAATATGATACACGTGTTTCCTTATTTATTTATTAGAGTAATCTTACAAAGTTTCGAAATAAAAAGCACATCTAATATTGTTCATTCATACAAATTTTGAAACCCCGTTTCACCCCTTTAGGGGTTGAATTTTGAAAAAACATTAAACACCTGTTTTCTTTTTTGTTTATTAGAGTAATCTTACAAAGTTACGAATTAAAAAGTACATCTACATCGTTTCTTCATAAAAAAAATCGAAACCCTTTAGGGTTTGAATTTAAAAAAAATATGAAAAACTTGTTTCCTTATTTATTTATTAGAGTAATCTTACAAACTTTCGAAATAAAAAGTCCATCTAAAATAGTTTATCTATACAAACTTTAAACCCCCGTATTACCCCTTTAGGGGCGGAATTTTGAAAAACCATAAAACACCTATTTGATTATTTGTTTATGAGAGTAATCTTAAAAAGTTTCGAATTAAAAAATACATCTATATCGATTTTCCATACAAACTTTGGAACCCCTTTTCACCCCTTTAGGGGTTGAATTTTGTAAAAACATGAAACACCTGTTTTCTTATTTGTTTATTAGAGTAATCTTACAAAGTTTCGAATTAAAAAGTACATCTATATCGTTTATTCATAAAAAAATCGAAACCCTTTTTCACCCCTTTAGGGGTTGAATTTTTAAAAAATATGAAAAATGTGTTTCCTTATTTATTTATTAAAGTAATCTTACAAACTTTCGAAATAAAAAGTCCAACTAAAATCGTTTATCCATACAAACTTTAAAACCCTGTTTCACCCCTTTAATGGTAGAATTTTGAAAAAACATGAAACACCTATTTCCTTATTTGTTTATTAGAGTAGTCTTTCAAAGTTTCGAATTAAAAAGTACATCTATATCGTTTCTTCATAAAAAAATGAAAACCCATTTTCACCCCTATAGGGGTTGTATTATTTATTATTTAGAGTAGTCCCCTTATTTATTTATTAGAGTAGTCTTACAAACTTTCGAAAAAAAAAGTCCATCTAAAATCGTTTATCCATACAAACTTTAAACCCCCGTATTACCCCTTTAGGGGCGGAATTTTGAAAAACCATAAAACACCTATTTGATTATTTGTTTATAAGAGTAATCTTAAAAAGTTTCGAATAAAAAAGTACATCTATATCGATTTTTCCATACAAACTTTGGAACCCCTTTTCACCCCCTTAGGGGTTGAATTTTGAAAAAATATGATACACGTGTTACCTTATTTATTTATTAGAGTAATCTTACAAAGTTTCGAAATAAAAATCATATCTAATATTGTTCATTCATACAAATTTTGAAACCCCGTTTCACCCCTTTAGGGGTTGAATTTTGAAAAAACATGAAACACCTGTTTTCTTATTTGTTTATTAGAGTAATCTTACAAAGTTTCGAATTAAAAAGTACATCTATATCGTTTCTTCATAAAAAAAATCGAAACCCCTTTTCACCCCTTTAGGGGCTGAATTTTAAAAAAATATGATACACGTGTTTCCTTATTTATTTATTAGAGTAATCTTACAAAGTTTCGAAATAAAAAGCACATCTAATATTGTTCATTCATACAAATTTTGAAACCCCGTTTCACCCCTTTAGGGGTTGAATTTTGAAAAAACATTAAACACCTGTTTTCTTTTTTTGTTTATTAGAGTAATCTTACAAAGTTACGAATTAAAAAGTACATCTACATCGTTTCTTCATAAAAAAAATCGAAACCCTTTAGGGTTTGAATTTAAAAAAAATATGAAAAACTTGTTTCCTTATTTATTTATTAGAGTAATCTTACAAACTTTCGAAATAAAAAGTCCATCTAAAATAGTTTATCTATACAAACTTTAAACCCCCGTATTACCCCTTTAGGGGCGGAATTTTGAAAAACCATAAAACACCTATTTGATTATTTGTTTATGAGAGTAATCTTAAAAGTTTCGAATTAAAAAATACATCTATATCGATTTTCCATACAAACTTTGGAACCCCTTTTCACCCCTTTAGGGGTTGAATTTTGTAAAAACATGAAACACCTGTTTTCTTATTTGTTTATTAGAGTAATCTTACAAAGTTTCGAATTAAAAAGTACATCTATATCGTTTATTCATAAAAAAAATCGAAACCCTTTTTCACCCCTTTAGGGTTGAATTTTTAAAAAATATGAAAAATGTGTTTCCTTATTTATTTATTAAAGTAATCTTACAAACTTTCGAAATAAAAAGTCCAACTAAAATCGTTTATCCATACAAACTTTAAAACCCTGTTTCACCCCTTTAATGGTAGAATTTTGAAAAAACATGAAACACCTATTTCCTTATTTGTTTATTAGAGTAGTCTTTCAAAGTTTCGAATTAAAAAGTACATCTATATCGTTTCTTCATAAAAAAATGAAAACCCATTTCACCCCTATAGGGGTTGTATTATTTATTATTTAGAGTAGTCCCCTTATTTATTTATTAGAGTAGTCTTACAAACTTTCGAAAAAAAAAGTCCATCTAAAATCGTTTATCCATACAAACTTTAAACCCCCGTATTACCCCTTTAGGGGCGGAATTTTGAAAAACCATAAAACACCTATTTGATTATTTGTTTATAAGAGTAATCTTAAAAAGTTTCGAATAAAAAAGTACATCTATATCGATTTTCCATACAAACTTTGGAACCCCTTTTCACCCCCTTAGGGGTTGAATTTTGAAAAAATATGATACACGTGTTACCTTATTTATTTATTAGAGTAATCTTACAAAGTTTCGAAATAAAAATCATATCTAATATTGTTCATTCATACAAATTTTGAAACCCCGTTTCACCCCTTTAGGGGTTGAATTTTGAAAAAACATGAAACACCTGTTTTCTTATTTGTTTATTAGAGTAATCTTACAAAGTTTCGAATTAAAAAGTACATCTATATCGTTTCTTCATAAAAAAAATCGAAACCCTTTTTCACCCCTTTAGGGGTTGAATTTTTAAAAAATATAAAAAACGTGTTTCCTTATTTATTTATTAAAGTAATCTTACAAACTTTCGAAATAAAAAGTCCAACTAAAATCGTTTATCCATACAAACTTTAAAACCCTGTTTCACCCCTTTAAGGATAGAATTTTGAAAAAACATGAAACACCTATTTCCTTATTTGTTTATTAGAGTAGTCTTTCAAAGTTTCGAATTAAAAAGTACATCTATATAGGTTTTCCAAACAAACTGTGAAACCCCTTTTCACCCCTTTAGGGGTTGAATTTCGAAAAATCCGCCCTTAGTGAGCGTTTGCGTCCTAAAAGGAACCTATGTTAAAAATTTCAGCTTCCTAGGTCTAAGGGTTAGGGCTGGGCGTTGATGAGTCAGTCAGTGAATGAATGAATGAGTGAATCGGAACTTCTCTTTTTATATATGAGATATATGATAGCTTATATAGATAATTTCTTTCATAATTTTGTCTCCTATCGTATTTGTGTACTTGCTTGTGGATTCGTTTAGGCGTAATCACGAATTAAAAATATCCCCAAAAAAACGCACTTTGACCGACGGGAATAACCCCAAATATCAGATTTTTAATTGTAGAGGTGTATTACTAATTTGGTAGTATTCTCCATATGCAAAATAAATATGCCAATAGGTTTCCGTAAGCTTGCATTTTGTGAGGTTTTCGAATATCCAGGTTTCAAAAATATAACAAGAGTGTCGCGTCTTCTCGCAGTAGATTGTTTAAATCCTATTTTTTTTGCGACCTATTTCAGAGTGACAGGACAACAGTGGCGGGTTCGCCCGCAGCACTGAGAAACTCCACTGTATGTTTAGACGCATTGTTAATATTCAAGGAATTTCCATCCAAACAGAAATAAGGACCAAACCCTGGTTCTACCATCTACCTTTCACCCGTAAGGAAATCTCCACCCTCTGCAGGATGAGCATCGGTCATTGCTGCACTCCCGCTCACCTCAATCGAATACATGTCCTTCCTTCTCCTCAGTGCGACTGCGGTCATGCGTTTTGCACTCTGGACCATCTCTTCTTTAATTGTCCCATTGCTAATAACTATCCTAACTTCTTTTCGGACCTCTTAAATCTCAAAATTCAGCTCCCTATTAGTATAGACTTTTTATTATCTCTCAACTCCCCCAATGTCTACAAAATCATCTGCAAATTTATTAAACTCAACAGTATGTCCCTTTAATAATAATTAATGAATGTTCCTCCATAGAGTTTTTATGTATTTCACTATATCTTAAATTATTATTCGATTTTGTGTTCCCGACGGAGTGATGTCTTACTAGTTTCAGTGACGTCCACTAACATAAATGTAAGTTTCCTCCTATTTCAACGGCACACTTGGCAGAAATCAACCTCTTTGAGTGGAGCCATCAAATAAAAAAAGAAGACGAAAGGATGTCCATTATAGTCTTGCTGTACCTCGGCCTGCCGTGGACTTCGTAAGTCACTATTCCCCACTATAACATATATTATTTATCCGAATAATCAAACACGTATGTATTTAATTACATGTATAGTGTGTGCCATCTATCATTATATTTTTGAACTAGCTGTTATTTTGAGAATGGCAACACTTACGTCATTCCTATTTTGACAGAAAATTTGTTTTATCGTTGCGGTGAATTTTTGAAATGGTTAAATTTTCGCTTGAAGAACGCTGGGAAATATTAAAATTTTACTTTGAAAATGGGTCCAATGTTGCAGAATGTTGCAAAAAAATGCGTACAAAAATGCGTACACGAATTTTCGTTTCCAAAATTGGAAGAGCATGACTTGAGTGAGATTTGGTTTCAACATGACGGCGCTACATGCCACACAGCCAACGTTACCATCGATCTTTGCGTACCGTTTTCAAAAATCGCAATATCAGCCGAAATGCTGATGTCGCTTGGCCACCACGGAGCTGTGATTTGAAGCCGTTGGACTATTATCTTTGGGGTGCCATCAAAGATAAATGTTACGCCAAACCAGCAACAATTGATGACCTAAAGGACAACATACGCACTGTCATTGTCGAGATTTCCCCGCATATCATTGAAAATGTGCTCAAAATTTGGAACGATCGAATGAGCTGCTGTATGACCAGCTATGGCAGCCATTTTAAAGAAGTTGTATTCCACAATTAATGGCAAGAATCGAGGTGTAAAATAAAAAATAAAAAACGAAAAAAAAATCTGTAGTTTTTATTTTATAGCATTACGAAGTCTAAAATTTAAAATGGCCCACCCGGTACCTTAACTTCTTGAGATCCACGCTTTCCGCTTGAAGATGACAACTGCTGAAATGGCCCCGTAGAGTTTATCACGATGATGTCGGATGAATTAAAACTAATCCAGATATACAAGCCACTCTACTGCTACTACAATAATTTTTTTTGGGCTGAAAGGTTACATCAGTAAACTTAATTTTAATCCTTTAAACCCGTATTAACGTAAATACATTTACCTCTCTCCCTCCAAAAAATCTCTCTCCGTTCACCCACATACCACCGACAATCAATGATATGGCCACGATGGCATCGACGGTTTTGCTGCGTTGGCCCGTAATGAACTCATCGGCTGGCAGAATTGAGTCACGATCGTAATTAAATCTGAAATGTGAGGGCTCGATACGTACCGAGAAAGGCGCCAGAATTCCTCCATGTCGGCCTCCCCATTAACGATAAGCGAGAAAAATATCGCCCCTAATGGACACAATTCTCGACATACATACAGCATCCTATGGATTTTCCATTAGGACTACTTAGAGCGAATGGGGATTTGAGTGGACCATTATTGTGTAAAGCCAACAACGCAGATACCCCATATATATATACATATATATATATATATATATATATATATATATATATATATATATATATATATATATATATATATATATATATATATATATATATATATATATATATATATATATATATATATATATATATATATATATATATATATATATATATATATATATATATATATATATATATATATATATATATATATATACATATATATATATATATATATATATATATATATATATATATATATATATATATATATATATATATATATATATATATATATATATATATATATATATATATATATATATATATATATATATATATATATATATATATATATATATATATATATATATATATATATATATATATATATATATATATATATATATATATATATATATATATATATATATATATATAAATATATATATATATATATATATATATATATATATATATATATATATATATATATATATATATATATATATATATATATATATATATATATATATATATATATATATATATATATATATATATATATATATATATATATATATATATATATATATATATATATATATATATATATATATATATATATATATATATATATATTTATACATACATATATATACATATATATACACACATATATATATATATATATATATATATATATATATATATATATATATATATATATATATATATATATATATATATATATATATATATATATATATATACATATATATATCTATATATATATATATATATATATATATATATATATATATATATATATATATATATATATATATATATATATATATATATATATATATATATATATATATATATATATATATATATATATATATATATATATATATATATATATATATATATATATATATATATATATTGAAATATTTGATAGTTTTGTGTATATATTCTTTTTAGAATTGATCAATAAGATGATTATAAAGTAAATAATTATAAAAGCCACTTACATCGTGACGAAGGATTCCCTTGATCGGATTCGGGAATGCTTTAGGTGTTAACGAGAATGATGAATGCCTCTCACTTGCGGAAAGAGGAGTAGGTTTAAGTTGGGCCCATTTTTCAACTAGTAAACGCTCACCCTTCATCCAATTATTTCAAAAATTAAGCTACAATCCTTCTTTATACGTAAACTCACTCAATTTCCTATTATTTCAGGGGAAATAACAAGACAAGACGAGCTACTTGACAGATGGAAGAATTTAAAATTTCGAATTTCGTTTTTTTATTTTCTAAAGGTGCGATATAAAGAAGCTGCGATCAATATTCAGCTGAAAACTTAAAACTAAAAGCGTGACATGCCCTCATATCAATGAAAGGAAGCAGTCAGCTCTTTCCTATTAGTTGGAAAGATTACCTTTAACCTAAATGGATTATTTACAATGAACGAAACATAAAATATGTAAAAATTCAATATTTTGAAATATTTGATAGTTTTGTGTATATATTATATATATATGTCATATATATATGTCAAGTAGCTCGTCTTGTCTTGTTATTTCCCCTGAAATAATAGGAAATTGAGTGAGTTTACGTATAAAGAAGGATTGTAGCTTAATTTTTGAAATAATTGGATGAAGGGTGAGCGTTTACTAGTTGAAAAATGGGCCCAACTTAAACCTACTCCTCTTTCCGCAAGTGAGAGGCATTCATCATTCTCGTTAACACCTAAAGCATTCCCGAATCCGATCAAGGGAATCCTTCGTCACGATGTAAGT
>OX155958.1:23198936-23226436 GCA_944548615.1 Micropterix aruncella
ATATATTATATATATATATATATATATATATATATATATATATATATATATATATATATATATATATATTATATATTTATACATACATATATATACATATATATACACACATATATATATATATATATATATATATATATATATATATATATATATATATATATATATATATATATATATATATATATATATATATTTATATATATATATATATATATATATATATATATACATAAATATATCTATATATATATATATATATATATATATATATATATATATATATATATATATATATATATATATATATATATATAATATATATATATATATATATATATATATATATATATATATATATATATATATATATATATATATATATATTGAAATATTTGATAGTTTTTGTGTATATATTCTTTTTAGAATTGATCAATAAGATGATTATAAAGTAAATAATTATAAAAGCCACTTACATCGTGACGAAGGATTCCCTTGATCGGATTCGGAATGCTTTAGGTGTTAACGAGAATGATGAATGCCTCTCACTTGCGGAAAGAGGAGTAGGTTTAAGTTGGGCCCATTTTTCAACTAGTAAACGCTCACCCTTCATCCAATTATTTCAAAAATTAAGCTACAATCCTTCTTTATACGTAAACTCACTCAATTTCCTATTATTTCAGGGGAAATAACAAGACAAGACGAGCTACTTGACAGATGGAAGAATTTAAAATTTCGAATTTCGTTTTTTTATTTTCTAAAGGTGCGATATAAAGAAGCTGCGATCAATATTCAGCTGAAAACTTAAAACTAAAAGCGTGACATGCCCTCATATCAATGAAAGGAAGCAGTCAGCTCTTTCCTATTAGTTGAAAGATTACCTTTAACCTAAATGGATTATTTACAATGAACGAAACATAAAATATGTAAAAATTCAATATTTTGAAATATTTGATAGTTTTTGTGTATATATTATATATATATGTCATATATATATGTCAAGTAGCTCGTCTTGTCTTGTTATTTCCCCTGAAATAATAGGAAATTGAGTGAGTTTACGTATAAAGAAGGATTGTAGCTTAATTTTTGAAATAATTGGATGAAGGGTGAGCGTTTACTAGTTGAAAAATGGGCCCAACTTAAACCTACTCCTCTTTCCGCAAGTGAGAGGCATTCATCATTCTCGTTAACACCTAAAGCATTCCCGAATCCGATCAAGGGAATCCTTCGTCACGATGTAAGTGGCTTTTATAATTATTTACTTTATAATCATCTTATTGATCAATTCTAAAAAGAATATATACACAAAACTATCAAATATTTCAAAATATTGAATTTTACATATTTTATGTTTCGTTCATTGTAAATAATCCATTTAGGTTAAAGGTAATCTTTCCAACTAATAGGAAAGAGCTGACTGCTTCCTTTCATTGATATGAGGGCATGTCACGCTTTTAGTTTTAAGTTTTCAGCTGAATATTGATCGCAGCTTCTTTATATCGCACCTTTAGAAAATAAAAAAACGAAATTCGAAATTTTAAATTCTTCATCTGTCAAGTAGCTCGTCTTGTCTTGTTATTTCCCCTGAAATAATAGGAAATTGAGTGAGTTTACGTATAAAGAAGGATTGTAGCTTAATTTTTGAAATAATTGGATGAAGGGTGAGCGTTTACTAGTTGAAAAATGGGCCCAACTTAAACCTACTCCTCTTTCCGCAAGTGAGAGGCATTCATCATTCTCGTTAACACCTAAAGCATTCCCGAATCCGATCAAGGGAATCCTTCGTCACGATGTAACGTGGCTTTTATAATTATTTACTTTATAATCATCTTATTGATCAATTCTAAAAAGTATATATATATATATATATATATATATATATATATATATATATATATATATATATATATATATATATATATATATATATATATATATATATATATATATATATATATATATATATATATATATATATATATATATATATATATATATATATATATATATATATATATATATTTATATATATATATATATATATATATATATATATATATATATATATATATATATATAATATATATATATATATATATATATATATATATATATATATATATATATATATATATATATATATATATATATATATATATATATATATATATATATATATATATATATATATATATATATATATATATATATATAATATATTATATATATATATATTTATATATATATATATATATATATATATAATATATATATATATATATATATATATATATATATATATATATATATATATATATATATATATATATATATATATATATATATATATATATATTTAATTGTAAGGTTAGTGAAGGTTGTACCTTTGCCGGACGTTTCGGAGCCCGTGGCTCCTTCTTCAGCGGCAAGAAGAATACTACCCGGCAGTATTCTTCTTGCCGCTGAAGAAGGAGCCACGGGCTCCGAAACGTCCGGCAAAGGTACAACCTTCACTAACCTTACAATTAAATAAAAATGTTTTAAAAGTTTTCATTCAAAATTATATATATATATATATATATATATATATAAGTGCGCCACTTTTTTATGAACATTTTGACATATATAAGTTGGATGTAGCTCAAAAACTGTAGATTTTATGGCCATTTTAGTAATACTCTGCAAAACCCTGAATATTTCAAAATCTCGTAAAAAAAATAATAATAATAATAAAACAAAATCCTTTTAGGGAATTGTTAGGGTCACTATTTGAAATGTTTTGACCATATTTGGCCGAATTCCGAGACCCCTCATTGCAACTACCGGTTGAGTTGACATGGAATGACTATGTACATATATATATATATATATATATATATATATATATATATATATATATATATATATATATATATATATATATATATATATATATATATATATATATATATATATATATATATATATATATATATATATATATATATATATATATATATATATATATATATATATATATATATATATATATATATATATATATACATATACATACCCTAATATTTTTATTAAATTCATTATATAAATTATTTAATATATATTTATATTTAACTATATTTAATTATAAATAATTTATAATTATTTAAATTTATAATTAATATTATTTTTTTATTTAAAAATATATTAAATAATTAATATATATTAAATTTATCCTGTTTTAATTTATTATTATTATTTTATAATTATCGCTTTAATGAAATCTCCACCCAAAAGCAATAGAAATGTTTGCGACATTCAAATCAATACTAACATATTACAAATACTTACTGTGTACCTATACTGTTTAGGTAGGTATTTGATGGGGAATATTGTAAATCCATGCAATCCTTGGAGGTGTACTCACGTATTAACAAAGCTTCACAGAGCTGAGATTAAGATTGATTGATAGAGGAGAGTTAGGCAGGCTTATGGATGCGAAAGCATGTCCCTATCATATTCTCAGCAATATTAATCCATAAGCTTAATACAATTAGTACTGAATGATGATTAATTGCTAATCTATCCTTCAATCTATAATTGCGTGATAGCAATAGGATTATACGACTGCTTTTGTTGTCCATGGTTAAAAAAAAACAATAATAAAGCCTGCGAGAACATCCACCGGCCGACTACACAGCAAAAAAAAAGAGAACCGTAACTGCTAATAGGTACAGTAAATTGAAAAAGAAACATAATAATATGCTTTCTTATCAGACATTCAAACAACAAACGTAAACAGCGCCACCACAAATTTAAAAGGAAGCTACGAGAGAAAAAGTGACATTTACTTAGCTACGATTGCTATAAATCGGGACGAAATATTTTATTTCATTTAATTTACCACATAATCTACAGTAAAACGGACAACATATAAAAATAAAATGTCAAAAACCAAAGTCTATTAGCATAAAACTAATAGTATCCATAAACCAATGGTATCCATAAACTGTTACCACTCATCCTTGTTTGATGTCACCTAACCAGGCTATAGCCTGTTCTAAGGCAGACATTAAAAATGTGTATGTCGTATATAAGTAAAAGTAAAAACCTAATGAATTTTAAAGAAAGCATAAACTAGTAATTATTATTAATATTTTGTAATATTTTAAAGATAAAATTGTGAGCCATAATCATAATAAATGAAAATATAATACAAATAAATAGTTTTTTAATATCCATAATTGCTAAAAACAGATTAAGATAATCGTAATTGATAATTAAAATTAAAAATTTCTTTATTAAATAAAATTAGCGTTATCTGAGTACATATATAAATATTTAAAAAATCATAAACAATAAAAAGGAGGAGTTACATTCCTAAAAACTATGTGATATGGTTTGTATGTGAGATTGGGCATTATATATGCATTCAAATCTCGACTTAACAACTCCGTTACAACTCGGCTAATTATATATTGGGTCATAAAAAAAGTCTCCGCGGTTTTTTGGTACGCTTTTGAAAGAAATTTTTTTTATTGAAAATTAATTTTAATCAAGTACATGTTGACCATTGTTATTTATGACCTTTTGCCATTTTTTGCGTAGCTTCATGTGATATATTAATATGTTTGAGCTTTTAAGCCGAAATCAATCCATTTGAGTGGACGAATTACTTGATCCTCCTACTAATATTGGTGCGCTAGAACGTCTCCGCAAACAGATGGTGCGTACGACCACTTTTATAATTATTGGGCACAAAGAGACATACCTTACTAGGAAGCTAGAGGGTTGACTTCTAATCTCTTCTGATCAACTTTGCTCACGATACGAAGATTTCTGCATTTTAATCCCATGATTTCACTAAATGAAATGTAAAATTTAAAGCAGTTACCTTCTAAGAAGATTTTTGAAAGTATATCACAAGTATAAAAGTCCTAAATGGAGACTACTTGAAATCGGATCTCTTTAACTCCCAGATCGTCTATACCTACTTCACGAATTTTAAGTAAGGATGTAAATATTTATATTAAATAGTTACAATGTTTCTAGATAATCCCCCCCCCCCCCCTCAGAATGCAATGTATTATATCCATATTTATATTTTAAAAATCAGCTTCCGTATATTTGTGCTCACATAACTCGTAAAGTAAAAGGTCGATTGACTTGAAATTTTGACACAACGTTTCACTCGAATGCGTGTGTGTTTTTATAGTAAAATAAAATTTCGACAAAATGTTGCATTCGAATACGCGCAAAAAAAATCCCACGTCGATGAAATCTTTGATGCGCCACTACTACTATCTACACTAAGCCACAGCGAAGCGAGGCCAGGTTTAGCAAGTAGGATATAAAAATGGATAAAATCCAAACTGCTTGATAATAGAGGATTCTAAACAGAAAATTTAGATTTATCACAACATGAGGGTATAAGAATTTTCATATTCCAGATATTCGAAATCCCTGTTAAAAAGCTGGTATTCACGTTAATTTTCTTGATATTGTTGTATTGCAGTCGTCGATGCGTAGCGGGGCGCTGGCAATGATGGAGGCGGAGCCCGACCTGAGCACCTTCGAGAACAAGAGCGGGCTCGCAGAGGACATGAAGTTCCTGGCCTCAATGCCGGAGCTCTGTGACGTCACCTTCCTCGTGGGAGACACCAGAGAGCCGGTGTGCGCTGTCAAAGCAGTACTAGCCGCAAGAAGCAGGTAAATATCCCATAAAATAAAGTGAGATGTTAAAAGTTTATTTATTATTACAAACATTATAAAGATAAGAATAATAAGAATAAGAATAAATTTATTTCCGAAAGTAATGCTTAAAATGGTAATTGACAAAGTCTGCCTAACTAGGCCGAAGTCCGTACCAAGCTATACTCCACTAGCCTAATTGTAAGTTTTGAATTGTGCGCACACTTATCAATGTCATACTTATCACGCTTATGAATCAACATATTATATGCGTCACACTTATCAATCAACTAAGCGAGGAAAAATGAAATAAAATCAATCCAATAGCTCCAATAAATAAGATACCGTATATGAGTTTCTTGTTAATAATTCGTTTTTTTATATCGTATAGCTGATTAGAAAGTTTTCCTTTATTTATACTTAAAAATGAAACTTCAAAATTCGTTTAATTATTGTTGGGCAAAAAAAGTGAATTCAAATATTGTTGATTTGTAGGGCAAATCTTGATTTTTTAATGGAAAAACAACCATGCTAACGTGCGCACCGGTCAGCTTTTTCTAATTATTCTTTAAGATAGAATGTCTTATAACCAACCTTAGTCTTCACGGTATCGGTCAAGATTAATGTCATAAATATTTATTTATACTCTTCGTTTACTGTTAGTTTAATTTGTATATATATAATTCGTATATTCCTATTTAGAGTTCAGAAGAAAACTTAAACGTTCTTCCTTTGTAAGTGGCGCAAAGTTTCACCATTAGCACTAATAGTTTCTTCCCCCACTAACAGTCGTCGCCGATTCGCTCCTTCGCTAAGCTTTACAAATTTCTTGGTTAGTGTAGAAACTTGTACGCCTTATCTTTACTTTACAGTTCGGCGCATTGAAGCGACTGCCTTTGTAATTGCTTACCTTTGTTTAAAATATTTTGGATAGCCACTTCGGGCGTTTGTTTCGCAGAGTAGGGGAGGAGGGGAATTTAAGAGGAATGTGTTTTCCGACTGGCCATTGTTTCACAGGTTATTTATGGCAGTTTTTTTATAAATTATTTGTAGCATTAAGGAAATCTGTGGCTCAAAAACGAAAAATTATTGTCCGTTGATTATATAATAGATAAAATTTTTACAAAATAAAACTCCGTGTTTTAGTAAGTGCATCAGCCATGTCATGGTAAAACTTAGTACGGGCTATTATAATTGAAGGGGTATACAGAGTTTTGTGTCTGTGCTGTTGACCGTTGAGGTGTTACCTAATTGGAAGCCAACCATAGTACGGGCTTCAGTCCTATCTTGGTTAAAATTAGAACCAACTGTCGTAATTAAATGCAAATCAAAATTTTGTGGCTGTGCTGTTGACCGTTGAGGAGTACCCTCGACACCCGTCGTTGGCTCCCGCCAACCCTGGGTGTAGAATCAGGTCATGCTTACCATAAAAATGCATTAGCATCGTAACTGAACCAACATGCAAAATTTCAACTTTAAATAATAATATTTGAGAATTTCCCTTAATTATGTATGGATCCCATCATCAGAACAGGATTTTGATAAAATGGAACCAATTTGGAAGTAAATCTTTTCAAATAAAAAAATAATTTTCTAAATCGGTTCATAAAGTTCATAGAGTTCTGAGGTAACAAACATTTTAAAAAATAGATACAACCGAATTAATAACCTCCTCTTTTTTGAAGTCGGTTAAAATAGAGTATCTGGCATTTCGTGATCTCTAATAGGTTCCTAATTAAGAAAATTATCAGAAACAAGTTTGAGGTAGTTTTAATGATTTCATTTTAATATACATGTTTACTTAGGAGGGGAAAGACGAGTTCTCTGCATAGGTACGCCACTGGCAATAGTTCCTTTCTACTCCACACCGATCAATCAAGGATTTTTAAAAAAAATACATTCTCGTTTTTCGTATACTATTTAAGAAAGACGAGCCCGTGCATCATATATTAATTTAACATTTAAATGACCCTTAATTCTTCATGTTTTTATTGCTCGTATTTTACATTATTTCTTCTATTTTTGATTAAATGGATTTTTATTCTGATAAGACATCTTAATTTTTGTTATTTTTCATCTACTGTGTTTTTTATTATTATTCAATGGCCAATAAATTACTAATTCTCTTGAGTATTAACTATTTTAATTGAATTACTGGAATAAATACCTACCTAATTTCACTTTCTGTGATATTAGGTATTGTATAAGTATTACTTAACTAAGATACTCGAATTCTGTGCTTTTATTATAAATGTTTTTTTTTATTTTCTGAATGTTTTTTTATTTTTTATTCGACATGATGCAACTGCATAGTCGCAATGACGCAATATCGCCAGAATTTGCAGAAACCCAATATGGAGACCGGGCCACACGCGATACCTCTATAGTATAGAGGTATAGTGCGTATAGAGTCTATACGCTGCAGTCGCTATTCAATATAATAGGCGGGGGGAGGCAGTGCTGCACCGACCATTGTCAGCGCCTGTGCGCGAAACAATGAAATTTTATAAATGAGTGAACCACTTGTGTACTGTTTGGAGAAATTGACAAAAGGAAAACTCATATTACATAATAAATATATATATTAGGTACCTAATAATTTACCTTAAAGATAAAAATTACAAAAGATTATTATGGGTTATTTTTCTCTCATTTTTACGCTTGTCAGTTATTGCTTTGTTTCTCGGATGGATATTTATAATATTAGTAAAAATCAAGATTATCAATTATATGCTGTTTCAAATTCTGAACAGATTTATAAAATATAAACTCTTCAACCTTTCTATTCATTTTTTTTTAATAATGTCAAGACATAGACATAGACAAAGACAATATATTAGACATTCTTTCTAAGCAGTCGCGAGTATCTATGTATGTATTATAAGATGTTCTCTTGTATCGACATTACAGCTAAATTAGACATTCTTTCTAAGTCAGTCGCGAGTATCTATGTATGTATTAAAAGATGTTCTCTTGTATTGATATTACAGCTAAATTAGACATTCTATCTAAGACATTGTTGAACACAAGTAAGTTTTAATTATAATTTTGAAAACGATCTTTCCGGGTGATTGGCAATATTACCGAAGTTCGTAATAAAGTTGTTGTGTAGAACAGCTATTGCGGCAGGAAGAAATGAAATGTCAATGTAGGTAGTTTCAATTCCGAGAGATGGCGTTGAACGCAATTTAACTCGCGATGTCGCACCGTCGATTTAAAACTACATAGGTATTTGGGAATTGGCAATAAATTGAGTCATACCTACCAGCAGTGTTTCATTTGAGGATATAGTGAACGGTGAAAAGTGAGTCGACATTTGGTGTCGAAACCAGGGAACAGTAAATCCGTGAGTAGTGCTACCGATAAATAGTGACTAGTAACAGTGTTGCCAACTGACTAAAAATAGTGTTAGTGACAAACGGTGACCACACAATAATTGAGGTCAAAAGGGACCTAATTGAATTTGCGTAACAAAAAGGACTTTGTTGAAATGCGCGGAAAAAGGGACTTAGTGAAATTTCGTGATTAAAACAAAAACACTTGTAAAATTTCGTGGCTACCGGACTTGTAATTATTTTATGATCAGAATCACGTAGGGTGCAACAAAAATGGAAATATTCATTTTAAATCAAGAGGACAAGTTAAATCATTTGGAAAGGGCTTTCACAAATTACAAAAAATCACCGAAAGATCGCATAACAGTGGATTACATTGAAGCGAGGTTAGAAAGTTTGGAAAAATTATATGCCACTTTTGTATCGACACATTCTAGTATTTTGGAAACGGTACAGAGGGCCAAAAAAGACACTATTGCCTATTTTACGGAGGATATATATTCTCAATTTGAGGAAGCATACATAGAATACAAAACTAAATTAAAGGATCATTTAAGATCAAGAACGTCACGCGACCAGACCACGGCTGAAGTAAAAACGCATCATGCTTCGCCGTGCGAAGTCAAGCTTCCGCAAATACACCTACCCACATTTTCCGGTGGTTACGAAGAATGGCAAACTTTCTATGATTTATTTCGCTCGCTGATCCATAATAACGTAAATTTAACGCCCGTCCAAAAGCTTCACTATCTAAAAGGAAGTCTAGCCGGTGAACCTGAAAATCTACTTAGGACATTAGCTACGACCGATTCGAATTATGACGAAGCATGGAAGCAGTTAACGCGCCGTTACCAGAATAAAAGATATAACTGTAACGAAATTATGAAGCGGTTATTTTCTCAAAAATCACTAACACATGATTCATCCAATGGGGTGAAACAGTTACTAGACACGACAAACTCCTGTTTAAAATCATTGAGCAACATTGGAGTAAAAGTAACAGACTGGGACGTCATCATCAATCACTTGGTGTTGTCTAAATTAGACAATGAATCGAGACGATTATGGGAAATTCAGAACTGTCAATTAGAAACCGATGAACTACCATCTTGGGAACATTTAATAAAATTCCTTGAGTCCAGATTTCGTACTTTAGAAATGATCGATGGAAGCCGGAATGTTTATAACAACAATAAAAGTACTTTCAAACCCATCTGCAAACAGAAATCATTCCATTCGACCATCTCAGAAGAGAAGAGGGGATCAAGCAGCAATTGTAAATTATGCTCAGGACAACATTTATTATTTCAATGCAAGCAGTTCGGAAAGCAGAGCCCTAAAGAAAGATACGAGTACATCCAGTCGCAGAATCTTTGTTACAATTGCTTAGCGCCTACTCACACTGTAAGACAGTGCCATCAAGCCACAAGCTGTCGACGATGTGGCAGACGGCATCACACACTGCTTCATATTGACAAGGTTTATGACTCCAACAACCTTGCGAATAAGAAGGCTGAAACCATTCAAGGACAAGCATCCAATCAATCAGAAGTAGAAAAGAAGGTAGTAACACATTTTGCAAAGCACGAAAGCGAAGTTAACGTTTTACTGGCTACAGCAATCGCCAAGGCCAAATCAACAAATGGTTACTCACAATTGATCAGACTCCTGATTGACCAAGGTTCAGAAGCATCTTTCGTAACGGAAGCTACGGTACAATCACTAGGCCTCCGACGTTCATTAGTAAATGGATTCGTATCAGGCGTTGGAGATGGACAAACAAAAATCAAGCACATGGTTCAACTAAGTTTAGAATCATTGCAAAATCCAGAGTTCTCTGTCCATGTGAATGCCTACGTTTTGAGTAATTTAACAACATTATTACCGTCAGCAAAAACAAACATTATCAACTGGCCTGACATTCAAAGCTTACCTTTAGCTGATCCAGAATATGGCTCACCTGCTAAAATAGACATGATACTGGGTGCTGATATTCACAGTGAAATAATAAAAG
The DNA here is from genome assembly GCA_944548615.1 of Micropterix aruncella. Lineage (NCBI taxonomy): Eukaryota > Metazoa > Arthropoda > Insecta > Lepidoptera > Micropterigidae > Micropterix > Micropterix aruncella. The sequence continues at coordinate 23,209,953 of OX155958.1, forward strand.
AAGGATTAATCAGACATCCAAGTAAACAGGGGCCCGTCGCTCAAAATACTCACTTCGGATGGATCCTGTCAGGGCGAGTAAATCAAGACTTGGAATCGACTCCTCGAGTCATCAGTCTGCACCTACAAGTTAAAGGTGATCAACTTCTACAATTATTTTGGGAGATAGAACGAGAGCCAGATGAAATTAAGAAACCTCTAACAAAAGAGGAAGTAAAGTGCGAAGAGCTCTATGAGCAAACAACAATCAGAGACACTGATGGACGTTATGTAGTGCGTTTGCCGTTCGAGAGTTCAAGTCCGGAGTGTCTGAGAGGAAAGTCGCAAGAAATAGCAAAAGTAAGATTCATGTCATTAGAAAAGAAATTAATCAAAAATCCTACAATGTATGAAGAATATAAAAAAAGCGATAGATGATTATATAGTACAACATCACATGCAAGAAATTACAAGTATTGAAGAAATACAAAATAAAGAATGCATGTACTTACCTCACCATCCTGTAATTCGCGAAGATAAAGAAACCACGAAGCTCCGGATCGTCTTTGATGCATCCTGCAGAGGTGTTAATAACGTATCTCTAAACGATAACTTACTTGTCGGGCCGAAGCTTCAACAAGATTTGCGTCACATCCTGATGAGATGGCGCCTACATCCTATTTGCATAGTAGCAGATTTAAAGCAAATGTAGCGCCAGGTGCTTGTCCATGAGGATGATACTTTCGTCCAGAGAATCCTATGGAGATCAAGTCCTGAGATGCCTATCCAGCACTTCAAGCTACTACGACTGACCTTCGGGACGTCCTGTGCTCCTTACTTAGCGGTGAAAACTCTTCAACAGCTAGCGAAAGATGAACAATCCAAGTACCCTGTAGCAGCTAAAATAACGCTAGAAGACTATTATATTGATGATGTACTTACGGGCTGTGAAACTACGGATGAAGCCATGGAAATCTACAACCAGATGACTAATTTGTCGAGCGCTGGTGGATTCACCTTGCAAAAATGGAACTCTAATTCTGATGCCCTTCTAGACTATATCAAAGAAGAAAGTAAGTGTTCAGAGGCGCTAATTTTAAAATTTAATGATACGATCAAGGTGCTGGGTATAAGCTGGTGTCAGAAAACAGATTATTTTGAATACACTCTCCAATTACCAGACTTACCTGAAACGATTACAAAGAGAAATGTCCTATCAAATATAGCGCGATTATATGATCCAATGGGATGGATCGCTCCCATTATTGTGATAGCAAAAATCTACATCCAAAAATTATGGAAATCAGGTTTGAAATGGGATGACAGGCTAACAGAAGATCTACTAAAGGAATGGTGTGAATTTCGAGACGACTTGATTAAGGTCGATACGATCGTTATACCCAGATGGATGAACACTAATTCAGAAACTGAGTTAGAGTTGCACGTATTTGCTGACGCTTCACAATTAGCCTATGCAGCAGCTGTATATCTAAAATCAGTAGATAAAGATGGTCACGTGTCAGTCAATTTGGTATCAGCGAAGACTAAAGTTTCTCCAATCGGGAAAGAGCTGTCCATTCCCCGACTCGAGCTATGCGCTGCTCTGCTTGCTGCGAAATTGATTTACGAGACATCACAAATCATGAAAATCCCTAAAGAAAACCTATACGCTTGGTCTGATTCAACGGTGGTGCTCGCTTGGATCGATGGTGAACCTAGTAGATGGACTACCTTTGTCAGCAATCGCGTATCAGAAATTTTGACCATATTGGATAAAGATCAATGGAGCCATGTTAACACAAACGACAATCCAGCTGATGTTGCATCAAGAGGAATGCGGGTATCACGACTCCTCGACAGTTCATTGTGGTGGCACGGTCCAGAGTGGTTAAAAGAAAATACAAGTCAAGGTAGACAAACTAAAGGAGAATTTACAACACGGGAAGAAGTGAGGGCGATTAAAAATTTTGTTGCAGTAAAGTCAAGTCGTGAAGAAGATCAAATGTTTACCAAATTTTCGACCTTATCCAAAACACTAAATATACTAGCCATATGTAAAAGAATGTCAACGAAAGAAAGAAAGAAGTTTGTAACAGTGCAAGAGAAAGACGTCATTCTTCAGAGTTGTATCAAACACAGCCAAGGTGTCTATTTTGAAGAAGAGTTTCAAACAATTAAAAATCAAGGATGCGTCTCTAAGAAACACTACCTTCACACTCTTTGCCCGTTTCTAGACGAGAATGGAATTCTAAGAGTCGGTGGTCGCATTAATCATGCTCAAGTGGACTATGATAAACGGCATCCAATTATCATGCCTAGTGAGAGCCATATTACCAACTTGATAATTGCGGATGCTCACATGAAGACATTGCATGGAGGACCACAAATTATGCTAAATCTTTTACGTTCAAAGTACTGGATAATCCGTGCCAGAAACCTGGTTAAGAAGTGCTACAGGGAGTGTACTACGTGCATAAGGTACTCGAGACAAGATAATTACCAGTATATGGGTCAACTTCCTGAAACACGAGTAACACCATCTCGACCATTTCAATCAACCGGTGTAGACTTCACCGGCCATATCAATTTAAGAATGTCCCATGGTCGAGGGTCGAGGTCATACAAGGGATACATATGCGTTTTCGTGTGTATGATAACCAAAGCTATCCACTTAGAAGCCGTGTCCGACTTAACCGCGAAAGGTTTCATAGCGGCTTTCCGTCGTTTCGTATCCCGGCGCGGTCATTGTAAGGACTTATACAGTGATAATGCTACAAATTTTGTTGGAGCAGATAAGGAGCTACGTAAGATGGTGGTTGATGCCCAATCTCAGTTGCCGGATGATATCAGCCGACAACTAGCCAGTGATGGAACAACCTGGCATTTCATTCCACCCCACGCTCCAAACTTTGGTGGCCTGTGGGAGGCAGGAGTTCGATGCGTGAAGTCACATCTTATACGAGTGGTGGGTGATTGGACGCTAACATTTGAAGAATTGTCTACAGTACTAACACAGATCGAGGCGTGTCTAAATTCACGTCCCCTTTCATACATAAGTGAAAATCCTGAGGACCCACTTTCGCTCACCCCCGGTCACTTTCTCATAGGAGAGCCATTGATAGTAGTACCAGAGGAGAACTACTCGAACGCATCTATAACTGGGCTACAAAGATGGAAGGTCTGTCAGAAGATGATAAACCACTTTTGGAGAAGATGGTCAGAAGAATATTTGGTGACATTAAACCAAAGACACAAGTGGTTTACGAAACGAGAGGAACCTGAGATAAATGACGTCGTGATAATCAGGGATCACAATCAACCTCCAGCGAAATGGTTACTGGGAAAAATAATTCAGAAACATCCGGGCGCAGACAATATTACCAGAGTAGTGTCCATTAAAACCAAAACCGGTGTTTGTAAACGCCCTTGTAATAAGTTATGTTATCTCTTAAAAGCTTAGTTTTGAATTTTTTTCTTTATATATGTAATCGAAAGACAATCAGTCTAATTTCCTGCTCATTTAGTTTAAAATTCGTTTAGTATCACGCCTCATGGTGGGCGGTTCAACTTTGAGTTAAAGAATTATGTTTGTAAAAGCACTACGTCCTTTTGGTGGGCGGGATGTGTAGAACAGCTATTGCGGCAGGAAGAAATGAAATGTCAATGTAGGTAGTTTCAATTCCGAGAGATGGCGTTGAACGCAATTTAACTCGCGATGTCGCACCGTCGATTTAAAACTACATAGGTATTTGGGAATTGGCAATAAATTGAGTCATACCTACCAGCAGTGTTTCATTTGAGGATATAGTGAACGGTGAAAAGTGAGTCGACAGTTGTGATATTAGGGAATATGACTGTTTATAGTAAAATTATTTAAAAATATAAAAGTAGTTCTGGTTTGAAGTTTTTTTAAATAATAAGGATGAATAATACAGAGTGCTTCTCCGGATTCTTTTTTTATTTAAAAAAATATACCAAAATATTTACAAGATTTCGAAATCTAATTTCGACAATGGATAAAACTCTAATCCATTATTATCAAACGGGAATATTCATAGCGTCCGCGGTGAAGGATGAATTGAAAATAATCAGAATGACCGACTTTAGAGGAACCGACTCACAAAGGGAGCGTTCGTCACCGGAACGAACGACTCACGGCTCGGCTCGGAGCAGCGGATGATCGCGCCTGCGTGCGCTGCACACATCGCACACAAGGGTAGCGCGACTCTGGGGGGAGGCAGGAAGCGTGGATTTTTTGTTACAGCGACGCAGAATAAGTGTCGCAAGATAGACCGTTGAAATAGTACACGATTGTTGGTCAGAATTTCGATATCTTGCACCGTTTTCAAAATATAAGCGATGTGCTACAATTTTTCACTAAGATTTCCTTTCAGTTTTTTCACCTTCTTCTACCTCTTGCCCCCTGGTGGGCCTCATAAATACATAATATCACTCAATGAAAAAGAAAGTCAATGTGAAAGAAATAAATACATTTTGTGAAACAAGTACCGACTTTAGGATATGTTTTTATGAAATCGGGCCTAAATAGGGTTCGTTTGCTCTACGCGATCCACACCGATCCTTAACCTCGCGCACATGGTATTTAAAATACCACTCATATACATTTCCATACATTTAGTTAGACGGCACCGCGTGCGCTATGCTGAGCGGAAATTCGACGATCTCCAGATCACAACAAAACAGACGCCGACAAAGCGACTCGTGCACACCTCCTCCCCAAACCTCTCGCATACCTACACAAGCGTCAGCATATAACCAGCCTACCCTCGTTCGTTCCCGTTTAACGAAATAAATAACGATATAATAAATAACGTATTTGCGCGGCGTAATCTCCAGACTGCAGATTACGTAACGAGTACTATCCATGAAGACGCGCTGCTTCCAGGTGGTGGATCTAAGCGATGGCTCATTCTGGGTGCACCTGGGTTCTGAAACCTAATTTTCTACCCGGAAGACATCCACTTCCCCCTCCAAAATTATACTTACGACTCCTGATACTCTTTAATTTGCCCTTTGCTTTCGTATATTAAGGATGTAACTGCTAGAACTAGCAACAATTAGATGAAGCAGTAAGTTTTGGACTGGGTTTACCGTCGACAACTGATGTGCTTGATGTGCAATGTTCGTCTACGAACCCATTTGAGTCACCACTTATAACTTAAGATGGTTTATCACGGGAAATTATCTATGCGAACAAACGTCGTATACCTTTTGAGAAATATATTTTTAAAATATTGCGGCGGCCTCGGTCAGGTTCGGACTTTTGCCGCCTTGCCGAATCGTTTATTCGGTTGTATTTTATTTCGTCGGTAGATAGCTATCAGTTTTGTAAATTATCTACCGACAGTCCATCTAACTGATGAGCTAAAGGCTCGTTGCTTCTGCCCATGTTGCGGGCGGAAGGATGTTGTGGGAAATCTCTGATGTCGTGCGTTGTTGATATGATCAGAGCCCAACGTCGTGGAAGTCTTTTTCCCTCGGAATACATACTGTGGGATAAATACAGTGTTAATGCTTAGACCATATTATTATTTAAAAAAGGAAGCTAATAGAATAGAGATGGCTTACCATTGATAACGTCAAACGAGAGTAAATAATAAGTTAAATTTACGCGCCTATATATCCGTAAATCTGATGTTAGATGCGCTAGGAAGGGGCTTGTTTGTGTAAATTGATTTTTGCAACTGTGAAAGACTCTATTTTGATACTTTCGCTCACTCTTCCTTCTAAGTAATAAAGAGAACGAGCGACGAAAAGTGAGCAGCCATGCCGTTGCGAACAAAACGCTGCGATTCAGTCATCTCCGATTTACCAACGCGATCAACTCGACGCCGGGCGACCCCATCGACCCGCGTAGTTCTTTTTATTATTTTTTTATTGATTTTAGAAATCCTTTATGTTTTTTTGTATACACTATCTCGAGATGGCACTGTTTACTGTTTTTTTACACGACTGCCGAAAATGAGTGTTATGTGTTCAGGATTTGTCTATGTATGTTATCCGTTTCTTTATTCCACCACAACTTCTATACGCTTGACCGATTTAGGTGTGTCATATTGTTAGAATCGTTTTGTCCTCCCGAGTATCATGGGTTACTTGCCGCCAACCCCTTGCTCTCATAGAAGGAAAATGCAGCGTCCTTAATATTAATCGCCGTGTTACGCGGTGCGTGTTGACATTCATCATTTGATAGTTTTTTCTTCATTCTATCTCTTCACGGCCGTCACGAATAGATCCCGTAGACCTAGTAACGAAGACAAATATTTAGAATATTAATTTAGAAAAATAAATTATACAAAGTGTTTAATTATTACACTCCACAAAATATTACTGATTTTTAAATAACCGTTTTTGGTCCTTAAAAATTTTATCCAATACAACATTTTGGAAAACTATAAAACTACGCAATTGTACTAGGAAAACCCGGTATGTATTAATGATGAAACCCTGATTTTTTATTCCACCATAACTTCTAAACTTTTAAACCGATTTAAAATTGTGTCATCTTGTTACAATTACGTCATACTGAGTGTCATATGATACCTAAATTGTCCAAATGTCTAGAAAATACTTGTCTAAATGTCCAAATGAGAATAAATTGACATAAATATATCATGTTTAGTGTTAAATGAAAGGTTTGATTGACTACATTCCGGAAATATACATCTATCTATATGGATAAATACATAAACCACGCATATTTCATTAAAAAAACATGACAAAAATAATCATAAATTCGTGACTGCAGTTCATAAAGGCAGTCGTGTTTTTGTTCTTTTAATATATTTACTCGTTCCATGAATTACTACGCGTGTCGATGGAGTGGCCCGGCGTCAAGACGATCGCGTCGGTAAATCGGAGATGACTGAATCGCGGCGTTTTGTTCCCGTCGGCATGGCTGCTCATTCTCGCTATTTTGCTTTCTTCCGCACTCTCATCGCATTCTGTGTCGCTTATGGGGAATAAACATCGTCGTTTTTTCAGACGAACGATCGATCAAGAGATATGTTGTGAATATTGAAAGTCTTTTACTTATAAAATATTCCTGTTACAATATTTCACTACAGGACACCGTTACACTCGGTATTTCATATAAGCCCTCAGAAGCACTCAATAATTCCTACTCCCGTTTGAGTCGTCACTTTTTCCGAACCCTCCCCTATCAATCTTCTTTGTTATCCTTATCTCCCACTGACAGGCATGCTACGTAAGTATCCTATCGCAATTCACACCTTCGGAGCTTCCATGAAAGGACACGAGGGACTCGACTTTTATGTGCGGTTGTCCTATTTAAAAAAAATATATATTTAACTTTAACGCATTTACAAACCACATAGACCTATATTAATATACATATCAATGTTATATTAATTACCATTTATTTATTAATAAATCGAAAACTGCATGAAATCGTCGCGTGTAGATTCTTCGCTGGATTCTTGTTGCGTTACCTTAATTAATCTGGACTTATAGGAGTGAAAAAATCAAGTAATATAAATATTATTTTGTTTATGATGTTTACTTGTTGGATAGATTTTGGGAGGGGTTCAGTGGGAGAATTGAGTGACGCAATTTGATATTCACAAATCATTATTATTGAACTCCGTCGCTTTTTACGAAACCAATAAGTATGATGAACGGAGATAAGGGTAGGAGTGGTTAATGCTTATGGAAGAGAGATAGATACTTTTCATGCACGTTTAGAATGTCAATTAGTAAAAAAAATCACGATCAAAATAAGTCTATCTACACAAACCGAAAAAACACTAGCATTAAAACTTGGCATAGTTTACCAAAAAAGTAAAAAAATCACAACAAACTACAAACAAATTTTTCGGAGATTCAAACTACAAAAAATTTGTATGATGGCGCGTTAATAAAACGTCTAAACTACCAATTTTCAACGAGCTGTATCTAGGAAAAAATAGGGTTTTAATTTTGGGCAGCTCGCACAAGATCTTCCAAAGATGTAAACTTGGTCCGATATTACATAGAATCTAGCATCATATTAAAAAACTTTTTGATATACGGTATAATAGATTTTCGTACATTTTGTCTTGATGAAGCAAAGGAAGATGTTCTATCCTAAGCACGATAATTTATTTGCATTAGATTTTCAAACTCTTTTGATTTCTTCCCATCGATTTAACTGACTATTTATCGGCTACAATAATCGCGATTTACAGTTTCGATTTTCAAATTACAGAGTTAGACACCTTATTCTTATGATTTTAAGATACTTTTGTGTTCAATTCAAGCAATAATAATAGGAGTGAAATGAAGTAATAATTTTCAGATTATAACGCTTTTAAATCAAAACCCTCTGAAAATGTCGAAAAGCGACGTAAGCAAAAGTTGTATGCAGTGTTCTCAGAATTCTAAGTCGGATTGATGTATTTTTTAAAGAAGATAAGGATTTATATATTTTTTTATATTGCCATTTTAAATCATATTGGCGGACATATCTCATCAGTATTTGAAATCTCGGTATTTGAATGAATGAACTCTTTTCGTACGTAAATTGTTCCTAATTGATGGTGTAGTTTATGAGATAGATTGGTTACAGACTTACACACATAGACAGATATTTTCGAGAAGTCACTTCTTTGGATTTTCAGGATCTTATAATGTGGAGACACTGTACAAACTCGAATTTGATATTTTACTCGAAAGCAAGACTTTCCCTACTTAAATACTTAAACTATGTATCTTTCTGAAACAGTAAAAAATAGAACTACCCCACATTTGCAAGGTCTACTTGTAAATTGTATCCTGTAAATTGACTGGACTAATATATGTATCCATCTTTTTTCAGTTCCATTTCGTATGCATGTATATGTATATATACCTATTCCTTGAAACTTAAAGAGACAAAGTCATATATTATTTTATCACCAGTTTTAAAATAGCATGTTTAGAACTAAAATAGAAAGTGTGGAAGTAACACTGATTTTAAAAAAGCAAAATATATTTCATTTACTAGTTTTACTAAATGAGATATATATATTTAATAGCTGACCCGGCGAACTTCGTACCGTCTAACGGTCAATGAATGTCGTGTTACAGATTAGCTGAACTTAATTTATGATTTTATGGAAGTAATACAATGAATACAAAATAAATATTAAGTTCACTGCTTTATTAAGATAATAACACAAAAATAAATATAAAAGTACAAAAATTAAGTATATCAATCGCGTGTCGGCATGACATGATTGAATTAAACTATGTAATAATGGTGGTCCGAATATTGTGGATATATATAGTCGATTCGAAAGCTTTATTTAAATAATTTCTTTAATTTGAGGGGAGAGTTTACTGTATCGACGGGATGAACATTAAATGTTTGACAGTTACGAAACCCATGAACATTTTGTATGGGAAAATGTTTTTTTTTATTTTATTTTTTCGTTAATTTTCCAAGGTTTTTAATATTTATTCTGCTATTCGGGACGGAGACACATGCAACAAATAAAAAACCATGAAAATCGGTCTAACCGTTCTCAAGTTATACGTGTTCGAACAAACCCGACTTTGTTTTAAATATATAGATATGTATTATGTACAGCTTACAGTGATTTCAGTTACAAGATTTAACAATTTTTGAAACTAATAATCTAGCCGACGCAACGTTGTAACTGAGCCACGAGCTCGCCGCGTTTGGTTCGGACAGGTCATTTAGAAATGTGTACAAAGTAATTAAATTTCAGCCTCGCTGCCAGCGAACCGTCATGTTGGCGGCGAAACTACTTCCTCCCGGCCTTTTAGGGGTTTCATGCGTGCAAAATGGGTCAAGCAGGTAGTAAAGTATGAGGATACACAGTACTCTCTTTCAAAGCGTTGAGAGATCCATTTTAGCAGCTTTTCAATCAGGCGAGGTTATCGATCTTGTCAATGTATTCAGGGTGTGTTTATAATTACCGGCATCCTTGAAGAGGGTAAATCAGTACCGGCAAGCAAGCAACTTTCAATAATAATTTGGTTAAAAAAAAACCGAATTTCGAAAAACATTTTTTTCTACTCGTATTCGAAAATCAGTGCGCCCGTTCTCCAGTCAAGAACTAAACGCGCAAATGTGGTTAGGCCGTTTTCATATTTTCGTGTAAAACAAAAAATGTGAAGAAGGAAATGAAATCGAAAGTATTTTTTTTCGACTATTTTTTGTTTAAAGTTGTTTGTTTGCTGGTCGTGATTCTTTTACCGCCTGGTTTAGAGCGCCAAAAAAACAATTTGTTGGGTTTTTTTTTAACCTAAACTTGAAATATGATCATGAATCTTTTATATCAGATTAATTTGAAAATTAAAAATATTTTTTGTAATAGTAAAAAAACTATTCTTAAGATATTGAATTTCAAATGTTTCTACCGCTGCAGAAATGACAGTATATACTTGCGCCGGTAATAGCGTGCGTAGTTTTGCCTAAAGCAAAAAAAAACTAAGATTTTAATTTTATATACATATGTATTTTGTAGATAAACTAAAAAAATAACAAAAAGATAATTTATATAATTCTTTAAGGATTTGAAAAAAAAAAAACGATTTTAGGCCAAAATTTTTATAACTACCTAGTAAAAAAATATATAAAAGCATTTTTTGTATTTGTTTTTAGTTCATATAGAAGAAAATCAATTATGCTTACAGTTTTTTTTTTTTGGAACAACTTGATCCGTTAAGTAGTTTTTTTTTATCACCGGCGAAAAACTGAAAAATTTGGTTTTGAGAAAAACACGTTTAAAGTTTTCTTTAAAAAAAGTAGTAAAATTGATAAGTTTCTTGTACTTGCAGCGATCTGAGACCTATATCCTTTTACCGCCCTATATATTTTACCGTCATTATTAGCACGTAGAATAATAACACGTATAATTTCGAAGGACCAATTAAAATCGCTTCATTATTAGAGACTCGAACCCTCGCCAGTCATTTTTCGGTACTATCGAGCTCCATTGTGCGGCTGGGTGTTTCCGTCTCGATCGACTTTCGCTTCCGAGACCACCTTTGAATCTCCCGCCGAGCGGAAGAACAAAGGGACCAATCCAATCACTTAATGAACATCGAAATTAATCCGTTCTCCGCTTCTGCAGGGTGTTCCAGAAGATGCTGTACCAGGCGCCGAGCCCGCAGAGAAAAAAGGAATCGCAGCCGAAGGAAAACAAATTACGCTTATTTTTAAAACGCTCCTCGGAGCCTCTGCTAAATCTACAAAATGCTGCGCAGCAGGTAACAAAAATTCTTTTATTATATAATATGTGATATATATGACCTATGTTTGAAGCCTTTATTGTTAGTACCTATATTTTTACGGCTATGATGCGACGACTTTCAGTTTTGGTTTTTGTAAAGTTGTGATGAATTAATGAGAGGAAAGGTGGTTGGCGGGATTGTTTATCGAAGTTGAGGAAAGAGTTGAATAATTATTTCAAAATTTTATTTTCATAGTCTCGTGGAATCTATTTAATGCTGTCAGATTTGTTTGTTTGTTAGTTTCTACTCTTCATTGTGAAATTTCAAAATGGGCGGGTTTATTATCATACGACAAATTTTACATCCAACCCTTCTATGAAGTGTTTATATGTGTACGTGTGCGCGAAACATGCGTGTAAGTGTGTGTCTCTAGTTTTTGCATTCGATCGACATAATTGAAAATGTAATTTCATTAATTTTATCCCAGCGGAAAAATGTTGGCCCAGCCGGGAATCAAACCCGGAACCTTACAATCAGAGCAGGAGACCTAACCACTATGCCACCGGGTCGTGTTTTATGATTTAATGCTGATATCATTCTAGTTCTTTATATTGGGTCCTTACCTATATAATTGTTGTTTTTTTTCACTGGCCACTTTTAACTTGGATAACTTGGGTTTAAGTTGTAATTTCAAATGCAAATAAATTTGAATTCAAAACCATGTTATTCTTTTTTAATAATCAGCTGTTTATTTGTCTTTGTGTCGTTTTTTATCAATCAAATGTTTTCGCGTGTGCAACCATGTTAAAGTCTAAAATTTGCATTATTTTCAAATATGGGATCCTGAGGCGGTGTTTTCTATTACAGCGTCTTACAGTCTGGTTATACAGTTGCCGTAAATGTGTACTATTAAAAACTGCAAACAATGACAAGAAGCTCGTGATTAAATAACCGAGCCTGGTCAATCGTTCATAACCACTGCTTCTGCATGACAACGTATAACCACATATTTCACTGCGAACAGTCGCAAAGTTGCAGGCGTTGCGGCTGGAGCCTCTTGGCCACTCACCGTATTGCCAGACCTTACTCAAATAGAGTTGTTTTTTTTCCAGAACTTAGATATATTTTTACAAGGGAAAATATCAACTTTGATGAGTTGGTAAAACATATTGGTTCCTGTCCTTGAGAGTTTTACAGCAGAGGAGTTGAGCAACTGTCTTTAACATGACAAATCTGCATAGATGTTTCTAATAATAATATTTTTCATACAAAATTTTGGGCCCTAAATTATTTTTATGGAACAGCATCTTCATAGCTAAGGGCCCAATATTATCAGGTTTTGGACGTTTTTGCATGTTACATATTTTCTCATTATGAAATGATCTTTTGCTCCCAATTTACCCAGGCCTTTGCCACCCTGGATTTTTTTTGCTCCCATCCCTTCTGTACACCGAATTGAGAGTCCTGATTTTTTAGATCTATCCCGCCTTTAAGTAATACTTGAACACTTCGAGGAGAATAGAATCTGCCGACGCACGTTTCATAGCCCCCTTTATATTTTATTCATGACTTTTACTTCCACTCTCTTTCACTCGCTCCCCCTTTTTCTCTATTCGTCGCCTTCTTTATTTCCGCGCGAAACGTCCTGAAAAATCTTTCAGGGCATTTAGAATTCAGTGACTTACCACGTCGCATAATGTCATCTATGTTGTCATCTAGAACAATCTTTGTCATTCTACTGTATAGTTTTACTTCATGATGTTTATGTACCTATGTAAAGATGAGTAATGGTAGGTTTATATGATAACTAACTATAATATAATATAAAATTGAAGAGAATCGCGGTTGTTTGACATTATAAATAAGATAAAAACGAACATACCAAGTAACGTTTTGTAGCACCCGAAGTTTTGGAGATGTTGCAACTGCCGTTGTCCAGATTAGACTGACAACGGTGGCTCAGTATACCCTAGACAACGACGGTTGCAACATCAACGTCGGGTGCTACGAAACTAAACGCGGTAAATTCGTTAATAACAACAATGTTTATGACCACTACTTAATTTATATCGAAGACATAATATACTCGTACAGAATTAAATTCCAATATATATTACATACATACATTTATAAACGCATGGCATATTATAAAATGCAGAAAAAGTCGCCTGTGTGCTAGTTCTATACACTAATCAGTATTTTAAATCAGTTTATTAAAGATATGAAATAAAAATGCAATCTATGGAACATTGTCGATTTACGAGGAGATTATTAAATTATTACTAAAACTTTACATTTAAATAAAATATTTGCTAAAAAAACAACTGTGTCCTATACAGGTTGAGTTTTTAATTAGTGACATCTTTGTAGCGGGTTAATCAGTACGAAGAACTAAGCAACTTTAATTTTTTTAAATAAACAAAAAACAGAAAATATATATAAAATAATGTAAAATATATTTTTTTTAATATCATAAAAAGCTATAAGCACGATGCTCTATTTAGACTTAAATAAAATATAGCCAACATTGGTTAGTAGCGATATTTTACCTACCGCTAGATGGCGCAGCGCGCTCAACGATTCTCAAACTTTTCTTCAAAGCATAAAATTTACAAATGTCACCAAAAAAAATGTTTTTTTTTTTTTATTAATAGTTGCCTATTTTGTCTTACTCATTTACCTACTACAAGTTTGTCACTAATTAAAATCTCACCCTGTATACGAGACACTACTTTGTTTTATTACTTGCATATATAACAAGAAAACTGCAAACAACAATCGCATTACTTTTATTATATAAATTATGAATGCACCAAGCAAGTGCTGCATAACAATAATGAAAGCTCGCTGAGAGCGCACTTGCGATACTCTTTCCGCTTCCCTTCTGAGCCCTCGCTATTAACTAAAGCCTAGTATGGCATGTATGGTTATAGCAGAACTCGAGATTATAAGTCTATTATAAGGAATTTCACAATGTATTTCAGCAGCCTAGCATTACGACGCACTATGCTTCGTTATTTCGCGTCGTTGCGTCGGATTCGTCGTCCTGACAAACATGACATATTTATTTTAATTTATTGACATTTGGACATTTAGACCTTTAGACAACCACTTACTTGATATATGGAGAGTTAAGGTACTCTATCACACTCGGGATGACATAATGATTTTAACAATACCACACACTTCTAAATCGGGTCAAGCGTTTAGAAGTTTTTTTTTTTATTATTAGCTAAATGTTATTAGAATAGCCTATTAGCATATTCATTATATAAAAAAAAACATTTTATAAATTAACATTAATATAGCCATTAATACATTTCAAATTAGCAAATAATATAAAGCACCTATTTAAAAGGTAATAATTTTATAACCTTTTTTTTAAGAAAAAAGGAAAAAAAGAAAAAGGAGCATTTCTAAATTTAAATGTACAAGTACAATAGGGGAATGGAAATGGAAGGGATGGAATGTTATAACACTATGTGTAATATACGTTCATAAATGGCCATACATACGTATACTACCTATTGATATATATATATATATATATATATATATATATATATATATATATATATATATATATATTTTTATTTAAAATAAAATTAGTAAAAGCTACTTAAAAAGTAGCGAAGGAAATCCCAGGTTGTATTGGGAAATGCTTATGTTTGAATGAGATATACTTACGGATGTGCACGACTTTCGACAGGTGCAATGTAAGTTTAAAGGTCCTTTTGCAGTCGACTAACGATCACTATTCATCCATATATCTCATAAATAGGGCTTATCCTTATGCAACACAAAATGCCTTCAAATGAGACGAATTAAGCGAAAAAATTAATAATTAAACTATTGATCATTTCGGCAAGGCCGTTTTATAAATGAAAGTGACATTACGAAATAATTCAAATTTCGAATGCCACTAACATTTAAAATATGATACAATTGGCTGAGTTTGTTATCAACGAGCCATTAAATCGAATTAAAAATAAATAAAAAAACTCCATATGCTCAATGAAATGAAAGAAGAAACTTAAATCTTTATTTCGGGCAGAGAAGTTTATAAAAAAGATTGTATAATGTTATCAAAATAGGGTAAACCTATATAAAATTGTATAATATTAAAAAAATTGTAAAGAAACATTGTAGAAAACAGTATAATATTGTTATATTTGATAAGGTTTGTAAAGAAATCCGTTTATAGGATCATGTTTTTATTTAAAATAAAATTAGTAAAAGCTACTTAAAAAGTAGCGAAGGAAATCCCAGGTTGTATTGGGAAATGCTTATGTTTGAATGAGATATACTTACGGATGTGCACGACTTTCGACAGGTGCAATGTAAGTTTAAAGGTCCTTTTGCAGTCGACTAACGATCACTATTCATCCATATATCTCATAAATAGGGCTTATCCTTATGCAACACAAAATGCCTTCAAATGAGACGAATTAAGCGAAAAAATTAATAATTAAACTATTGATCATTTCGGCAAGGCCGTTTTATAAATGAAAGTGACATTACGAAATAATTCAAATTTCGAATGCCACTAACATTTAAAATATGATACAATTGGCTGAGTTTGTTATCAACGAGCCATTAAATCGAATTAAAAATAAATAAAAAAACTCCATATGCTCAATGAAATGAAAGAAGAAACTTAAATCTTTATTTCGGGCAGAGAAGTTTATAAAAAAGATTGTATAATGTTATCAAAATAGGGTAAACCTATATAAAATTGTATAATATTAAAAAAATTGTAAAGAAACATTGTAGAAAACAGTATAATATTGTTATATTTGATAAGGTTTGTAAAGAAATCCGTTTATAGGATCATGTTTTTATTTAAAATAAAATTAGTAAAAGCTACTTAAAAAGTAGCGAAGGAAATCCCAGGTTGTATTGGGAAATGCTTATGTTTGAATGAGATATACTTACGGATGTGCACGACTTTCGACAGGTGCAATGTAAGTTTAAAGGTCCTTTTGCAGTCGACTAACGATCACTATTCATCCATATATCTCATAAATAGGGCTTATCCTTATGCAACACAAAATGCCTTCAAATGAGACGAATTAAGCGAAAAAATTAATAATTAAACTATTGATCATTTCGGCAAGGCCGTTTTATAAATGAAAGTGACATTACGAAATAATTCAAATTTCGAATGCCACTAACATTTAAAATATGATACAATTGGCTGAGTTTGTTATCAACGAGCCATTAAATCGAATTAAAAATAAATAAAAAAACTCCATATGCTCAATGAAATGAAAGAAGAAACTTAAATCTTTATTTCGGGCAGAG